>JAMQGS010000006.1:9675000-10177500 GCA_028455905.1 Neoseiulus californicus | reverse complement strand
TGGGGGGGGGGGGGGGGGGGGGGGGGGGGGGGGGGGGGGGGGGGGGGGGGGGGGGGGGGGGGGGGGGGGGGGGGGGGGGGGGGGGGGGGGGGGGGGGGGGGGGTTTTTTGTGTTTGGGGGGGTGGGGGGGGGGGGGGGGGGGGGGGGGGGGGGGGGGGGGGGGGGGGGGGGGGGGGGGGGTTTTTTTTTTTTTTTTTTGGGGTTTTGTTGTTGGTTGGGGGTTTTTGTGTTTTTTGGGTGGTTTTTTTTTTTTTTGGTTTTTTTGTGGGGTGTGGGGTGTGGTTTTTTTTTTTTTTTTTGGGGTGTTGTTTTTGGGGGGGGGGGGTTTTGTTTGGGGGGTTGGTGGTTTTTTGTGGTGTTTTTTTTTTTTTTTTTTTTTTTTTTTTTTTTTTTTTTTTTTTTTTTTTTTTTTTTTTTTTTTTTTTTGGGTTTTTTTTCGGGGTTTTTCCCCCCTGAAAGCGTCGAGGGAAGTCGGCTGCTGTAGACCTTCAGAGTTGTTAGAGCTGGTTAGGGGAGGAGGAGGAGTACAAAAGGGGAGCACAAGGGTCTTCAGAATTTCTTGCTCGATAGCAATAACAGCGGCCGTGGGATGTGGTGCGCGAAGCCATTGGTTAGAGCGTTCCGTGGAAATGGCACGGAAGAAATGGCGAAGAGGCCACCAAGAGGGAGATACCGAAAGGAACTATGACGAGGTGACGATGGCGATGTTGATGATGATGCGCTGCTCCATCCGAACGATGACAAACGAAGTTACGTACGCCGTCTCCAGCTCAGAGGACGATCATCAATTCAAAGCCTCTTGATCTTGCCCCAGAATCCATTCTAGACTTGAGTGAACTACGTAGGTAAATATTAGACGCGTGATACTGTTTAATGCAAATCATTCGGGGTCTCTTCCATTTCATCTCGCTGTTGCCACGATGAAATCCCGAGATAAAATGTATTCCTCCTTAGTTGTGCATGCTTGAAGCGATTCATCCGTGAACTCAGAACCAGCCTAGAAGATACCGTTTCGCGTGTTCCTACTTCCAGTCGGGCATTCGTTCTCCTTTTTCATCTGCCTCTCGCCTTGCGATCGGCAGGGTGTCTGGCGGCCGCGGTGGAGTGGGAGTTTTCTGTGTTCAACTGGTGAGGCAGAAGTTGGACAAAAGGAAAAGTCCGAGTCAGTCGGTCGCCTTACTTCCTCAGAAAGGAATCTGTCCTTAGTCTCCAGTCTTTGTTCTCTCACCCGTGAGCAAGTTCATTATTTCTGAAGACAGCAAGCGAAGAGAGACCGATCTAGCGGTTGACCGCACTTCACACCACATAATCTCTCTGACCGTTCCTGGCGATTGATATGAATTCGGCCCAAAAGCCCACTCCTGAGCTGCGCTATGGTTCAACCCCGTTTCTCTCTAACCCCGAAATCCGAGCAAGGGGACACCATCACGGGCGCGCGTTGAACTGGATCCGTTCACAAATGCTTAACACCGCTGTGGCCTTCCGCGGCCTGGCCTGGCTTTGAGAAGAAGAAGGAAAAGAAGCGGCGGCATTGTAGGAGCTTTGTGAAGAGATCGGAAAAGGGCGAGGAGGGAGCGGAAACGACAGAATGGGGGTCAGCGGCAGGGGCAGCAAGAATGAGGATGCGGACAGGGATATTCTGAAAAGAGGGGGGGGGGGGGGGGCTAAGTTGGTGGGCCAAGGAGGGTGCATCGCAATAATCGATCTCGCAAGTAGCCTTATTGACGACGGAAACGGCGGCAGCGACGGCTGCGTTGGCAACAGAAGAACGGGAGGAAAATAGAGGGATCGGAGAAGGCGCGAGGAACGAGGACGCCGCGTAAACAGGGATCCATAAGCGGAAGGAGAGAGATTTTCTTCCTTTATCCGTTCGCATACTCCACCGGCAAGTTGCCGCCACGTCTTTCCTCGTTCGACCCCATGCCAACCCCCGGCAACCATTTTCCACCCGTCGTTCTTTCAAGTGCCTCTCCTCTCTTCCACCGCGAACGCCAACAGAAGCGGCTTCAGCCACTCTAACGCCTGGCCTCAGCCCACAGATCCACGCACGCTTACGAGATGGATTACCAGACGTGCGCGTTTAATCAGTGAGCCCACCAACCACCCCTTTCCGGTCCCCTCTCCTGGACTTCTTGGCCCCCCGTTGCCCTAGTTCTCCCTGTTTCTCGCTCAAGCAGTCGCTACCAACATCACGACGGCTTCTGAGAACGGGAAAAGAAGAGAAACTGTATGCAATCAGGATTTGGAGGAGCAACCTGAGTTACGGCAGCTCCCCTTAACGTTGATCCAGGTGAGCCGGGACGGCACGGAGAGATTTCTTCGGGCTCGTATGCAACAGGTCGGACGCATCAGGAGAAACCAACTGTCACAATTCTAGACGCAGTATACGGATGAGAGGAGCGTGACAGCATTACCCTGTGCGAATGAGGGTTTGTTGCTCGACAGACGAATACCAACGGGTAGGTTTTCATTCTGTGACTATGGGCCTGCTCTCGATATACCGAGACGCGATTCCTCTGCTAAGCCGCCAGTTATTCGGCCACCGAAAGTTTGGCCGCAAGTCTAGTGGCCGCCAAGAGTTTGGTCGCGAGTAATTTGGCCGCAAAATGTTTGACCGCGACTACCTCGAACAAGAGAGATCTGCGACCTCGCCTACCGTAATCAGAGCAGCGAGGTATCGACAAAAGCGTGTTTAACCACTTGATCCCTGTGATAAGCTTGGGAAACAGAAGCAGAAGCATTTGGCGATCAAATGAAATGGGCCGGGAATTCAACTTCCCGAAGCCTGGACTTGGTTTTCAGCAGAGACAAGCGTGCGGAATGCTAGCGAAGGACTCGAATTTCGAACTTTGGGTTTGCAGGATGCGCGGGATATGTCCCATTTGGACGCAGTTCTCAAAACTGAAAAGACACAAAGACATCATGAATCAAGTCTACGGCTGAACCTGGTTCTTCTCAAAAAAGCAGTTGCTTTCTTTTGAGCATGTGAATCGAAGCAACCTCTTCAGGTAGACAGACAGACAGATAAGAAGCGTAGTGTGAACATCAAACAGAATGAAAAGAGAGACGGGGAAAAGAGACGAGTGGTGACACTTCAATCAGAGCCTCACAAACCCTGTGATTGACTGGGAACCACCCCGCAAGCTCTTCGGCAGCCTGATGACCTGCCGCCATCAGCGGACTCTATCGGCGAATGCTATCGGTGCATCGTGTCCATGAATCAGAATTCGAGAGAATCGATTCAAGAACCGCGCGAACCAGTTCCTCACAGGGTGTCGACAAAAATAAGGTCATGAATCAACATGCGACATCGACGTGAACGGGAAACTTCATTAAACTCGCAGTATTAGAAACGGTCTGTATTCTAGAATTTTGGTGAATTCTGTCCGTCGTTACGCATCCTCAACTTCGTCGACCAGAAATCCAATCAACAGCGTAGTCACAGAGATTAAAATTGAGCTCGAGCGGGTGCCGTAAACAGTCGATTGCTACGTCAACCCACGATGAGGCAAGCCATGCTGAGGCAAAGCGAAGCAAGACAAACGAGGGAAAGGGTGCGCCGTGTACGTCGAAAGCCGGATGAGGAGTCTGGCGTCAGCGTGGCAGGCTGAAACTTGAGTCAGGCGTCTCTCCGACGGATGAACGGAAGCTTCTGAAAGATAAGAATTCTATTATTTTCCGAACAGTTCTGCTTTAGTTTGATGATAAGCAGGAACGAGTTCGTTGCTCGGAATTCTCTCCCGCCGCCTCCTCGCCCGTCTGCCTGCCTGCCTGCCTGGTAGCATCATCTCCAGATCTTGAGTGAACGGAAGAGTATCCTGGCTTCGTCAAGAGAACGCTCAGGCTCGAATCAGCCAGGAGAGGAAGGAGACGAGGAAGAGAACGACACCGTTCTGAGAGGAAGCAATCCGCCGAGCCTGAGGTGTTCGGTGGCGGTAAGAGTTTCGAAGCCAGGGGGCCCGTACCGGAGGGTCCATAGGGGACGGTATTTTGAGAGGAATAAGAGGTTTAGTGATTTGAGGGGATTAGGAGGTTCGGTTAAGCTCGATTAACAAGATCACAACGATGACGACAAAAGTTTGCGGCTGCGACCGACGACGAGCCAGCCGGAAAAGCATGCGGTACCGATAGCAAGCGTTTTGGGAAGACATGCTGTATCGCAGAAAGCTCATGCCCAGAGCGGATATGAACGTGAGCCACAACGGAGCGATGAATATTGGCTCAGCTATGGGAAGCTTCACGCTCGCGATATCGCTTTACAACGTACAATAAATTCATCGTGTTTACCTGTCCGCTGCCTTCGATCCTTGAGCTCCGAACCGTAACGGAACGTGGTTACGCAGGCTGCACTCTCTGCTTGGAGACCTTTAAAGGAGTCTCGGCAGTCAGGTCGACGACGACGACCGTCGGTCAGTCGGAGTCGTGGAGATCGGGGGCTTAGCCGATGAGGCGCCAATGATCGTCGTGTAGCGATCACATGCGTCGAGTTTTTTTTTGAATCGATCCACGTTTTCGAGTCTGCAGTTGCAAAACAAGGTGACGTTGGTCAGAGCCATTATTGTTGTGCAGTCGGTCACTGCGGCGGCGGCGGCCAGCGTCACTTGTTGGGCTGTTCAGAGTAGAAAGTGGCAAAGTGGCTGGAAGTAAGTGAGTTAATAAATTTTCATTCTAAGTGCTGTTCTTGTAGCTTTCCTTTCCTCTTTTTTCGCCTACTCTAACGGAGCCTGTTGTCGTTGCTGCGCCGCCGCCACCACCACCGTCGTCGTCGTTGTTGCTGCTGCTGCTGCTGTCGGCCATTGGCGTCCGAACAGACAATCTTGGAGCGGGGAAACGCAAACCTTTAGAACAGGACGGACATTGAAAGCGCAAAGAGAAGGGACGCCGCTCACTTTCTCCCCAAAGCACAACTGATTGGGAGACAAAGACATCGCACCCACTTCCCCACTTTTGAACACCTACAGAGTCGGACGGCTAGCCGATTGGCAAGATAGATGGACAGAGACGGAGGGGCCGGGATTTTTCTGCAACGATAGGAGAAACGAACGTGAGAGAAACACAAAAAAAAAGAATCGGGAGAAAGATCTGAACGGAAAGTGCCGAGATAGCTTCTTTACTGACAATCCCCAGAACAAGACGCACTTCTGCCAGACCCCCGACAGTCCGAGTCAGAGTGGCCACCGAAGTGGTGCACGAATTGCATGCCACTCTTCTTGGGGGAACCAAATCGAAGCGAAGAGCTCTTCGGGACCATAGCAGACGGTTCCGCACAGCGAGCAGAAAGTTTCGTGACAGAAATCGGGAGACGGACGACTGGGTCGCGGTCACTATGGGACGCCGCGTCCAACGCAGCCGGAATCGACGGAACGTGTTCTCGGAGTCAGCCTCTATAGACGACGGATCAAAGCTTCGGATCAGGGTTCCCGGCCGAAGATTAGCTCCGGCGCTCCGCTCCCCCCGGCGGCGGCGGCTTCCCTCTTCCCATTGGCTGACTCCGTGCTCGCTAATTCGTCCTGGTGTCTTTCTTCTTTCCTCCTTTTCCCCAAATTAATATTGATGGTAATCATCGCCATGATTGTCGTCGCCGCCGCCGTTCTCAGCGTGGGTGGGCGGACTCAAGCCAAGGATGACCTTATCGTCGATGTGCAATATTCGTCGAGCATGCGACTCTCGAACCGCTGATTGTGAGTCCACTCATATCAAGGACGACGATAGCTCGCGAACGGATTGCTAGCGAACGCGTTCGAGCCGCCAGTTCTCTTCGAATGTCTTCTTCGTCCCCGGAGAAGTGGAATTTATAGCCCGGGTGTTTCAAGATTCCCTCCGACTCGAAAAGCTTCAAATCTCTCCGCGACTAGCGGGCGCTTCAACAGAAGAAAGCGTGACGCGTGCATTCAATGCTTCTGTATGAACGACTTCGCTCAGCTTCGCTTCCGTCGCTTTCTTCGCCTTGGTTGCGCCAGTCAGACACCGAGAGTCAAACATATTACGTAATTTACGCAAGGACTCGGACGAATGCAAACAGCTGGCTCAAATGCTCTTTCATATCCCAGTCTCCACAACGCATTCAACGCGAATGGGGAGAGTTCCGTGCAAGTGGAAATACAAGACTCGGGAATTGTTCGGTGGAACTCTGCGCACTCGAAAAGCTCGACTACGATTCGAGCCCAACTGATCCCAGCTCCGAGATATTCCGCGCTTTTCGCTCATGGCTGAAAGTCGAAGGTGTTGCGGTACGAATTCCGACTTGTCTGCTTCCGGCCGGGGTCAGAGGATTCCGGCGCCAATCATCATCACCTGAACGTTGCTGCGTTTACTGCAACGGCCGTGATGCTCGGATCGAGTGTCTTTCGGAGGCCTGATCCGATCGCTTCGGCTCTCATCTCATGCTAATCATGTCGATATATCACCGATTCTCAAGCTTCTTCTGCTCTCAGTCCTCGTCGGTCTTACAGTGACTTATCTCTTTGATTTTTGTGGTCGACCAACGATGCCAGCCGGCAAAAAAAAACCAGTCTGCACGGCATGCAGGAAGGCAGTCAGTCAGTCACAGTATAGATTTCCCCGAGCAGCCGACTGTTCTTGGGTGGGCTGGTAGTCCTATTAAATTTGGCCAGACCATCCTTTAGCTCTTTGGCTCCGTGTCTGTTCTGATGCTGAGCGAGTAGCGAACGAGGGACACCGTGGGTGTGGGACTGAATGACCGGGAATGAACGATTTTCTCCTCCATCCGTAACACTTGGGAAGAGAAAAAGAAGCCGTGAAACAAACTGGACATCCATCCATCCATCCATCTCTCCATCCGGGATATCAGAGCAAAGTGAACGCAGACCACGGGAGAGAATTCCTCAACAGAAGAGTACGTGGAGCAATACCACCCAGAGCAGAGCTCCAAGAGATCAGGCGGCTCGAGACAAGAGGAATTAGGACTTGTGGCTCAAACACCCAAAAGAATCTCCACCGTGGTCGTGGAGCCATGAATGAGGACTGTGAGGGAGTTTTCGGGGGCCGGGGACCTCGTCGGGATAAGCCACGTCACCCGCTAAGTATCCTTGCCGCCAAGTCCACTTACTCATCCACCTCAACGTGCTCGCGGCCCTCAACGATCGGATTAGTGGACCGCCAGATGGACGTCGCGTCGGACCGAATGTTTGAGGAAAGAAGCAAGAAGCCATGAAGATAGCGTGCGAAAATTAGGGCCGACGACCATACATGTAAGAGACATGGGCACAGTCGAAAGCGGGAAGCAAGCAGAATCAGGAGCGGGAAGGCAAGGTAGGAGAACAAGGGGAGTCTGGAGGGTAGGCAGCCCGGCATTGAGGAGCATGACAAAAAGTGAATTTATATTACATATTTGTTCATGGTGACAGCGGAGACCAGTAAGGAAGAAGAAGGAACTCGACACAAAGGCGTTGAGCAAACACTGCGGAGGAATCTTTTGCTCTCTACCATTCCCATCATTCCCACATTGTGTCTCTCTCGTTTCTTTCATTGTTTCTCCCCGGGAGTCGCAGTTTGCTCCGTTCCTCTTCGCTGCTGTTCTCCGGCAGCAACTGCGGCGACAACAGGAGCTGAACGAAGGCTTAAGTCACGAACACATAAAATGTCAACAAACCTCTCAAACAAGAGAACAAGACCGACAACTTCTTGGCTTAGCCAAGGAAGAATACCGAGAGAATCACTGAAAAAGAGGGGAACGAGGGAGAGGAGAGGGGGGAGGCTGAAATCCGAGAACAAGAGATCTGGAGCCTAGAGAGCGGTAGGCCTCAAATGGGGGAATTTTTGATCCATTTCCCTCTGGCAACCTGTTTTCTGCTAACTACAGCAACGAACGTTATTGATAGGAAAACGATATTGATGAATGCGAATAGCGAGAAGCGAGCGAGCATGGAACGCACAAACATAGGGTCAACGATTGGCTTCTCAAAACACAGAAAATCCTCCGATTGAAACGAAAGTAGGCACATAGAATGGAGAGAAAGCGCGATAAGTAATTTCCACGGCCTACAGCAGTATGACGGAGTTAACGATTAATTGGATCTTCAGTGAGTTGGAGGAATTCGGCCAGGCTTTCGAAATGAGGGAAGGCACTCAAGAAAAACAGGGGCACCAGGGATTCATGAAAAATGAGTGCCGAGACGGCACGAGACACAGACAGTGGGATGGAAGCGATTTAAGTACGCGGCAACTACCAAGGGGAATTGTTTTGGATGGTAGGGGATAACAAGAACCGGGAAGTTCGGGGGTCATGTGTATAGCGAGGATCAGATCGGAGGAAAAAAATGACATATCGAGAAGCGGACATGTCTTGATGAGGTTCAGTGAACGATGAGTGAAGAACAGCGAGAAGAAAAACATTTTCCAATTCACGGAAGAAATCACTGGAAGGGAACGAGATCTGGAGGTGAATGGGTATCAGAAATTATGGCAGGCAAGAAGAATGAAAGAAGAACCGAAGTGGGAGAAGCGGGTGAAGAGGATTGATTGAGGATATATGTACACGCACGGTGACTGCAGAGAGATCCAGAACAACGCAGGAGATTCGGAGAGGGTGTTTCATTCCCGACAAGGGAAGAAGAAATCTTGTCTCACCGATGTTCCATCCCGTATGATTGCTAGAGAGGTCATCGACCCCTCATTGCCTGAGCTGCATACATCTTGGGGGATATCTTCCTCACCTGTGGCCCCGGGGAGTCGACGGACAATCATCGCAAAGTTCGACTGTCAATACCGGAGATTCACGATTCACCATTGGAAAGTTGAAGATGAAATGCCTCTGGATGCTGAACGAATCCCGCGGGACTCTGTTAACGTAGCCGGACCATGGAATGGCAGCCGGGAGAATTGAAAGATAGAGGAAGAGAGGAAAGGGGGCGAGTACAGGGAATGAGGGTACAGAGGGGGCGCAGGGGGCAAGGGCGCGGGGGTGACCATCGGACGGAAACCACGCAAAGCCGCCGTGGTGTTTCGGTTTGATTGTGTTGATCTTGCGGATTTCAAAGATTGTTGTTAGCTGGGCTATTTCTTCCTTCGTCGCTTAGCCCGCAGTTCTACCGAGCCGCAACCGAAGCGAGCCTCAAAGCTCGAGCAGATATCGTAAGCCCTCTGGTGTGTTTGTGTTCGGTCAGACCGCTTAGAGATTATTTCACATTTGGCTTTCCCTTCTTGTTTCTCGCGATCCTTTCTCCTGTCCGAACCTTTCTCAATAAATGATCCACCGCAATCGGGACTCACCGGCACCAGCCCGAATTCCTACCATCTTTTCGGTGGTTTCTCGGAGCTCCCGAGCTCTAAAGGTTCACATGACTCACGCGAAGTCATAGGCTGTGGGCCGCATCCTAGTTTCTGAAACGAATCTTTAGCTCAGATTCTGGGGATCCTCTCCTGAGAAACCCCTGGCTCCGAGCAGCTCGAAAAACGCTCCAAGAAAAAAACATCCGAGGTCTGGCACTCCGACGTCACCGCCAGAGAATCCGACTTTTTACCCACTTGGAACCCTGGAAGCAATCCATGCGCTGTCAGTGCAGGCTGGCACAAGTTTTGCGAAGCCATTAAAGCGTGCAGCTATTTAGTCTCCGATGATTCGAGTTTCCCTCTGCCCCCTCCCCCCTCAAGGTTCGATTGACGTCTACGACGACTTCGATGCTCGCAACCGACGTAAATTGCGTTACACGCTGGAACCGAAAATAGAAGCCAAGCACAGACCGAGAGAGTGTAAGAGAGGAGAACTTGGACTCGAGGGAGGGGAAACGGGTAGCAGACCGGCGAAAGGATGGTCGATTCCCAGACCATTTGAATGAGAGGAAGAGCTCCCGATAGTTCTTGAACAACATGGCGAATCAGTGGTTTCATTTTCGCGATGAGAATCGACATCAAGAGCCCGATGCCGGTGTCAAGTCTCGGAGAGGGTCCACCTCGTTGTTTCTTTCATCCCACAGGCGAGTCTGATTACTTATTCTTTTTCGATCTCTCCTACAGACAAAAAAAAAACAAGAAGCACAGGACGGACCCTTTCGAAAAACGGAGGCCCCTGATTCGAATATTAATAATGTTTTGTTCTCTGACTGGGCGGGTCGCAATTACGCTCTGGGGCGGATGGTGAGCCTCCGCCAAGAGAGCAGAAACGGAGCGGCGAGGCAATCGCGCTCGCGGACTAACCCCTAGGTGGACCTCGGAAACTCCCTAGGCAGGTTCGACTCAGGAGCAGGACTCGTTTCGGCGGTATTGAGAAGTGGCCGAGATTCTATCGATCGAGAGAACCCGGAGGAATTTCAGATTTCTGATCGCTAGTCGTGAACTCGAATTCTCTCGTCTGGGAAGAGGTCAAATCAGCGTCCTGCGTTCTCGATGTGGATTTTGTACGCGAGACAGAGAGATGGGGAAAAAGCGAGAGAAGGACAGAGAACGATGGAGACAAGAATAGCGGGAACAAAGAGAGGACTTGTAGTGCCAGAATGACTCCGACGGCAGAGGAGCCCCAAACAGGGAAATCAAGCGCATTGAGGCGGTGGAAAAAGTGGGCGAAGGAAAAAGCGGAAAACTGGAGACTGGAAAGAGGAAAAACAAGCGCGCCAACACGCAGCGGATGACGACGAGAGAGGCGAAGAAAGAAAGATCCGACAACGTTGTAGCTCGAAGCGAGCGCATGTCAATACGCAATACATGGACGCTGTACAACACACGCAAGACCAACCGCCGACCGTCTATGATGAATTGGCGGCGAGAGTTTTTTTCGGCTCTGCTCGTTCGTAGCTCTTTAGCGATCACAGCAACAAACGCCTGTTCCAGGCTTCGGTCTACGAACAGCGCAGCCGCTAAACATAGTCACTCGTAGAGTTGGGCAAACAGGCGGAGAGCCACGCATCCAGTACCTGTCACCATCGAAACAGCGTCATGCGCTACCGCGACGGCCGCCGCCGCTGCTTATATCGGGGCATCTTCGTCATGCTGACATAGACGTGTTTCAGAAACAGCTGTTCTCAATGGCCGCTTTTTCAAAGTGCTGCTTGCGCTCCCGCACACGCGCCCCGCACGTACGCGCGTTCCCGTTTCGCTGTGTGCCTAGCGCTGTGTCTCTCTGCTGGGCTTCGGTTGTCTGCACGTGTCGGCAATCCCAACCGAATAAGTTTGTAGTAGCTTTCCTTAGTCGTTCCGAAACCGAAACCATGATCCGAACCACCACCGATCCTCGCATTCCTGTCCACCTTGTCGCATTTGATCTCCGCAGAGCTCACGCGAGAGAACTTGGATTTGAGTGCTCATACAACCTTTCTCTCCCCGGGGGTTCGGGGGAGGGGAGGATTCCGGCATGGTCAGGGGTGCCGACGACGAGGGTCGTTCTTGATTCCGCCGAGGGTCCGAATCGACAGACGGTGCGGAAACGACGCTTTGTTCTGAAATGACGAGAAAAACGAGAGGAAGAACTCTAATCCACAATCGGCGGCGGACGCTGAGAACACCGGCGTTCGTTTGCCATTGAACGGCTGTCACATCCATCGGACGGGTCTTTTGAAAAGCTTCGTGACACGCAACTGACATCAATGTTCTGTT
Source organism: Neoseiulus californicus (assembly GCA_028455905.1). Classification (NCBI taxonomy): domain Eukaryota; kingdom Metazoa; phylum Arthropoda; class Arachnida; order Mesostigmata; family Phytoseiidae; genus Neoseiulus; species Neoseiulus californicus. The sequence goes on along the minus strand of JAMQGS010000006.1, from coordinate 10,165,953 downwards.
TCATTTTCAGGTAAGCTCGCCATCAGCGTTCAGCTACAAGAGCTCGGGAGTCGGGAATGTACCGTTCGAAGTGGAACTGTGTGAGCTGTCGGCGGACGTCGTGGAATGCGGCCAGTCCGGAAGAGTTCCCGAGAGCAAATTAACTGTGAACAAGCTTAAGTACAGTTTTCCCGACTGCAATGCGCTCTCAGGGACGCGGATGTGGGATTGCAAATGTACGGGAGCGGTCGGCGCTCCCAGATCGGACCAGACAGAGGGAACCATCTAGGAACACCATCTACGAGACGACGACGACGACGCCGGCGGGTCCTCTTGAAAGGGTCCACGAAGCGGGCAATGCGACGCCCAGCAATCCAATGGGAAAAGGGAACTTGAAAGGCAGCTCTGCAGGGGATTGCGAGATTCCCGAAACGTTGGAATTTCGGATCATCTTCGCGGAAGATATTTCGTTCAGTATGACGATGACGACGACGACGACTTCCAGAGTTTGCCTCGAAGCTTCCATCGAGATTTCGATGCGGGCATCGAAATTCGGCCTTTGCCGCTTCCGTATTCGAGCCATCCTCAAACTGATGGGGAAACACAACTGAGAGGACGTTCTGATACTTTCCCAGATTGGCACTTGAATTCAGGTGCAGTTACTATTGGCACTCTACAGGAGCACATCAGGAACAATTCAAAAGTGTCGTTTCCTAAAAATCCGAATCGGATCTGATAGGGGTGAAACTTGCAAAAGAGCCGGCGGGAATGCCCGATGGCTCCTGATAAATGTTCAACAGCTCGAGTTATCAATGATCGACGACATTGGGTCGGAAGTTCCTCGACCCATTCGACCGAAGAAAAGTTCGGTCGTCTCGCTGCCATCGGTTCGATCTGAACTTGCAACAACTGAACGAGTCGAATCGGCGATCCAGGTGCCTTGTTCATCAATCCAAATACCGAGTGTCTACTCCCTTTTTCACGCGAGACAGCAAAGTTCACTCTATGTTTATTGTTCCGCACTCCGTCTATTTTTCCGAAGGTAGCAGATAACACCACGAACCACGACTGACGTAGACTGCTGCAGCGGCGAACAACAACAGAACAAATAGTAGGTCTTGCACCGCAGCAAGAGTTGTAGTTTTTGGACGATTATGAGCAGCGAGCGGGCCTTGCGATGGGAGCGAGCGGGGATTTGACGAGGGATGTCCGTAGAGACACAATATAAGCTAATGAAACACGCTATTTGCTTCGCCAGCGAGAAGCGGGTTGCAGGAGGGCAAGGCCCCACCAGACTGGCGTCAGAGGACTGGGTCGTAGACGCCACGGGGCCTGTTGTATAGACAGCTCGCTACAAACTGGTGAGACAGGCAGCCAACTAAACGGCCCACAAGCCTGCCTCACCGCCTGCCTGCCTGCCTGCCTTAGATCGTAATCCCACCGTTGTTATCGGCAAGTTAATTATAGCCCTGGCGGCATCTCCAAGCGGATGCTCAAAGCTCAAGTATCATTCGGAGAGAGCAGGCTCGACTCACGCAGACGCTTGCCACCGATCCGAAGCAGCAAGCAGCCAACTAGCCGGCCGGTCGAACCGTCCCGCCAGTCAGTCAGCAAGCGAACCAGCTAAGGCGAGTCGACGGGCGAAGGAGCACGCGGGGGTCTCGAGTCGACTCGAGGGAGAAGCGTAGCAAGTGTCCTCTGACTGTGTTACTCAACTTGTTAATGTGGAACCAGCTTCGTCTGTCGCTTCCCTATCCCGATTCTCTGTCGCTACAGAAGCAGCAGCAGCAGCAGCAGCCGCTACGCCGGAATCAGGAGCAGCGGCAGGAGCAGGAGCACCACTGTTCAGCGATCACCTCGTTCGCAGGTTCGGACTGCTTGCGCTAGTTACGTTCGCTTCGTCGTGTTCCACCGTCGACATACGGGCGAGCAGGCTGGCTGGCTGGCCCTGGGAAAGAGGAACTCGTCACTGTCAAAACCTAACCTCGCGCACAATTTTCTCAGCCCGCAATTCACGGGCTGCATGCTTCTGATGGAACGCGAATTCGTAAATTCTTCGATGAGAACTCCAACCAACAATTGAGCTGCTCAGTGTCTCAGACCTCTTCTTGGAGCGAATGTGTTCTACAATGACGTTTTTCGTTTCCCTTGTGACCGCAAAGCATTGCCACAGATCAGGATTGATATGATCGACAATCCTTTTTTAACCATTCCGGTTGAAATGCATGGTCTAACATTCATGATCGATATCACTAAAAATTGTTTGTTCTTTGGCGATTGCCCATTATAAGGCAACTTGACAACGATAGACGGGAGATGCATTCCGTACGGAAGTGCATCATGTGGCTTGGCCGAGAGTCCATCAATTGTTTGTCTGCGTGGAACACTGACCGGTTAATTGTGGGCACAGATGTGCCTGAGCTTGTCAAAATACAGTTTGTTAACGAAAGCTGCCAAATGCTGTCTGATTAGAGGGCGTCGGAGCTCATTGTCCCTGGGCTTCTAGCACTACCGTACCACTCCAGTGTGAGCGGCGCGGCGGTAGAGGTCGAGGCACCAGGCAATTACCGAAAGTCGCGTCTGGTGCACAAGGGATTGGGGTAACAGGCCGACCGGGGAGCGCGCGAGAAAGCAGGCAGGCAGGCAGGCACGCAGGCAAGTGAGCGGGGGCGGCTTCTTTATTAACAACACGACGAACGAAACTCTTATACGTTCGCCACTTCTCTTGTCTGCTCTATCTTGTCGGAAACGGGCGAGCATGCATGCATGTCTTCAATGTCGAAAGTGACGTTGATCATCTCTAGAGAGCGGCATCTTGACTGCAGCCATTTTCCCGACTAAAAATTAAGCAGTTTCGTTCTAAGCGGCTGTTCTGCAGTCGACTAGCTCAACACGATCTTTTCCTCGACGAACTCAGTTTCCTAGTAGCAGCGACAGCTCGGCTGGGAGCACTCAAACAGAATGAAGTATCCAGGCGTAGGAGCTACTCAAGCGTTGAGCTGATGAATGGCCTCAGCCATCCTGGAAGAGGGTTCAGGACCCTGAAATCTCAGGCGACTTCTGAATTCGTTGCCCCTCGCCGAAACGCAATGATTCCAAGCTGAAAGTTCGCGTCCGCGGAGTCTTGCAGTACTCGGCGGACTCCGAATTAATCTCGATTGCGCTCAAGCGTTGTGCCGCCGGATCTTCGGATCATCTGCTTAATCGGATGACAATGGTCCCCGATGGAACGGAAATAACTGTGTCGATCCGAAACAAAATCTTCTGTCGATCCGAAACAAAATCTTCTGTCGATCCGAAACAAAATCTTCTGTCGATCATCAGGATCCTGCGTCCCGATTCGACGCGGTCGGGGGTTCCGAAACGACGGAACAGCTCAGGGCAGAGAATCTCGATTCAAAATCTTCGACGAAAGAGAACGGAGCGGTCAACTTAGCTAATGATTGTCGGCAATCAGTTGGGAAAAATACGATCTTTACGAGGCATGTCCGAGAGTCTATACGAGGAGAGCCGAACGTCCAGCACGCTGCTTCAGGAGGGGACTGGGGCAGACAGATGGACGCTTCGTCGGACGGACGGACGGACGAACGCGCGTCTTTCATCAGACTTTAGATGAAAGCCAAAGCTGACTCGCGAAACGGCTCGCTAGCAGTTTCGCCGGTTGGTCGGTTGGGTAGGAAGGTGGGTAGGTAGTCAGCTAGGTGGCCGGGTGGGTGGGTGTCAGGTGTTCTTAGAGCAGAGGATGATCGACAAGCCAATTCATCAGGCGTACTGGCTCGCGGACGAAGCCGGCTGGACGAGCGAGTGGACGACTCGCCTGCTCCGCCGGCCGGCCGGCCGTCCGCTCGCCGGTCCGCCTGTCGACCTTATGCTCGGACTCCTGCCGGTTAGTACTTTCCTCGATAATTACGACATCAAAAGTCGATAAGTTCGCTGCTCCATTCCTGGACTTCTTTGCCCTCCCTCTTGGGAGCCCCGGCTCCCCGACCCCCTCCCCCCCACATTCTCCCAGGTCGTCTTCGTGGCTCCACTCTCCCATTGTCAATATGCGCTCGCTTCTGGGAAGTCCGAGCCATGGGACTAAATGTTCGCTCTCAAGACTCTAATATGAGCCAGCGAATCACCGTCTCCACTTCAGAATCCATTCTGATGAGTAAGGAACGTTGTATGATTTCAACTCGTGGAAATCTAGTTTTCCGCCCGCTTCTGATCCAGAAAAAATGGTAATGATGAATATGCGGAAGGAAACTATGCCAGGAAATGAGTTTGAAACTAGTTTCTCGACACTCCATCGGAATGGACAGAACATTCAGGAACTTTGAACTTGTTCGGTTTCCGCTCTTGGCCCGTCAAATTTGGCGGTTGGGTCTTCCGCCAAGTTTGGCGGAATTCCATCTGCCAGAGTTATCGGATTCATTTTCCGCCCGATTCGACGAGTTTCCGTCTGCTTTGCAATTATTTGCCGAATATGCGCTGTTGGCTCGAAAGGGGTCTCATAGTAAAGGATACCTACCATTAAGTCAGACTATACCCGAGCCGTGAACGTCCCCGAGCCGGACCGATTTTTGCACTACCCGTGACGGGTAAAAACATGATTGATGAAGCGGTCGTTTGGTGATGATCTTCCTCTGAAGCCGAAGTAATCTCGCTCTACTGCTGTATGCAGCCATGGAATATCCGATAGAACTGAAGACGAAGATAAAGTCTATCTCGCCTCTGGAGGGTTTGAGGGAACATGTTGACGAGAGCATTCTTGTCTAGAAAGCACCCATATGCGTATTGACGGTGGAAACTTCGAGAATTTTAGTCCCTCAAGACGAATCGCATCGAGGACTCGACAGCATTGGTGGGGAGCGTAGACGACGTTACTTGCCGCCACGGTCGCTCAAGGTTTCCTTTCTCCGCTCTGATTCAGCTGAAACAGAAATGTGCGTCCAAAGAGTAACAGTGCGTCTCTTCAAAGTTGGAATTGTCAATTCGGGCCCGGAGAACTTGGTCTCGCTCGATCAACTGCGAGAGCGGAGTTCCACCATTGAACGAGGCGCCGCGTCGCTTCCTTCGCCTCGCAAGCTTTCGCTGCGGTATGGACGGCCCCACCACCGACAACAACAGCACCAACAACAACACCACCAACAACAACGACGACGACGAGGAGGACGACCAATCCGAAAAGCAGGGGACGATCGGGAGCAGCAGGGCTGAGCGGGCGGGCGAAATGTCGAGGGTAGTAGCGGGTTGCGGGCGATATCGCTGGCGTTTGAGTCGTCGTTGTCGTAGTCGCCTTGGCCGCCGAAGCCGACATCATCTTCGTCTCGTCACCCTCCTCTTGAACGGTTGTGGCGGTGGCCGCGTCGACGTCGGTTGCTTCAAACTGCAAAACGTTCAATTTATCTGCCGCTGCCACAGCAAGCGAGAAGCCTTTCCCTTCCCAAAACGGAAGTCATATCCGGTGGCTTCAGTCCCGCCGGCCTGGGGGACCGGGGACCTAGGATCGGGCCAAGGCGGGGCGGGGGACGGAGGAGCAGAAGGAGGCACAACGGAGAGAGAACCGTTCTGAAAGAGGCGACAGAATATTTTTATCATTGCTGTCAGTGTTGCCCCTCCTCGTTCGATCCTTGGAGGAGCCGGAGGAGTGGGAGGAGAACGAGCACGAAATTGAGGAGAACATGGATAATGTCGCCTCGGGCTAAATGGAGGAGCGAGTTCTGAGGGAAACCGCGAGAGTGCGAGAGAACATGCAGGGAGCGAGGAGTCACGGAGGAGATCAGGAGGCGTTCTTTCACCCCACTCGCGCGATGTTTTCAGCAGCGAGAACAGCTTCGATCGACATGGTCGGGGGTTGTGAGTTGCCTCTAGTTTGTCGCCAATGCCGGCATCGCAGGTCTCGAACCGCGTTGGTCAGTTGGCAAGCGACACCGGGCTCGTCCAACAGCCGTCTGGTCCCATTAGAGCTGACTGGGGGAAGTTGGTGAGGGTGGCCACCCGTAATCCTTAGATCAACAATATTGAGCCATATTTCAGGGGTTCCGCCGAAGCCAGTGATATGGGATTGAGGCGCGAGACATTGGGCCCTGACCCGACGGGTCAGGGATCCTTGGGGGCAGGAGCCGAAAGCCGTGTGGGGAGACAAAAGTGAGTCCGAGACGACTATATGGCAGCTCGGTGGGGTGGAAGGAGGACTGATCGTACCAAGCACCGGACTCGACGTGCGAGAAACTGACCGAAATATTGCGGGCACGTGACGCGAGATTGCTTCGAAGCGGGGGACATCACTCGAGCTTTGCCAGGTTAGAACCGATAAAGAAGTAGGACTGGCTGATTTCTTTTGGCAGGAGCAACAGGAGCCTTACCGCGTTTTCGACGGTCGGCACCAAGATCTAGATTTGATAGGAACAGGAGCCGGAAATACACACAAATACCTCAAGAGTCGCTGTCCCTTACAGAGAAGTGATCCCCCTCGCCCAAGATGATTCCAGAATTTTTCTAGAACAACCAGACTTTCTGGTCACAGTTTAGAAAACTTGTCTCACTTGGACTTGGGATTCCGGAACCATTCCGCGACGGAGCGGTGGATGCGCGGCGTCTATTATCTATACTCGCGACGGTTGCTGGAGAACGGAATCAGCAAGATATAAATCCAGTTGTCAGAGCTGGGACAGAGGACTGCCTGTGGCGAGCGTCTTCATTCCAGCTGTCGTCCTTGGCTCATCTTCTGCCTGGTTCCGTGGCATTCTTGACTCAGACCGTCAGCGTGGAGGTGCGTTACGGACGAACGGAAAAGACTCTCTGCGCGCGGTGACGTAGGCTTGCAGTAGCCATAACTCTTGTCGGCGACCACAACCGCCTCCTGGACAGACATCTAGCGTGCAGGCAGGCAGGCAGGACAACCAGCAGGCGGACGGACGGGTGGGCAGGCAGGCAGGCTCTCGTTCGTTTAACGCTGTAATTACATGACGTCGCTCGCGGCTCAAACGCTCCTCTTCAATCGCCAGCTGTCTCTCTGGTCTTTCTCAAACATCACAACACGAAGTGCGGACAGCGACCGAACACGAGACGAAGGACGTTGTCGGAGCTGTGACTCCAAGGAGAGACTCGAGGAGTGTGGAAAAGACACGGGTTTTGTCGAGAGCACTAGGCAAACAAGAAATCGGGCTGTGAGTCGCGGGCGAATCGTTTGCGGGGAGACGAGAATTCGACTTGACCGAGCGGTAGACGAACCTACAAAAGGAAAACTCGTCGGGTATACACCGAGTTCCAAATTCAAGTTGAGACCCGAGCCTTGAAGGGTGCTGCCCGAACGAATTCCCAGAGTTCAGGAGAACAGGAAGGCTCTACGTGGACCCTGCGACGATTCTTTTCTCTTCCTCCTACACACGTCGTCTCCGCAGCCTCCAGCATTTGAGGAGGAGCTGGGGACGGGACGGGGAGAAATCTCAAAACCTTCAGGGAAAAGGTCGGAAGAGAGCAGCGATCGGGTGATGTCAACTTCGGCGGCTAGGTGGGGTGTTGAGCGAGCAGCTGAGTTCGGAGCTCGAGTGGCGAAGCGTGCGGAGACATCAGAAGTGGCTCCCTCCCCGGCCCCTCGCCTCTCTCTATCTCGACCCTGTCCCTCTTCTTCTCTTGGTCCCACTCGAGAAACTCACCTTGCGAGACCAGCCCATCTCACCCCACGGGGTTTTCTTGTTGCACCGAAATTTTTCGCTCGTTTGTCCGAATGGTGGCGCACTGAGTGGCGGAGGCAAGGAGGCCCCAGCCCAAAGTACAGTCTACTGTGCGATGTCTATGAGCGGGCAAGAAGACGAAAAGTGTGTCCGTCCGCGCTGCCATCGTCTCTCTCAATGGCTCTTCTGTGGATTCTAATGGACCACGCAGCCAGCCAGCCAGCCGCCAGCCAGCCAGCCACCGAGCGAGTCTGCCACTCAGCCCGTCCGCCGGCGAGCGAGCCGCTGTTCCGCGCTCGCGATAGCATACTGCGAAGAAGCGAAGGCCTCTTTTCCTTTGAAGCGGACGGAGTCGAATTTAATTTGAGGGACAATCTGGAAGCTCTTGGTTTTCTTCGTTTCCCGCTCTCCGAATTCATTCCAGGGAATGACATATGCATGGAAGCCGCACACAGTGGAGAGAACTGCGTTTCCGAGGGAGAATTCCGTAGTCACAAGATTATAAGGACGAGAACATCGGGGATTCTCGGAAATCGCAAGTTTCCGGAGAAACCGAGGAACCATGGGCGACCTTCAGAAAGACTCGAAGTGAGACTTGAGGAAGCTTTGAAGAAAATAGAAAGAATGTGCACGAAACTGGTATTTGAGCGAAAATGATGATCTCAAGCTTGATCAGATTCATTTCCGCTCGCTGAGCATCGCAGTGTCGAATGCTGTGACCGCACACAGAGCGTTCCGCTGGAGGATACTCGTTGCGTGATCCCGACCAAACTTCATCTCGAGATGACGCTCCCAAGTTTGGGGGCACAGAACTCTCTCGGAGAATTCTCTTGGTTCCTCTGTTACTTTCACATCGAGCCCTCAAGGCACTGGCAGCTTCGACACACACACACACAGTTTTCCGCGGGAACCTCACCTCGGCAGAATGCAGTTCTGCCGGGCAGGCAAGAGAGGGAGGGAAAGAGTCGGGAACTACCTCAGAAAGACGGGGGGAGACCCCCTCACTTCAATGGATCGGCTTTCGCCCATCTCGGGAGCAACTTTTAAAGACCTCTGCCGATTAACATGCGAGCTCACGTCCGTAATTCCTATTATACATTTTAGTTTGCTCTCTCTCCTCGTTTCCTTCCGCCCTTTTGAGACTTCTATGCTTCTCCGCCATTCCCCGTTCTGGTATTCCTCTATCGTCCCTTCTTTGAGTCTTCTGTTTCGAGCTACCGATGAAGGCATTCTCATTCTCGAAATTCGTCCCGCGGAGTTGAGTTCGTTGAAAGTCATTTTTTCAAACATTCAGAGACGACGTGCAAGTCCAAGTGCAAACGTGCGACAGCTCTCAGGCCGCCGTAGCGAAGAAAGAGGCCTCAGCCTCAACGTCTCTCAGACACATGGCATCGTTACGAACGGCTACTTAGGGTCTCACTTGTCGGATCGTGGCGCTGTCGCAAGGTAGAAACAGGCTCTCTTGTCACATCCGCTTCCCTGCAAATGACACCGTACTTACAATAACCAACCGACAAAGCAACTCACCAACGAAAGTGATCCACGTTGCCATATGCATCCGTTGTGCTTCTTCATCAAACTGGAACTTCCGTGAGGAAATCATATCCCTTGTCCCGAAGCCAGCGTTGTCGAGCGAGGCATCATGCATGTGGCTTCCAGGGTAGACGAAGAGGATCCAGGATTCCAGGACGAGATGGTCCGCCCCGATTCAAGCAGATCATGTCTCGAGATTCCGACGCCGGGAACTTCGACGTTTGTACAGAGCACGTGATCCAAGGTCACATGGAATGCGGGTTTCACATGGTTGGCCTTGACCGTCATGCATCGTTCGTTGGGAAACATTCAACAGTTGACCCGTCATGAAAGAATCCGAATATTAAGGCCTGGGACAATCGGAGGGCTGGAAAGAAAGGAACGTTCGATCGTCGCATCGCTCATATATATTGTTGTTCGCTGTTCTCCCATCATCGCTGCCGTCATCGTCTTTAACTCCCAGAGCTTAAGTCTCGGTTGCCCGTTTGGTTGCCTGGCTGGCTGGCTGGCTGGCCTCCCTACCGACAGAGGTGGTCATTAGTATTTGTGCTTGCAGCACGAAAGCGACCGTTGAGCTGTGCCTACCATAGACGAAGGCTAGCGTGTCCTCACGGGTATTAATACCGAAGACGGATGGCCTGGTGTGATGACTAGAAAGCGTGCGGACCGATCCCCTTCACTTCCCTATTTCTCGTCTTCGCTCCGAGTTGCCCCTCTCCCTTCCTCCTTCCGTGGTCCCCATCCTGCCCCCCGCCGCCGCCTCCTCCTCCTTCGAGTATTATGGCTTGCCTACGCTGAGCGGGTAAACGAGCTAGCCTGCCTGCCTGCCAACTCAGGTCCGCTCTGCGTATGTTCAAGGAACTTTTGAGGGATAGCCCCTGAGGACACGCCTTCGGGCCGGTAATGTTTAAGGCCATACAATGCGCACGATAGACCCATACCCACTCACGCACTCCCTCCCACTCACGTGTTCTCCTGCCCCCTCCTTCCGCCACCCCAAGTCTCGGCTTCCTCCTCGACCGAGCTGAGCGTTCACACCTGAGTCTTCGAAATCCATTCCAAGGAGCTTTGGATTCAATCAAGGGACCTCGGATCTATCTGGTGTAAGGGACAGTCATCATCCCCGTCCGCACCATTGGGACTCGGGAGATCAACAGCATTCACGACGGAGAGCTTTCTGTGGCTGTTGAAGAGACGACGTCCGGAAAGTCGAGAATCGAATCATAGAGGAAGGTTTCGTGATGTCAGACCAGTCTCCTGCTCAGAGAACCCTACAGGACACGATTGCGATCGGTGCTCGAGGATCTGACATACCAAACAAACGGGGGAGCGGGCCAACGGACGAAGCTACGGACCACCGAAGGGTTTGAACGCTCCGAGAATTTATTGTGTTTTTTTTTCTCCGTTCGCTCGGTGGCTTCCCCAGAGGCTTTCATGTCGACCAAAAATGTCAACTTTGCATCAAATTTCTCCCTCTTTCCCACCGTCCTCCAGCCGTAGGACATCGCTTGTAATTTCATTTATCTATGTGCCTTGGGGCTTTTGGACAACCCTGTAGTGTGCAGCTGCAGCTTCTGCAGCAACGAAAGCATCAGCAACAGCGGCGGCAGCAGCAGCAGCAGGAGCGGTAAGAGTCACTCACTCGGGTCACCCGCTCGCAAGGCTGCCGGACGACGGTCCGAACTGAAACGGAGAAGATTTCTGCGATAGCAACCCGATAGCAGTTGTAGCAGTCGCGGCAGCTGCAGGAACAGTTGTAGTGAGTGGGAAGACACCCAGGAGACACGGTGAGGCTGCGACCATTCTCGAAAGGCTCTTCAAGACGAGTTCAGCGTGTGACGTATTTTCCGTCAAGGCGTCTTCGCAGCTCCATCAGTCATTGTGCTGTCGCCAGACGCGGCACCTCGGCAGCCGGCCAGCAAGCTAGAGCGACGGACAGACGTCCTGGTGGTGCCGGGGATCGTTGGGGCTCTGAACGAGGAGGCACGAAACACAGAGTAGCAAGGAGGGGCTGGGGGCAGTCGGGCAGACAAGAGAAGAAGGCGCTTGCGATAAAAACTATAATTGCGACTGTGTCAATTTTTAGTCCGCACTCGGTTCCATTCTCTTCGCAACGTTCTTGCCTCGCCTCGGAGGTACAACGATCTTCGCCATCGTTTCCTGGGCCAATCAAGCCGCACTGAAGCTTTGGCACCGCTCATCGGTGCTCTATCGGCAGTTTTCCGTGACGCCAGAGATACTGATTCTCTTCCCGATGCCGTCAGCTTCAACAATGCGTTGGGCAACCTTTCAAAATATGCTTCATTTATCGAATGCTTCTTTGGACTCAACTGCGGAACGTGATGCTCCAAGCAGGGGACTCAACAGGGCGGTCCCGGTGCCGTCGGATGTCCCGCGCCGAGTCCGGTATCCGCCAATATTCCGCTAAATTCCTTGATTCGTCGCGAATGCCCACTTATTTATTAGTGTGGAAACCATCATCGAGGGATAGACTCCGAAGGATCGTCGATTCGGCGCGAAATTCGTCGATCCGGCGCGAAATTCGTCGATTCGGGGCGAAATATGTCGATTGCCCTCAAAATTCGACGATGTGTCACAAAATTCGCCTTTCCATCTAGAGACTGGACAAGCGTTCATAGTCCACTCGCTCCGAGTTTTTCCACTGGGGGAGTCCTCATGGGAGGCTGGGTCGACGTGGCCTTGGCCTCTGTATGTGTGAAAGAAAATTCGAATCGGGCCTGAACAGGTTCAGAAGACAGCATTCCGGAGATGCCTCCGGTAACAAGCGGTTGCTTGCCTGTCTCTTCGACGTTCGGTAGCTCGGTCGGCTTTGGTCGTTTGGCTTCAGTCGCTCGCTCGCTCGCTCGCTCGTTCGCTTGGTTGGTTGGTCGGTCGGAAGATCAGCCGAACAGTTGCCGTGGTCAAGGAAGCAGTCGACCGACCGATTTGGCCACAGTTGTGCTTTGGTGAAAGTTACGCCCACTACTTTTTTCCCTCCCTCTGGTGTTCAGGAGCGGTACTTCGAGGTTTGCGGTGGTGTTCCCGAATCTTTCCTCTTCGCTTGTTCTTCGTGAGCCCATTCGTCGCTCCATCTCTCCGTCCACATCGTCGATATTTGCTTTCGGGGTGTTATTTGAATGTAATATTACAGCTTTCCCATAGGGCCAGTAGACGACGACCGCGGCGGCGGTGGCGGCGTTCGCCCCGATTGTTTCCCGCTTCTCGTCCTACCCTGCTATTTTCCATCGGGGTCCCAGGGTGGCCAGGGACTTGGCTCGGGACCCGGGGGTCGGGGAGAAGGAAAGCTAGAACAAGCGGGAGCTGGGAACGAGGGAACAAGAGAGAATCGACTGGAGGATTGCGAAGGGAACAGAGAGGCTCGAAAAGGAGTTTTTGAAGAGATTCGCGGCAGGAGAAGGCGAGAGGGGGAATCAGAAAGCGTGAGGAAAGAATCTGAATGAAGTGGAAACCTACGACGAGATTGGAAAACGGAGAAACCAAGAAATAAGAACAACCACGGTACGAGGGGCGCGCGCGCGAGGGCTCAAAAAGGGGGAATCCGCGGGCGAAGAAGACGAGTGGCGGAGCCGTGAGGCTTTTCTTGCGGACCGAAGTGCGGGCAAAGCGCGAAAGGATGAGGACGGCGAGGATAAGGAGGGAGACTGAGAGCGAAACAGAGAGCGCGCGTCTGAGAATCTCGGGACTGTTTGAGTGGATTTCCGTGTCAATCCAAATTTTTTCTCGCCATACCCCTTCTCAGAACGAGTTCAAAAGAACGACGTCGGGAAAATAAAAACAAAGGACCACGTCTTCCTCACTCAGTCTCTAACTCTCTCTCTCTCTCGTTTGGTCGCGCTTGATGTTCGCTCCCCCTTTCTCTCTCTACGTTTCTCCCCGGAGTCTCTGTGGGCAAGTATTTGATTTGGTTGGAGAGAGGTGTCAAGAATCTCGCCGCTGTCAAACTCTTGACAATTTCAACTGACGTCGAGTCCTCGTTTCCGCGAGAAACTGTTACACCGACGAAACACGATCAACACATTACTGGGAAGTGGGCTTCCGGAATATTTTCCACTTCTTGGTGGAAATTGAGACCCCTTATTTCAAGGAAATGCTCACCTAGAAGAATGGGATGGGCCGTGTGAACAAAAACTGAAAGACTTCGGATTACTCGACGACTGAAATCGCTCTTGGAGGGAGAAGAACAATGTAACGAATATTCCCCGAGTTCTCGCGTGCCAAAGTAATTGGAGTTACGAGTCAAGGCTCTTCGAAGATTTCGTTTTCGTTTCGCGCCCTACCCAGGTCGCTGGCCGCCCCTCCGTCCGTTCTACCCTCGCTATCTCTGAGACTCTCGGAACCGCTGGTTCCCTCTTGACTTCCCGAAGAGAAGCTTCTTTCGCTCTACTTCATCTCTCCAACCACCGCAAAAATAGAGTCACGGGTCAGTCTTTGCGTGTTCGCCATTACTCCGAAAAAATCCCCGTCTACCAAGAACCTCGTCACGAAGTCCACGCACACAATGAAACCCTTACAACAAACTCTCGGGTTTACATTTGAAGCCGCCGTTTTTTGACCCCTCGGAGCACTCGCCTCGGCGGGGCGCCGTCTGTCGAACAAAAAGATGAATGGAAGGTGTTTCGGCCCGAGACCCTTGGAGCTTTAGACGGAACCATCTTCTCGTGTGATTTTCATCGATTCTTGAACATGGATCCCCTGATACAACGCCGGTATCGGAGGCTTAATCACAAATTGAAAAATGTCGCGCCAAATCCGAAGTGAAATCGTCATAATAGGTAGGCCCCGGTTTGTAGCCATACGAGCTTACAAGTATGTACAAGGTAAATCTGCCACGAAACTCTAGCTCTAGCGACCCGGTTCTGATCTCGGCATGTTTGGCACCGCGGGTATTGGGAAACACAACGACTCGAAGTTTCTGACTTTCATCTTCATAACAACGTTGTGAAATACTCGGGAACCGTCTCGGGAATCTTTGGTCTTCAATCATGCATAGGAACGATCCAGCCGAATATTGTACCAGCTGAAGTATTATACAACCAACACACGAGTGGGTCGAGCGAACAAACTGTCTGCAAGTATACGGCGGGAACTACGCAACCCTTATACATCCGCTGCATACACAGAGAGACCTAGTTATCAGAGAAAAAGAAGTCTCATGAGATTTGTCCGCACGGCAGCCGACAACAGCATGCAGACTGCTCTGCATTTTGTTGCTATTCTCACTTTTGCAACTGAGCGGGCGAAAAAAAACCCGACCTCGACGAACAATTACTTTCCATTCAGAGCAAACTGCATCAACCCGACTGCGTCTCCCTCATTCCGGCCTCGGGAGAAATCATGGCAACGAAGCAGGAACGTCCCATGTTTCGGACTCCTGGGTTACACTGGAGGTGGAACGATTCAGAATTTGTCAGATCATGACTGATGACCTTCCTGCTTTCCTTCTCTCCGTCTTCTCCGTTATTCCCGCATCCGCTTCCCTGCGACCGATATACGGCCTCGCGGTGGTAGTTGCTCGATGGACGGCAAACACCCGAGCGGACCGAAGGGCAGACCGTCGCAGCCGTCTGGCGATATAAATTTTTTTGATAAATAATGCATCGAAACAGTTGACACTTCAACATCTCAGGGCTTCCTCCGAATCTATCGTTCTCGGACTTCTTCTTCGAATGCTGTCTTCGAGCAGAGGGATCTCGCCGAGGACCCTCGGGGGTGTTCCGTGCCTGTGTTTGTCCGTTCGTCTTGCCTTCCAACAACGGACTCGGTTTCATTTGGGCAGCGTTGTTCCTCTCGGGTCGGAGCGCGATTCTCCAGAGTGACGTTGCTCCCTCGATTTTGCCCTCTCTCTCTCTCTCTAGCTTTTGAGGAATCGAGTATCGAGAGGCATTGACAGGCGCGCTGGCAAGCCCTAATCCACCGAAATCGTCACAGAATCCCCCGCGGAGCATCCTTTTGTTTCCATTCTACATCGGACCGTCATCATCGGATCGGAGGGGACGGAACCGAAGTCAAAAAGTTCAGCTCCGAGAAATTCTGACGTGGAAAGAGAGATCCGAATATCAGTTTCTGGGCAAAAATTTTCCCGAACGACAATCCTCGTTACTTTGCTTTTATCACGCTCAATCGGTGGACACTAGCACAGCGCCAACGACGAGTTCCAATCAACGAACAATCCGAAACCAGCTCGTCCGAACAGAGGCTTCACCTCCGACTGAGCAGGAGTGCAGATACTGAGACCGGAGCGAACGTCACCCCAGGGCAAAGGAAAAGTGCCGAGACAGGGAACGAGGAGGTGCAGAGAGGGACCCGCTTTGGGGACGGGGTCAAACTTGGGGAACAGGGACTGAGACCAGGAGGGGCGAGACCGAGCAGCATTCATTTATTCAATGGATGAAGTGTGGGTTGTCCGACATTTGAAAAATTAATCGACGCCCCTTTCCAATTGCTTCCTGAGGGCCCCTCACTGGATCTTACTCGGAACCCCACGTGGTCTGCGTGTCCCCTCGAGATCCCCAGTTCTCAAGCGGGGTCCCCATCCATCCAACAGGGCCCCTCTAACCCGCCTCGCTGCAGCCCTCGGAAGAGACTAGGGGACACCATCCTGTACCCCACAATTCTTTTGGGGTTTCTTCCAAGGGCTTGCTCGCTCAACATGCCACCTAGCTATGTCCCTTGCGCAGTGCCTATCGAGGGGTCGGCTCCCGCCGATCACTTCATGCTCATTTAGGAGGCTGATTCGAAGTTTGAACTTTTTGCACGCATCGGATTCAGGGTGTCAGAGTTCATTCTCCTCCGGGTTCGCCTCTGTTCATCATGTTTTTTCCCGATGAAGGGCTTCGCAATCAAATGCCACTCGTTGCCAGCTGCCGTGGCAGCTGACCACGCAAGAGGCAAACAATTGAAAACCTAGGCTCGAGGAAGTCTCCATTCCGTTTTGCTCGAATCCGAGGCAAACTTTCGAATCCTCGACCCTGAGAAAATTGACACTGCGGAGTTTATCGATTCGAAACTCTTCAGTCGAGATCGGTAGGTATCGATACGATGTCATTCATAATTTGGTGTTTGACGTAGAGGATGCACGGCGACTGCGGAAACCCTCGGGACGATGATTCTCCCATGAATATTCATAACCCCCAGCTCCTTAGGGCCGGAACATCTCCAGGGTTGAGGGAAAAACATTCTCGCTCACCTTCGCGCGCGTGGAACATGGCCAGCGGTCGAGGTGAACAACGTGTCATCCTTCGAGGTCTTGTCACATATTGTGCTCAAGCTGAACATGTTCAACGAGCAATCTTATAAGAACTTCGAACAACGGGCAGGTCTGTCCAACAAGGAGGAGAACAACAAGCACGCCGTCATGAACAAAGCAGGCTTTGTTTCGCTTTGATTATAGCTGCCCTACCCCTTTCCTCGTCGCTCGGTGGCCCGCCCCTCCCCGGTGCATCTTTTATCTACCTCTCTCCTGAGCTGCTCCTCGATCCCCATCACAGCGCCTTGCCTCATCTTTCGTCGATTTACCCGAACGTTTTTCTCGGGTTGAAGTTGGCTCGACGAGCGCAAATCGGAGTCGTTGCAATCTCCTCTAGGTCGGTGGTGGCAACGGCATCGACTTTGGCTTTTGTTGCCTCATTGGCCACACGTTGACAGAGCAGCCCTCGGTCGAGAATTAGCGACGACGAATTTTATTATGGGAACACGACAAAGGCTTGCCTAATGATCCCGCACTCTCTTTTCGCGAGCGACTGGCTCCAAATGGTGGGGTGAACTCGATGGAAATTCATTTGCCATTGACAATCACAACACTTGCCATTTCCTGCCCAATTCAGGACTCTGTGGCTTCCCATCTCCCCGATCTCATTTATCCGCTTATTTCATTCATTCATCGATCGATCGATCTATTGCCGCTCCTTTGAAAGTTCCCCCGGTCTCGATTCCGATACGAAATCCCGTGCTTCACAAAACCTCGACGACGCGTCGTCCACCGCTCGGGTGGTCGAAGTCCCTTCATCGCCGACTCTTCGACTGTCGAACGGACGGAAAGACGATGCGAGCTGGCCCATTGAAAAGTTAGTCCGGCTGATTCGTGGTTATCCCACTGAATGTGCTTGGCTGTAGATCCTTCGTCTGTTCCCCGCCGCCATTTGCGGCGAGCCGACGACGTGCCACCATCCCTCCAACCAGCCCGCTAACCACTGAAAACGCCAACCAGTCAGGCCTAATCCCATACAATTGACTGCTAGCACCAACTGAGGCTTTCGAGAGGTCTTCCGCTATTTTTGCGGATCGAGTTCCTTCTTCTTTCTCGTTCGCTCGTTGTATTTCTCCCGGGCAATTCATGTGAGTGTCACGCGTTCGAGTCATCCCGAAACTTGCGGGAACGCTCCCTCACCCACGAGAACAGCAGGATGTTCATCTCCGATCATGTGAAGTCCTAGACGATGCCCATTCAAAATATCCAGAGATTTTGCTGCAAGAATCGATGCATAGAGACTGGAGAAGAAATCCTGGGTACTAAGATGTATCGGTGTGGGGGTAAACCCGCTCAATGGTAGCTCTGGTATTATCGAACACACCGTGACATCAATCACAACCGATGGAGAATGGATCTCCCTTTCGCTTTCTAATTTTCTCTCTCACTCTCGCTCTGGAAAATTCCAGGATATTCCATCCTTGTCGCTCAGGAGTCAATGTGAACGATCTATTCGAGGAGTCGGGCGAATTCATCCAGTCTTGAATATTCGAATATCCTAATGAATGGTGCGCTTCGATGGACTAGTGAAACTGATCCGGACAGACGACCGATCTCGACTAGAATCGACTGGTTTTCACGTCATTCAGAGCTCGCCGCATGATCAACTCCTGTTTCTTGAACTGCGTGAAATATCTCAAGCTGAGGAATCTTTTTCTAGAGAATCGTCTCGCTCCTCGAAATCCTGCAAGATCAGTATTCCGGATTGTCATCAGTTCGGTGCTCGTCCTCGAGGATAGTGTGTCGTCGTTCTAAGTGTACGTAAGCCAAGACTCCAGGACGATGTCGTCGAAGAATCAAGGCCGCTTTTTCGGAAATTGAGACTGAGTGCATTGAACGTCGGCTCGGCAGAGAACGAGTCGAAAATGTCTGCGAGAAACGAAACGTCGTCGCAGGTGCACGACGATGAATCACGTGTTCAGCCCAAAGTCACTTCACTTTGTTCTCCGCTGGCAGCACCGACGATGGCGGCTGCGGAAGCAGAGACCGTCTGAGAGAATTGCTAATTTCGATTTGTCCCCGAACCGGAGGTGAAGGAGGGCGAACAGGGGCACGAGTCAACCAGGGGAGCTAGAATTCGAGGGATCAAGATTCAGGGGAGGAATTAATTCCTCGTCGGGGTCCACCCTCGGCATTGCGTGCCTTTTGCTATTTGTCCAATCGTTCCTTGTTTCAACCCTCCCCCAGCTCCCCTCCCCGGGGCCATCAGCATATCCATCTCGTGCAACCCATTGTTTCATTTACTCTCCTGCCCACCCCTTCAACTCAGCGCTTCGAATTACCGCTTGCTCTTCAATTTCGGGGGCAGGTACAGTGGGAAAAGGGAGAGGACCAATATGGAAACGACTGGGCGCATAGGAGTCTCCGGTCCGCGGGGGAGAATGGGGGGATGGGGAGGATTCGAAATCTGGGGGACAGAGGAATCCGTGGAGGTACCAAAGGCAAGGAAACCCACAGGGGGCAATGTTCGGTCAGAGGAACAACAGCGAACGTAAGCTGAAGATGACGAGGGAGAGCTGGGGAGCATGAGCAAGAGCACGGGGACCGGGTAAATCTTCGAATGTGCTTGATGGGAGGGGGCCGAGGCGCCGCCGCCGATACATACCGGAGCGTGACCGGGGTGCCAATCGCCTCGCTGTTTGGGATGCAGGAGCCACCTTTTACCTGAATGACTGGGCGACACGTTATTGGCTATTTTCGCCATGGCTTCCACTGTCGCCAGTTAAACATTTCGCTCGCACCCTGGTTTAGCGATTCTTCGCGTCTTTCCGTCGACCTGTTTTGTGAGCAGATGCATTGCCGTCAGCCCGAGAGCTCGTTCAAGCAACCATTCATGAGGGAATAAGAGCTGCTACCATTTGTGGGTGGCCATTCGTCACGAAAGAAATTCACTTGCCGTGTGTGAATAGAAGATTACGAGGGTCATCCACGATGCTTACGGTATGGCAACATGAAGATGCCGATGAGGGCACTGAATCATGCAATTCTTGGGCTCAATGAGTGCCTCGAACATCTTGATGCAAAACGTGTACCTACGAATCAGGATGCGAACCTACTGTTCACCGAGACTGCAGATAATGATCAACGCATGAATTTCCCAATAGAAACGTATCGTAATTTTGTCAGTTGGCTGTTCGCTCATCGTTAGTCATTCCAGTGTCTTTTGCGGTGGTTTACCCATTTTCCCTCGGAACGGCCGAACGAAAAGAAAAGGAGAGACACGAAGGGCGGGGAGGGAGCAATAGAGAATCTTCATTTGGAAATTAACCCTCTTGGGAAGAGGGAATGAAAGAACGAACGGGTCAAGGCAACGAGCAAAAACCAACCGAAGATGAATTTACTCTTTGGAGACCCACACAGCTCTTACTGAGATCCTTCATTTCCTCTGGTTCGTGCCTGCTCGCCTCTTGGACCTCCTCGCCCCCGCTGAACACTGCTCCGCCAACCGCGCAACATCGTTCGTTTTCCCGTGTCTATGCAGCGCGTCTTCCTTCGACAATTCCCCAGCTGACAGAATCCGATCAAATATTCAATCTGCGTGATTCACCGAATGTGGACGAAGTTACGCGGAGAATTATATTCGCGCTTCTCGACTGCTATGAACGCGAACGTCGACGCAAGTTGACCCAGAATGGAAGCTGTCTTGGATCATTCTTCCTTTTTATTCCATTTTCCCCAATCTCGCGCAGGAGTCCCCAAGCCCGTGTTTCCCTCTCACACCCCCTTCCCCCCCAAATCCCCATACGCCTCGTCGAGAAAACTTGGGGATTCAAGGGAGGGAAGAGAAAAAACTGGAGTATGGCACACGATGGAGGCTGAAAAAAAGAGAGGAATAAGAGCGAAATGGAGGCAATAGGGGTGGGGGCAGCGGGGGGAAGAGGGGCGCAGTCGCTGTGGTTGCAGTCAGTCGTCGAAAAAGCCGTCCGCCTTGTCTTGATGGAACGAAGGCCGACGTCCGTCGAGAAGCATTTCTGTTGATGAAGTTTTGCATTATAAATGGTTATTTCGGTGTTCGTTCGTGGTCCAGGCCTCCCGGCGTCCAAGCCCCGCTCCCTTCCCGTCCTCTGTTGTGGCAGTAGAAGTCTTGTTTCGCCAACTGACCGAATTCGTTCAAAGCGTGCAAGCTAATGCTCAGAGATTCGAGTTCTCGAGAGCGATCTGAAGCGGGATATTCTGAGGGAACCGACTCCCTCGAGCGCTTCATGATCGGTGAAGTCAGCGGTTGTGTTCGATTGTTGTCTTCTGGTCCTCCTGAAATGCCGTGGTTCCTTTCCGTTCGGCTTTCTTGCACATGGTGTCGTCTTTGGCGGAAGTC
Organism: Neoseiulus californicus; assembly: GCA_028455905.1. Lineage (NCBI taxonomy): Eukaryota > Metazoa > Arthropoda > Arachnida > Mesostigmata > Phytoseiidae > Neoseiulus > Neoseiulus californicus. Next base: position 10,145,198 of record JAMQGS010000006.1, on the reverse strand, counting down.
TTTCACGGTGACTGGTGCGAAGCTGAAGGCTCTCAGCTCATTACTAGTCCGACGTTGATCGACAGGCCACACGACGATGTCAGCGACGGACGTCAACCTAGGAAGCGTTATTATGTTATTACATGCAAAACATCGCGCGAACACTGGTGATGCAATATTGCTGTTGTAGCTAAATGGCTTCGCTCGCCTTCGAGAGAAGAAGAGGAAGAGCAAGAACAAAACGCAGACACCTTCTCGTGCATAAACATGAACGATCGACGTCGACAGGACACAAGGAGACTGATCGACTCCTGTCCGCGGCCACCAAAGGGCGACACGAGCTTATAGCTCGGGGAAGGATTCATTCGTATGAGAACTTGGTCCCGGAATACAGATTTCTACGTCGATTTCTCGAAATTCGCGAAATATACCCCAATTCAATGGACCTCTCGCAACTCACGAAGTCTCCCGTTGAGGCGATGGGGAGAAGGGTTGATGAAACTTTTCGTCGGGACATAGGAAGGCGAGTTGATGGACTGATTGATGAATTGATGAGTATTGGCTGAACCCGCAGTGGAATCGAGATAAGTTCCGATATCAGAAGTTGGACTGCGTTGTGCCCGATCTTGCCTCTGTCTCTCTCTCTGGCTGAGATAAGGTGGCGTCATGAAGACCAGGACCGGCGCGCTAGCTATCAGGGTTCGGAACGGAAGGGCACGCCACTGCTGCTGGTGCCTGCCAACTTTATACACCAGTTTCTTTGGCCTTCCTCGTTTCTATCGCTCGCCTCCCTCCATTCCGGGCGATCCTCGACTTTGACTCCTTTTTTCAAAACCCCTCTTCAGTTTGCCCCTTGCGACCGCTCCACTGGCTGTCCGAAGTAGAAGGAACTATATCGGAAAGCAATCAGCAATCCGGGAATCAGCCGACGAAGAAGATCTTCCTTCAGAGCAGCGCGGACGACTCCGTGCCCGGCTGCCGGCACGCCGCCCACCCAAGCCCGCTCCCTCGTCGAGTGTCTGGCATTGGTTCCTCAACCCTCTGTCCCTCATTGCTTTCCTCGATTCTGCTCACCCTGTCTTTTTATTCTTCTCGCTCCTTCCAAGTGACGTTCGTTCTCTGCAGCACAAGTTGGGAGTTTGTCCGGGTAGCCCCAGGTCAGCATCGAATGTCTGAAGTCTTTTTCATTGGATGCTGCCGCCGCCCTGCTTTCACCCGACGCGCAGCGGAAAACACCTCAACACCCGGACCCGGCGCAATATAAAACAATGCCCAACAGTTTTGGCGGGGGAAGGAATGGGAAACGACCGTGAGAGTTTCAGACACAGCTTTCGAGTTTTCAGGATCGCGAAAAACGAAAACTCTAGCATGAGCTTGAACGACTCGTGCATTTACTGAACTGGATGGCGAAGAATGCCAACGCGTGTTCCCAACTACAGAATTTTGTTCGGGGGTGCTGCCGAAGGTACCAATAGATGCTGAGAACGAGAAACGGTCAGGGTTTGTGGCTACGAGCAAGATCCGTGATGTCTTCGGCGGTCGGCTCGCGGTGCATAACAAGCCATGAAACGCATTTCCATATGCGGGATAGCTAGCTGGGCTGCCATCAGCTCCGCATCGAATCAGCAGCTGAACTCAGCCACCAGCATAGCGCAAACGACGCGAGCACAAGAATGTATCGTACGTACGTACATACACAAGTGTAAAGAATTCTCTCGGAGTCACTCCCTCCGGCGGCGTCTCTTTCCGCCCAAGCAAGCAAGTTATGCCCTCGGCGGAATGCAATGACGGCTGCGTATTTCGGAGCCGGCGACGGAGACATTTATCGCGATCGCGATTCGTTCATCAACCCATTATCATCCTTCCCCACCCCTGGAGCTCTCTGTCACCCGATTCATCAATTCATGTATCTTCCCTCGAATTCATACGACCGTTCGTCCCGACAGGGGCACAATACTTCAGGAGTCCGGATGACCAGGGAAAGCAGAAAAAGGGGGCGAGGGTTCCAAAAGGAAGACGAGGAGCAGACGTCACCTGCGATTGATGTTTGCCCCAGACGACCCGGCCGTGGAGTGACTTTTGAACGGTCCTGTCGCAGCAAACTGCGGTTGTTTCGCTTCAGCAAGTAGGCAGACAGGTCGAGCGTGGGCAAAGTCCAACTCCGCATCACGGACAGCGTCTCGGAGGATTCGGTCGCGACATTTCTCCCGCTAGACTCGAAGCTTTCGCGTCATCTCTAGAAATGCAGCGTTGATGCCAAAATGGAGAATTGAAGAAGCACACACTGAAAATCGCGATCTCACATCTCGAGTTTGTTCAAATGTCAGAAACAAAATAACAGCCACGGGTCGACCGTTTCCCGCTGGAATCCGAGAGGAAAACCCGGGGAAACTCCGGTCTGTGAGTAAACGTTGTGAGCGATTACAGCCGCTTTCAAGCTTGGTCGTATTCGACAAACAATCGCGAGCCGTTTCACAAATCTATGGAAAATGCAAATTGAGATCGGGGATCGGAGGACACTATCCCCACCCCCACTTCCCCGATCTCGCTCGCCCCCGATTGCTCCAGGTGGTGGTCCCCTCCTCTCCCCTTTGTCCCCCACTCCCCACCAGCTCCGTTTCTCGATCGAGGTTCGGCCCGCGGCATTCCCTGCTCTTTTCGACCAGCCACACGGAAAAGGGGTGGAAACGGAAAATATAACAGCTAAACAACGAGAGAGAGAGTGATGTACGTGGAGGAGAGCCGGGGGAAAGAGCTGCGGAAAACTTGGGGAGGCAGGGGAAAAGCAGCGGGAGCAGAACTGAGTGGAAGAGGTTCCCCGACGACGGGCCCTCTGTGCGATAAAGCTCCTCGCCTCAGCGGCCGGCTCCTTATCGGGCCGACACACACTTCATTATTCTCTCGGTAAATACCTCCGTTTGACATTTTCTATTTAGTTTGCTGCAGCCGCTAGCCGTCGTTACTGTCCCCCTTCCCCCCTGATTTTCTTTTCCTGCTTACCCGCCGTCGCCGCAGTACTGGCGGCCACGGCCAACGTCGACTGAGCCTTAGAGTCGGGCTGGCTGGAACAGATGGGAAACGGAAAAATCCGGGAAGGCTTGCCCAGCGCGGCCCACCAAGTGACCCGGCCCTATTTTCCTCCTTAGGGCCTACCTACCCCCAAGTTTCCATCCTTCCCTCCCCCCCCCCCATGGGACGAAGCCCATAGTTTCACCCGAAGGGCCCAAGGCTCTCCTTCAAGTCGCCCGGTTCGACCTCAAGAAGGCTCCCCCATGCGACCTCCCTTTCGAGTTGGCGGCGCGGGTAGCAGTGGCGGGAACTGCCGCGAAGAACATGAGCCGACAGAACAAAGAAAAATCGAAACAACTCCCAGCAAACAAACAGGCGAAGGACGTCGGAAACATTAGGGTTTGAACGTTGGGTCGGTCGGTCGGTCGGCCCTGCGTTCCGTCCGTCGCTCCGTCCGTCTTCCGAAAGCTCTGCAAATCTGTACATACAGCACTGCCAATCGTGCCAATGCTACCAAAGGCTCGAGAGAACAGACTCGAAAGATCTCGATGCCCCTGCTCTGGAGGATTCTTGTCGATCGCAATGAAGTCTCGGAGAAATGATTGGAAAAATTCTGCTCCGTTTGCCAGTTCAACTGCTCTAGTATTCGATTCGGGGTCGCTTCGGTCTTGGCGGAGCTTGCGCTAAGCTCCGTGATGGGAAGTGTCGTCGTCGAGATTCGAGCTAAAGGTTTTTTCTTGATTTTTTGCAGGCGATGCCGCGGCGAAATACCAGCCGCCCCAGTTCAACGAAGAACCGCCTTCGCGGGTGAGATTCCTGAACAGCAGTGGGGTTGTCATACCCTGCGTCATACAAGGTCAACCACCGCCAAAAATCACTTGGATACACCGCGATGGCAGCGAGGCCCTAACCGTACCGAGTAAGTCGAGAATTTCTGGCGGCTTTTCGAACGATGAACGAATCTTCACACTATCGATGTCCTGACAAGTCTCGGGTTTGCGCGCTCCGTGTTGACCCTCCCCGCAGCCGCGGTTGCAGCGTTTCCGAGTCGCTCGTTGCAGTTTGTTTGGCGCTTTTTATTCCTCCGTTCTGTATGCTCCAATGTTTGAAGAGGTTTATGGCTGTGCCGAAAAAGAACGAACGGAGTGGACGGAGAGGCATTTATGTCCGTATTTTATGGTTTGCTAGCATCACACAGCGCCTATCGTTCGCTGTCTGGCCGTTGGCTCCCTCCGTCGCCGAGACCGCGGCGGACTACTCTCGAGAGCAACATCCCCAACAGCCAGTGGTTCGCTCCGAGGGCAGGTGGAGCCGGCTAGCAGGCAGCCGAAAGAAGCTTAATGTCACCTACTCCTTTAGGCTCTCTTCGTGTCTGCAGCTGCTTCTTCCACTGCTACTAAGAGTCTATTTATTTTCCATTAGACCTGCGGCATGTGCGCTCCGACGGCGCTCTTGTACTGGAACCGTTCGCCGCCCAGGACTTCAGGAGTGACGTCCACGATGCAGCCTACCGCTGCTCGGGTCAGAATCAAGCAGGCGCCGTGTTCAGCAGAGACGTCAAAGTCACCGCGGGTGAGTACATTTCATGACCTTGGATCTTTTCCCGGTTCCCCAGGCGCTGGAAACACTCGGAGTGTGTTCGAACCCCATCTCTGGGGGAGGTTCTACCGTGTTTCAAAACCTCTGTCAGATGTTACGATGTTACCGATACCGCGTCTTCGGCTCTGCCTACCTTTGGTTTCGTCGTCGTTCGGGTTTTCCCGAACCGAGCTGGGTCCCTACGTGGTCGCCATCTACAGTTTTAGTCAGTTACGTGCTCGTCGACGTATGTACCGAAGTTTTGTGTAATCCACCAAGAGCAAACATATTCCGCTTCGTGGCGTTTCAATGTCGTCGGCGGCGATGGCGACATCGACAGCAACCGCGTCGCCGTCGATGCCTTAGTCAGCGATGACGAAACCTTTTTTTTCTCCCTCTTCAAAGATTCCACAAAGTTCTGAAACATTATTCCTCCTCTGTACAACATTCATCAGGGATTAACTCCGCTTTTTCCCCAACGAATGCAGCGCCGATTCCGGAAATGGCGAACATACCACACACCGTTGCACACTTGGCAATATCTCCTCGCAAAACATCCATTTTGGTCGAAGTCGGTCTTACCTCGAATCGTGCATGGAGGTCTGAGACTTTTTCGATTTGAGATCAAGTTTCAGTTCTGGAAGGATTTCCCAGCTGATATTTCTCCCGGCTGAAACTTCGAGTCTCCCTCCCTTTCTCGCTGTCTCTCGTTGTTGCTTTCTCGTTTCTCTCGACGAAAGCGGATTTCTTCTGCAGGTCCGCCGAAGTTTCCTCGGTGGTGGCGTGCATACACACGGGCTGAGGGCAAGTACTTGTGCTTCGCGCAAGAGAGCTCGGCTATATAATTTCCATTTATATAAGAAACTTGCTACACAGTGTGACCCTTATTAGCTGGGCACTCTTATGGTTCCACTCAAACCTCCCTTCTCGAGCGTTTTCTCCCTGCCTAAGTCACTTTGTGAGTCTGCTTCTATATAATTAAGATGGAATAAATATGTACATAGCACATGGAAAGAGCCAAGCAGCGCCTCACGACCGTCTCAAAGACACTGCTTCAAGTCTCGGAAGCAAATCAGCTTCTCGTCCGGGATTTCCCGACCATCCACCTGCGGGTACAGCTGCACACACATCTGCCTCCAGCTGTCATTGCTGAGAGGACTAAACATGGAGGCGACTCCACCAGAACGCACTACCCCTCACATCTCACATGACTACCTAAACCAAAATATATGTATGTCAATACGAAAGATGTCGGCGAAATCAGCCAGAATATCTGTGACTGCAACCTGTCCGCTGGTGGCTCTACAACACCTGCTGGGCAGGTGCGGGAACCATCTGTTTTCTGGCCAAAATGAACTCCTGATGCTCCACCTGCGCCATGGCGAACGTTGAGTGCGGGAGAAAGGACTGTTGTGGAATTGCTCGCTTCGTTTCCTCGTTCCCTGAAATGGTCCCCGTCGGATACCTTAGAAAGCTGTTGTCGATGGAACGAGAGGGAAAAAATCGTCGCGATTCGAGCAGCGAAAGTTCTGGGAGCTGGAGAATTGATCAACCAAAGTGTTCAACAAATGCTTCACGAAGAGCATCACACGCTTGTCATCCGAGTCTCGGCGTTGCCAGCAATGAATGGCTTCGGCGCACGCCACAGGACGACGTAGTTCGCGACATACAATCTCCAAGCCGACAAAAGCAACGAACGAAGCCGAAGTTTGCCGCCAAAATAAGAAACTACCTTGCCGCCGGATGATTTTCGCTCATATCTGGAAATACATATTACCTTGGAATAAATGGTTGTCGCCCACGGCGCACATCTGCACGCGCCATATTCGAAAGGGATGACAAATTTCTGGCGTATATAGGTTGGTATACCAACTGCGCTGCCGGCACTCCCCCGCCTCACCGACGAACACCGAACATACGAGCCCTGAAAACATTCTTCAAGGACAGCTCCTTTCGAGTCCTATTTTGGCTGAAGTCGCCGGCCGAATTCCCCGCTTACGATTTTCAATCACGGATCACGTTGCTAGATTTCACGTTCTTGGAAAAACCTCCTGGGTTTCTCTCAAATACGCGATGGAATCCCAAGTCGTGATTTCAGGAGGAGGACCTTCGAGACTCATTTGAGCTGCTCCTCCGTCGCCACAGTGCGTCTCGTGAGAGAGTTTATTCCGCGTTCTTTGTAACACTCTGTCCCTTGTAAAGAAGTCGGAGACCGTTTCTTGAAACGACTTCATGGCATCCAATCCCACAACTTCGATGCATACCGCCGTAGGCGAGATATAGCTGGCGAAATCGAGAAAAAAAGAAAACCCGACTTTCAAAGTCTACGAAGATGCTCGCTCGCTCCTTCGCATCCATGGAAAACGCATAAACCAAGCGAAAGCAAGCAGCCAGGCTATACAGAGGCCATTTCGGCGGAGTAGGTGGTGGAACCGATGGCGGCTCTAAGCTCGGAGCTCGCTCGCTCGCTTCCTCGGTCTGTACTCAAAGTGTGTAACGGGTCTGCTTCACTGCGTCTCATACACGGAGGACCTATCTGAATCGAGAAACGAAGCCGCGACGAGGACAAGCCTCTCTTGAGAGTAGATCCAGCGGAGGACGCACAGCAACCAGGTAGATCTTGGTCTGTCCTCTTTTCATGCAGAGGAAAACTTTTCCAGCACTCTATGGCTACACGGAAGAAGAAGAACCCTCGTCTTGATAAGTCTGGAAAGCAGCTTCTAGGCCGAGGGGAAAGTTGTCATGTTGTCGTTCCGGAATATGTTGAATCGCGGATTTCAGGCTCGAGAGCCGGGGTTATTCTTCCTTCGTCGGCGAGAGAGGGAGATTGTTCGCAGCTTTTTGTTGAACTTTCCGCGGCTCGTTCCTTCTTCTATTTGGCCACCGGTCGGACGGTCTCCCTAAGTCGAGTTTAAGTCGAGCGAGCGAGCGAGCGAGCGCGGCGGGGCCTTCAGACTGGCGGGCAGGCAGCAGGCGGCCAGCCAGCGAGTTGATAAATGAGTCCAATGTAAATGTTCTTCTCTTCTACTTTCTCGTCGTCTCGTATTTGAAAGAGGTGTTAGCAGTTGTTCTGCGCTTTCGGTGAGCTGATATATCATCTCATGTACTCCCAAGAGCTTCCGCTAGCAGCTCACAGTGGGATGAGGATACGCTGCAGGTGTTCCGGAGCGGAGCAATAGTAGCCGGTGGAGCAGGTGCCTGTAGAACCTTCAGCTGAGCGCAGTGAGTTCTAGACCGCTTTCTGCCCATCCTGGAGTTGAATGCCCGTCGCGGAATCGGGCCACATCGGGACCTGTTGACCTTGGACCGAATAAGCGGCCGGTCCTATTATCCGGCGGTTTCTTCGAAGTTCTCAATCGGATCGTGTACGAAGTTGGAGTTTCATGTACACGTAGTTCTTCAACGGCAAACCAGGAGATCAAGGATCTCGAAGGTGATGATGGATGAAGCATGTCGCATCAGCCGAGTATTGGAGAAGAGGAACACCTCGCGAAACACGAGGTTTCTCAACGGGCAGGAAGTCGTACTTGTTTCGAGATCTCTGTCAAAGAGAAGAACTCCAGGAAGGATTGCAGATGGAGTCTCCAGTAAAGAGAAAAGAATATGCAGAAGGATAAGGAGTGGCGATGGGAAAATGGCGGAGGCGAAGCCAGAGAAGGAGGAATAAGATCCTGTGCTCCCATGGCCGTAGACGACGTCATTCCAACTTACAAATAGATGAACGGTGTCTCGATATGCTCTGCTGGCCTCAGATGGAGTTTCCGCCGAAGGAGATCAGCCAACCATCCTGTTTTCCTCGGGTTTGCCTGCCTGCCTGCCTTCCTTCCTGGTTGAACCCCCGGCTGGCGTTTTGACTGGCTGAGAGGCTGACGTCTCTTGAGGGCGAACGTTTGTCATCCCTGAATGACAACTTTGAACCACCGACACCACAAGAAAAACTCTTTTTATTCTCCGCTTTATCCCTCGTTCCCCTTGAGCTTCGTCTTGCCACCGCCATTTTTTTCCTCCGGTTCCTCTTCCGTATCGCCATGACTACATTCGCGTCGTCGCAATGAAACCGAGAAGGGCATTAACCGAAGCCACCGCGGTCGCGGAAGGGAATATACAGTCCCAGATTTTCGCTAGTGACTCTTTTCGCTCTCTAGTAGGCCTGGGTTTTCTATTTCGATTCGTTTCCGGGCACAGTCTGGCGGCGGAACGGTAAATCCTCTTTTTACTCGAACGTCGCGAATAATACACGGAATCAAGGTTGCCAATAGTCAGAACAGCTTACCAAGCAGCTTCGACTGCCTCTCACCGGAACTGGCGTCGGGCCGTCGGGCCTGACTCCGAGAAAGAGCAGAAACAACAGGAATGGCACGAGAAACAAACGACACGGCAAAAAACTCGACGGGAACACTTTCGAAAATTCCAAGATCCTGGCTTGCGAAAACTAGATGATGAAACTAGAAGTATGTCGACGATTTTTTTGTTCCGATCGATCATGTACCCGAATGGGCCAACTGAACGATTTCTACCATATGATCGAGTGCGCAGTGTGTATCAAAACATTCAGGATATCATCTCGATGCCGTCATGAGGCTCCGTCTCAGGCACGAGGCGCGAAGGCTAGCAACCAGCTCGATCTGTCGAGATTGTGAGGGAGCAACGGAAGTCTCTTGTCGGCCGAATCGGGTTCAGTCAGGAAGGCCGAGGCCAAGTCCAAATCCGTGGGGTCTTGTTAGTACGTGATGCATTCTAAATTGGTAGCGGTTCTTCCTTCCTCCGTCGGTAGTTCGGTGCGCTCCTCGGTTCGTCCCTCGAGTTGCTTGAGAGATCGGTCAGATGGTTGGTCAGACGAGCCACCGTCGTGGCATGCTGGCCATTCAATGCTCCGACCTTGTTAGGGTTTTATTCCTTGGACGGAACATGCCATTGTGGTCGGACTATCCAATACCGCGGCTTCTGCTCCGGCAACGTCGGCCTTTCGAGGGAACGACGACTACGACAACGCAGGGAACGTCGACGGGACGGACGAGAAGGTTTCACGGGACTCAACACGGTCAGTCAGGCAATGCAAACTATCTGCAGGCTGGCCGCTGCGGGTCGTTCTTGCCTTCCAGATAGCAGTACGCGGTATGGCCCTCCATCATGTATTGTCTAACCGGCAAGGGACGTAATCTTTCCACTCAAATTGAGGCTTTTCAACGGAGCGTGATGTAGGAATCCAAGCTGCTCGCCCAACCCGGTTCCCAACCCCGCCCCCATCGGGAGGGAAGGAGGGGCGGGAGGGGGGCTGGAAACGTGAGATTTTTTCCCGCGAGCGTATCCCGCGCCTGGTCTCGTGGATCCTTTCAAAAAAGACGACCTGCGCACAAGCCAGCCTTCGAGCGGAGGAGCGCGACCTCCGGCAGTTGCCTCTACCAACCGACCGACCACAGCGTACCTTGCATGATATGCTGGTCTTCGTCTTTTTCTGCTCCGACATTCCCCTCTCCAGCAATCCCCGTCCCTCTTGCCCATTTTCCGGCCCATCGGCTGGCCCAACTGTCAGTCCCTCTTGTTGCTTCCGGGCCATCCCGCACCAGCCCTGGGGAGGGGCCCTCGGTGGGGCCTGCCAGTGTCCCCCCTGCGCCCACAGACCGCCCGTCTGTTTTCCCTTCGCTAGAGCCGCGTATCTCCTTCCCGTTCGCATCTCTGGCTCCCGACGGCGAATATATATATATATTTATATATCGTATGCATATGTATTAACGTGCTTGATCGAGCGGAAGTCTTTTGAAGACAACGACGTCGACGACAGATACCGTCTTGCTTTTCAGTGGTTGCTGGCTTCTGACTTGGATGCGACGCCGGTGGTTCGTTCACGTTTGCCCGCTTGTCGGCTTACCACTAGCTTGAGGTTCCTTCCGTAGGTCGCGCTAAGGCTCTGAGCTTCGATCATACAATGGCTGAATGTGAATCCAGAAGAAAGATATTCAGGACAAAAAGGGGCAAGACGGAAACAGAGTTGAGAAATGAGCGGGGACGGAATGAGTTTCAGGGCGTGAAAAGTGAAAGCCGGGAATATTGAACGGCGATGAGGACCTTTGACGAGGATTGAATGGAGCAAAGTGGCTAACGGGCTAATGTTACACAGCCCGTATTTGCAAATGTGCTCCGAAGTGATACTAAACGCCGTCAAGCTCAAGGACGGGCGACGAAGCGTTCAGAAGAAGCGGTGTGCATAATACGCGTACGTAATCTATCATCGGACATTAATGAACGTTCCGAAGCTACTCCGGGAACCTTCGTGGAGCTCGTTGATCGCTCGGTTATTCGGGTTGAGCGCAAGAAAAAAGGGGATGGATAGGCGCACGCCGGCGCAGAGCCCGGAGACCGCTTGGGAAACGGGACCAAGGACGAAAAGGAGCGCATCGGATGAGTGGGAGATCTTCAGCTGGAGAACCAGACGGGGATGTGGGGACTAGGGGACGGGGAGGACGTGAGGAGATGCATTGGGTGAAGAGGGTAAGCCGCAGAAGGGACACTGTATTAGTTGGGCGAATCTGGGCGGGCATTGGAGATGGAGGAAGTTGACGACGACGACGACGAAGCAAGGAAGGGTTGACGGGAGTCGAAAGCTGGGAGGACGCAGGGGATGATCGGGAAGGGGGCTTTGCTTGGGCCTTCGAAGGTATAAGGTGTCACTTTGTATTCGGCACAGAACCGTCTTCCTCTCATCAGATTGGTGTGCCGGTCACGCCACTCCGAGGCAGAGTCTCAAATATCTTCGCCCTTATATTCGTTGGTTCTCTCAAGTCTCTTCCTCAACGAGTCACCACTGGACCAGCCGGTCGCGTCCACGCTCGTGCCAGATTGAGGATCCTCCTCCTGATTCTTCTCCTCGTTCCGACCTCTCCGCCGACCGGGCCTCGATCGCACGCGATTCATCGATCGGGTCTCTCAAGTTCTCGTCGAATGATGTTCCCAACAGAGTGTTCCGGGAGGTCTCCTGGATTCTTTTGGAGAATCTTTGAAACCGCCAGTTCGAAAACAGCACCTTCGAAACCCCTCTTGGAACAGCTCGAAGGTCGAGATTCCGGAAGCTCAACACCTGCACTCGGACGACCTTTCGCAATATGTTCGCGTTTTTCTTCTTCCGTGGCGCCCATTCAGAGGCTGATGTACACAATGCCGGATGAGGGTCGGAATGACTCGGCCACTGCAAACGGCGAACATGTTGCAAAGGGAAACGGAACACAAGAATGCTTGGAACGGAACATTCGTGGCCGAAACATTGTAGAGATTCCTCGCTCCAACGCAAAACTTCGCTGACCCTATTCTCAGCGGTTGCGTCCTGCCCGAATGCTCACTTGCGGAGTTCCTTTCGCAGCAAGCCAGCCAGCCAGCCAGCCAGCTACCAACAGCCTCGTTTATCACTGGTAAGGGATATTATTGCCTCCATGCCGGCCAGCCCACCGAGCGGGCAGGCAGGCAGGCAGCAGGTTCTCTGGCAAATGGTTCTTTGGAGAAATAAAATGAGTGGCCAACATTCGAGAACGGTAGGAGCAAGGAGAGGTGAGACGGGTCGAAAGGAATAAGGAGAAGATGGGAAGAGGGGTTAACGGAGGAACGCGCGGAAGCTCGACTCGGCGAGGAAGGCTTCCCGGGCGCGCATTTTTCGAATTTTTGAGCGACTTCTGACCTTCTCCAGCCTAGTCGACCGACTTGGGAGGCAACGCCGAATCCAAACTCTTGCTTCCTCAGCTGAGACGCCGACTTGCTTGTGGCGTTGGTGACCAACGGCGGGCGGGTTGCCCCACTCACCCGCTGGGGGGCTGGAAGAGAGGGGGAGTGGTTGGTTGGTTGGTTGGTTGGGTGGGTGCATGCGTGAGTGAATGACCCTCCGGAATTCCAATTCACCACTATGACCCTACCTTTCGATTGCGTCTTCCGTTCTCTCGATCCGGGCCGAATTTTCTCGGCCTTTGGAGTTCGGTCCCGTTTCCAAAAGACGACGGCCCGACGATTTCCGTTGAGCGACTCCAACGAGGGAATTCTCGAGTTCCTTCTGAAGGAGAAAGAAGAAGAATTGCCTGTCGTTCACCGACGCGTCGAATCAAAATTCTCCGGTCCGGAAGCTGCTGACACGGGAGCGCGGAACCGCTTCGAATCACTGAAGTCGGACCGTACTGGTTGATCATTTCCAAGTGAGACTTTCAATTACCGTACTCAGAGAGCCGATAACGAAACCAATCAAAGATAAAACGTCTACGCACCTGATAACCGACATCTAGATGCGTATTTTAACGGAGTTTGGGAAAATGTGGATGCGTGGCTCGATGAACTTCGAGAACAGAGGTTTTCGACTCTGACTCCTGTGAAGTTCTATTTGTATGAATCGAGGGAATGCCTCAGGCGTGGAAAAGGGATGTGGAATCCAGGCGAGCCGAAACGGACGGAAAGTTGCGGCCGTCCGACGAATCGTTCAACAAGGAACAAGAAAAATTAGTTTCAGACTCGGGGAAGCGCAAAAATGTTCTCCGTTCCAACAAAAGAGGAGTGTGAGTCAATGATGGAAGTGTGTAAGAGAAATATGTATGTATGTATGCTTCGTTGCTCACTCGTCTGCTCTGTCTGTTCGTTCTTGCTCTCACTCGAACTCCCACTGACTGTCTGAGCGTCTGGTCTGTCGATTTCGTTGTGGGAAAATCGCTTTCTACTCCGGTCCTCACGCATTCGGTCTGTTGGCTGGTGGGCGCTTGGAGTGGCCTCCCACAGACATTTTTCCCCGGCCGCATATCGGAATCGGGGGGCGAGGAGTAAAAAAGACTCTCGCCTGTGTGAAGTTGGGAGCCAAATTGTGCGCATCCGATTCCGGGAGTCGCCGAGGGTTTTGGTGCGCTTATACGCTCGTCTCTTTCAGCAATGTCTCATTTCTCCTCGCTTTCTTGCAACGCCCTCCATCCCTCTGCCATGGAGCGATCGCCTGCGGTTTCTTCTCATTGCGATGTCTTTTTCGCGCAAGGTCCCCTCTGTCCCTTCGAGTTCCTCCTCGACGACAGCCCCTTTCTGCGAACACCACCCGTAGCTGTTCTCCCTGCTGGCCTCGTGTCGACCCCAGTTTCTTCCCACTCGCCCTCGTGTCTTCCTCCCTCGGTCCATTTCGCCGATGATCTTCCTCTCCCTCCATAGACAAGTTCTCGGATCTTCGCGCTCGGTTACGGTCTGACAGCGCGGATCGCCTCTGTCTCTCTTTATGATTTTTCTTCTCTGTATCACTTCTTTCCCCTGCCTAATAATGGACAACAAGACGGCAGTTTTGTGCTTGAATGCTTTCTGGGGTTGGTAACGATGAGGCGTCGTGGAGGGACGCTCCGATTCGGTGGGAATTCCCCATTTCCCACTTCGCACGGGGACGAGGAAGGCGAGCGAGGGCTGTTGGATTCCTCAATCCCTATCAATCCTCCTCGGATCCTTCATCAGAGGGTCGTTGAATTGTCCTGCGACATCTTCAGGGGCTTCGCATCGCGTCAAGTACGATAAGTTTTTATACGGTTTGCTTTTCTCGTCTCGTTCCGGCTTGCTTCAGGAACGGAACTGTTGACGGGAGCCTCCATGGAGTTATTCGAGCTCTTTCCGTCCGTCAGGCCGTGATCCGGCGTCATCGGAGTGTGGAGTCCCGGATTCCGCTGGGATCTACGACGCAATCTACGACGAATGCATCAGAGGATCAGTCATAGGGGTCTTAGCAAATTCATCATTCTTTCCCTCCTTTCTTTCTCGTTCGCATAGCGAATCTTTCGCGTTTCTCCTGTTCCCGAGTTCTTCCTCATTCTCCGTGTCTCCCTAAGCCCCGACGCGACGTTGCGCCTGCTACTCTTTCTCAACTAATAGGAATGCAAGCATGCAGACAGGCGGACGGGATGGTGGGTGAGCGGGCGAGCGAGCAGCCATGCAAGCAGCAGATATACGACTGGGACAAAAGGCAAAACGACGGAGTCAGCAAACAGCTTTTGGACCTAGCGAGGGAACGCGAAATTGGAAATTCGCGGAATGAGACGAAGGAATAACTCGCAGCGCAGCGTAGTATGTTGTCGAAGAAAAATCGGATGAAGAACGCGACGCCACGACGAGACGGCGCGGCGGTGACTTTTCCGTCTGGAATAGAACATCGAGATCATCAACGAAAAGTTCAACTCCGGTTCTATTTTGATGATGCCAGCTAGGAATCAGGTCAAAGTTGGGTCGAGCCCCGACAATTGTCAAACCCTATCCAGTTGACAAAAGGATCGAATTTCAGCCTTCAGGGAGCACCGGAGCGAGCTCGAGATAAATAAGCTCTCCGGTTTCACCCTATATTTGACGGGAAGTCGGCGACAGGAACTAACGCTCCAAAACCTTGAGCTGAAGATGAACAAAATCCGGTGCGGAAAGTCACCGCACATGCCGTGATTTCGAAGAATATTTGTTGAAAAATCAAAAAAGGGCATCGAACATGACGTCTGCCGAGGATCTCGCTATCATTTGGGATTCGGGGACTTATCGAATATGCGTTGCGTTTTGGGGGCATCGCGGATTGATTTCAAGATGGCGCCAAAATTTGAATGCCGACTAGCAGGAGGAGCAGGAAGCACGGCTGGAGTTGACGATGTCCTGATTCCGGAGTTCGATCCTCTGATTCACTGTTGCGTCAGTGTCGAAACCGCGATCGGCCGGAAACAACGGCGGCCAAGCTCCTAATAAAACCTGCTGAATACGAGATTGTGCTAGAGGGTCAGGAGGAAAAGGAGAACCGATGGAAGGGGGCGATAGAGGGAAAGAAAGTGAGGAGATGAGAATTAGCGGGCGAGGGAAACCCAATCTGAAAGTGCACCTTCAGCGAATCGGCTCGCTGCTGTGAAACGTCGGCTCGGACCTTACGTTGGGAAGGCGTCTGTGGATAATACTTGTATGGCCGGCCGGCCGGACGAAGGGAGATCTGCTTCCAATGTCGTTGGGGGTGCCGTGGCCACCGGCGACGGCCGGCGCCGACGTTGATAGTGCCGCTACTGTTTCTCCTGATGATCGTCGTGCAGTTGGCGGCGGCGGTGGTGCCGCTACTGCAGCCCGCTTCTGCCAACAAGGGATCCGGAATGAATGACCCGAAGAGAAATGGACTTACAAAACGACTAAGAGAGCGAGACGAAGGAAAAAGGAGTCGTAAGCTACTTGAAAGTAGGTCCCCGCCCGAGTCGCCGAGAGATCGTGTCCCACATCAAAATCAGGCGCGACCGGAGAGGGAAAAAAACTGTCAACCGTGCTTTGGAATTATCTTTAGAAGAAGGGTGTAGCAAAAACGATAGTCTCTATCAGAAACCTCGAGGGTAGAGAGCGATTCCGGGCAAACCATCCCGTTGGATAGTATTGTGGCACGAAACGGCCGAAAAAGGAAAACACAGAAGAGGCGCTATCCGAAAGGGGAAACACCAGAGATTTCCGGAAAAAATCTCGCCGCACGGCCCAGGAAACTCCGATCCCCTACCTCTGGTGGCTCTGGAGCATTCCATGAGAAGTCAACGGCGGCGGCGAGAGGTGGATGAGAGGCCTTGGGGGGGAATGTGGTGCGGGGACGAAAGAGAGAAGATAAGGGGGCGGCCGGGAAGGGATGGTTGAGCTCAGCAATCTTCCAGATAGCTCGTTGCTAGGGGAGCTGACCGGTCTTATATATAGCCCTATTATAGGTTTGCCGAGCCAGGCGGTTGGAGGACGGGTCCGTTCGGCCGCTCGCTCGCTCGTCGTTCGGTCATTACTTTGTCGGCCATTAAGAAGTGTGTTTTAAGTCTATAAAGGCCGCATTTTACGACCAGAACCACGAAACTGTTCGGCGTTTGTCGAACTGCCGAGGAGACACATCCGATCCCGCTGCGGTTGCTGTCGATCCCACTGAAGCCACCGGTTCTTGGGAAAACTGAAGAAAAACGCCACCATTCTCGTACGACAATGGTACATCGCAATTTACGCCTGGAACGGACAAACATCGAAATGCTACTCGAGCCTGCTTTAGGCTCAGCATCTTTCCCCGAGCACCATATCGAGGCTCTAGAGCATCTGTTCACTTTTGACCTCCGAGATAGGCGACGCTTGGTTATCTCGCTGTTCTGGAATTTCACCCGAAATCACGCAGAATCACGTTCTTTAACCTGGAACTTTGCGAGCCGTGATTTCCCATGTCATTCCTCTTCCTTGTCGTCGGAATACCTTCGGTTTCCTACCGAAGCCGACTCCGCAAACCGCCCGACTTCGTTTTGGAACAGATGTTCGATTTTCCAGAGAAGGGTCAGGGGAAGAAGGAAAAGAGGGTTCGGAGAGGGGAAAAGACGAGGGCTATCTTGGGGGAAAGAGGATTCCGGGCGGGGGAGGACGGGAAATCCAACGTGGATTCCGTCGACCATGTCTTCCCGCCGCGAACGCCTCGACGTCAACGTATATTGAAAATCTCTCCGGATCTCATCTCTTTTTTCCCTCGCTTTCGTCGATAGTTAATTTACGCGCGCCTTCTCAAAGTTGAGTGCGAGCGCGCGGACCTCGACGTACGCCAGCTCGGAGCCGTGCACGACTGCGGCGCTCTCGCTCAGGTGCAATAATAGGTTTCATAAAAAAAAACGCGGGCGCTTGCTCAACGCGCGACGTGATCACGGTATGCCAGTTTAGAACTACGCCAACCCTAACCGGGATCTCCCCTCAAACGAGAGCGATTTCCATGGCGGCGCCGCAGCGAACTCCAAACTGTCGCGAACTCTTGTTCATCCTTCTCCTGAGTGTACTCCTCCCGATCCTCGTCCTGATGCGATCGCCCCTCTCTGTGGACTCGATTCCGAGCTGGTGGTGCTGGTCTTCGCTTCCCCCGTCGCCTCCGAACGTAATCAGTCACTGAGAAAGGCATCGATGTCACCTGACCCGCGTCGAGAGCGACCTTGATAATGTTTACGATGGGTTCCCCGCATCGTAAGAGATGCGATGGGCGCGAGCGGAGGAGTGACTGAAACTATTTTCGCGCCGCGGCATGAGGCTAAAGTTCATCGTCAACAACAACAGAAGCGCCGACCATGGCATCGATAGAAGAGATACGGAAGCGCGAGAGGGTGGCGATTGATCGACACCCAGTACCGGCAAGAACGTTCCTGCCACGACCCTAAAGAGTCACCCCTCAATTCAAAACTCGGGGAATCGACCTACACGGGATCGATGGATGAATTCATGGTCTGGTCGACGGAGGGAGGATGAAGTCGTTCTTAAACGGATGAATGAATCGATTAATGGATGGATGGATGGATGGAGGTTGCCGTTGAGGAATGGATCAATGACCGAACAAAGAGCGGGGGGGGGGGGGCACGAAGGGGCGAGGGGGGATCGGGAGCCTGATAAGAGTCCTTGGCTTCCGCGACAATCAATGCCACGACGACCCTTTATTTGCCGGCCCTTGGAGATTGTGTTCGCGTCCTGTATGAGCTTGTGTATACAGTGTTGTAGCCACCGGAAGATGGATCGTCGTCTCCTTTCCCTCATCGCGTGTCCACTCGGCCATCAGCACCACTCAACCCCACCGAACCAGGTTATAGGGCGCCCTGTCTGCTCAACCACCCGCCCGCTCGCCCGCTTGTCTGCCAGCCACCCATTCTCCTACCTGTCAATACCGAACGCTGACAATGCTTGATTTTCTCCCACTTTTCCGCCCGTTTCGCCTCTCACCGATTTTCCTCCCCGCTTTTGTTGGACTCCGGCTCCTTCATTCGACGCTTGCTCATATGTTTCCTTTTCTTGTACGAGCCGGGACCCGGGACGTATCGGCGTTCTCCTTGAAATCAGGATCAAAGTAGCAGCAGCAGCAGCCTTTCCAGCTCAACGAATGTTTGAGGGTTTCATCTGGCTCGAGGACTTGCCGAGCACGGGACATGCGGTAGTGCACCAACATGCCTAGCTGCTCCGACATGCAGTGCAAAAGCACTGTTCTCCTCTTGCCGAGTCCTCCGATTGAGCATAGAAAGAGAGTGCGACGCGGATACCAGTTAGTGGAAGTCAAGAAGGTGAAAGACATCCGAGCTGCGGCTGCTTTTCCCCTACGGGCTCGAGGAATCGGGGATGGAGGAGAGCTATGGGACGGGGCTGCTTGCCGCTGGAGCTTGAAGAAACCCCTAGCCAGCGGACTGGTTGGCGGTGAGAGCAGACACGGACGTGACTTTTTTGGAAAATCTACATTTGATCACGGAAAGAAAGCGCACCGAACCATCGTCCCTCTCCGATCCCTTACTCGTTCGGAGTTTCCTTCGGCCTCTCGTTCACTCTGTTCCCCTCTTTGTTCCGTGCCGGAGCACGAACGAGCGAAGGAAACTAAGAAGAAATTGCAGAAAAGATAGACTCGGAACCGAAGTCCATATTCTTCCGGAGCGCTAGGGTTGTTTTGAGAGTGGGGGAATGCGGCGGGGAGGGCGAAGGGAACGCGGAACGTTACGGAAAAGTGAGAGCAAGCGGCAGAGAGAGAGAGTAAGAGAGGAAAAAAGAGGAAAAGAGGGCGAGAGCTGGATACGGAAGCACGAGAACTTTTGGCGGAAGACGAGAGCCAGATGATTCGGGTTGAGAGGAACGAGGTAGAGGAAATCGTAAGCAGAAGTCGAAGAAGTAACCGTTGGGAAGGAGACAAATCACGAGAGGGAATAGACGGGAAGGATGGAGAGAGGGAATCACGGGAAGGAAGATCCTAAATTGCTCGCTGCTTGTTGGCTGGTTTGCTGGCGGACTGCATATCTAATGAATGATCCAGTTCCCACAAGACAAGGACATGTTAAATTGGCTTGAGTCTTCATGGATCCGATCTCCATACAACAAACACAGCCAACCGAGAGAGAAACTGCCCAACTAAGCTGAAGAAAGGGGGATGAGAGGTGGAACAAGAGGGGGACAGCGGAAAAAAAGACGGCTTGGCAGGAATAGAATCCTGAACAGCTGCTTTACAGTGACCCAACCTCAAACAGACGGATCAAGCGTACGTCCCTGGAAAATGCCCGGAAACCGAAACAAGAACTGTTTCGAGCGTCGTCTACAGAGCCATGACGGCACTCAACAACTTTGAGCGAGGCGATTCCCTCAAGAAGGGAATGAACTGTTGAAGTTTTCCAGAATTTCAAGCCGGTAACTCACATGATAGCAAGCTTCAGTTCGGTAACAATCACGAGGTATGAAGCGGAACTCAAGAAATACAAGTGAAGAAGAGCCGTCCGGGGCGGGAGATCGGTCCTCCATCTAGGCACATTCCGAGTAATCCGTAAGCGTCCACCGCCGCCGCCCGCTGTTAGCTCACAGAGGTCTGCATCCTCGCTCCACATTGTCCTTCTTTCTCGGCTTATGTTCTCCCCGTCCGCCGTTCTCCTCCGCAGCCTCCCCGGGTCGTTTCGTTCGTGCCCTCTGTGTCTGCTGGTATTCCGATTGGAATTACGTCTTTAGGCAGCCAATCAGTCACTGCAGATGCCTCCGGCTGTACGCACAGATTACAAACACACGGAGGAGCGGGGTGAGCGAACGGCGAGCGAGCGTTGAGAGAGTTACCGTGATTTCTATATGGACAACGTAGGGTAAGAAGGGATGAGGCCAAGTAGGCGGGAAAACTTGGCCGAATTCAGGACGTTGTTGTCTGCTTGCGCTGTTCCGACCGATCGTCCCGAGCTCCTGAGCGATGGGCTGTCGAGGCTGGACGTCAACGGCAACAACAGTAGCAACAAGGATTTATGAGCCTCCGATTGTCGCCGCACCGGTAACCTCTCTTTTCCAAAGTATCAGCGCTATCTCGGACTTTCATGGGTTATCCCCATCTCAAACATTGCTGGTTTCGCAGCATTCCATCATGTTAATTTTTGTTATGCATCATGATAATGTCCTAGTTCATCTGGATACCTCATCAGCGTTTCTGATGCCTTCCGAAATTCCTTTCCGCCGACATCATGTTGATGTACCCAGACATCTTGTCCCTTCATCTCCCGCTCTTGCCCCTTTGTTCTCAAAGTTGACGTGTGTCCACAGTTGTTACCATGTCCGACTCCTCCCCTTCATCCTGAAGTTCCATCCTGATCCCCGACCTGCGCGCGTGATACTATTCGTAGCGCTTTGGAACGTGGTTTGGGTTTCCAAAATTTTGGGAATAGACTTCAAAAACTCGAAATTGATCGTGTGTGGAAGACGAGAAGCCGAGAAACTAAGCAAGAACCAGCCGACCAAGACTGAGCAGGCTGGAGAACCAACGAAGGAACCTTGAGAGATGTGCGAGACGTACTTCAGGACACAAAGCAGAGACAGACAAACTGCTTTGTGAGGAACGTTGAGTGAGGAACAGCGGAACCTTGAGAAAAATCAGCGAATCGGAAAATTACTAGACAAGAAAGAAAGTAGCTGCTCCTCCTCTCAGTCCCCCTTGCTCTCTTCCGTGGACGGACGCCGATACAACGCCATGTTTCTCGGGCTAATCGAACTCAAATCCTTCCCCAGAAATAATCCGAACAGCTACCTGAGAATCAGCGGAATCCTTTCCGACGACGACCTGTTTCCTTGACGGCGCTTCTACGCTCTACTCAGATTCCCGTACTCAACGCTGAATCAAAGTGGAATCACGGGAACAAGAGAAGAGAGAGGAGCGGCCAGGCCGGAACGCACAGCGAAGGGGCAAAGAGGGATTGATATGACCAGAGAGAAATAAAGAGAGGGCGAAAGGGTGGTGCTCCGGGCGCTGGAAGCAGTTGTCAAGTTGGAAGTTATCGTGACTCAATCTACCCCTCCAAAACAATCTCAAGAAAATTTAGGATGGAATACCGTTGCGGCTCCTCGCTCCCTTTCCGACAGGAGATCGGGGGACGGCAGGAGGGGAGAAGCAGAAATGGCTTTCCCGTCCGTTGGTCGAGCAGAAAAAAGGCAGAGCACCATTTGATGGACATCGAAAGTTCCAATTCTTTCGTATGAACTTAAAAATCGCAACGCCGGGCCGGGGGAAATGGGTTCTTTCTCACTCATTTTCGGTAACCATCCAGCAGCAACGGTAGAGGAAAACTCCAAATCTGGCAGAGTGCGTCTATCGTTTTATATAGATGGGAAGGCTGGCTCGGGGAAGCTTTATTGAAACTTTTCCAAGCTCCAGAAACGCTCTATCCGAGGATGGTTCCCGGGCATCCGTGTTACACGAAGTTACTCCAGAATGTTCCGATTTCCCTTCTTTCCGAATTTCCCTCCGGAATTCCGCTCAGGGAGGAAGGGAGCGATTCTTGGAAACCAGGTCGAACCAGGGGATAACCTCAGGAGAACACTTCCTCAGGGTCGGAATGTAGGCGGTCGGATCTTTAGGAGCAATGATGTGCCCTGATGATCATTATTATTACTCTAGATACTGAGCGACCCGAGACACAAAGCGTCCCGGGTGTGCACGCTCACAGTTCAGGAGTAGATTTGGAAGTGGAAAGGAGCCAGTGATGCGGGATAACAAAGTGCTCTTTGTGCGCCTAGTTTAAGGACAGGAAGAGAAAAAAGGAGGAAGGCATCATTAAACCATCACCGAGGAGTGTTCTCAAACTAATTCCACTATATCCCGATAAGCTGCTCTACTGAAGCTCCGGATCTTGAGATCGCGACCCCGAGTTCTCAAAAAGGAACCGAACCATCCTGGAAATTGTTCGGATGACATTTGTGGCGCGGCGGAAGCTTTTTCGAACATTGCAACTTGACTGCTCGAAATTTTGTGTTCCGGACCTGATAAAGTGCTCGACTCCCACCACGGCCCACTACGGAATGCGCTCCATAGAAGATGGGAGTTGTTGATTGAATCGATGGCGGCGAGGGAGACTTCCTCGGTCGCTTGCATGAATATCGATGCCCGTTTCGCGCGCGCTGCGAGGTAGCAGGTTGAAAATCTCGAGAGTCTGCAGCCAGTTTCTTCTTTTCGAAGCAAAACTCTCCCAGGCTCTCCGATTCGGCTGGAGTGTAACGAAATCGCTGAAATATTGATCACAGCCACACGCATCGACGCATAGAGTTTTCTCTTCCTCCCTCTCTTTCTCGCAGAGCCTCTTTATACAAAAACATCGATCGCCGCATAGGATGCACTTCCTCGCAAAGGTACAAATAATACACAATGAGCGTCGGGGAAAGACGTTCGAAATACTGCTCGAGGAGAAACCACCGAATCTTCGCTTTTCAGAGTGTTCGTAGCGTGGGTTTCGGATTCGAAAGTGTACCTATAGAGGACTCGCTGTGCTCGAGAAGGAAAGTCGAAACTGAGAGTGACTCGAGGCGAATGCGGAGTCGAACAGCGCCCGCGCGCGCCCGCGCGGTTTCTTCCAACTCGTAGTTGTACCTCGTTGTCGATTGTTATTCATCCGGAGCTCTGCAGAGGCATTATGTAACAGATCGCGTGCGATGGCCCACGAAAATTTATTCCGCCCAATTCATCGGAGCGCTGTAAGCGTATCCGCATCTTCTTCCCGTCCCTGTGTGACAGGGAAAAGGCGATACCTCCCCGATTTCCCCCGAGTTTTCTCGTTTTCCGCTGTTCCCACTCCAATGAAGCGGCCGGTTAGGATGAGCAAAACTCGATGGGTCACACACATGACTCGATGAGCTTCATCAATGCAGAAATCACGAAAAGACAGGATGAGATTCTACCGTCATGACTGAGGCGGTCGAAAACTATGAACTACACCTTACCCCGCGGGGACGAGAAGACGAAATTCTCGAGAAGGCCGAAGGCGGTCAGGAACTAACACAAAATAGTGAAGAAGGACTCCAGGCCAAACTGCACGAGGATGGAGAGGAGGAGGGAAAGGAGGAGGAGGACAAGGCTAAGAACGGGCGATGCTGCCAAATGCAATCAGAATATCAATCGACACAGCGGAGTAGAGAGCCCGACCGAGTCGGTCGGGCGGTCGGTGGCTCGGTTGGTTTGTCAGATCGCTTCGTAGGTCGGAAACATTGTCGCTGTTGGATCAGATGTTGTTCCACGCCACCCGATCGGGTCCACGCGAGCCTATGGCATTCCTCGTCGAGTCCGGCTGGCGACGGTTGCCAGCCGTCTTCTTCTATTTCTCTGTGTCCTGTCTGTCAGCTAAGCAAGTCGATGTTGATCTTGTTTCATGGCTGGCTTAGATTGTGCGCCATGCAGCTGCCGGATCGCTCACCCGCTCGCCTGTTTTCATTCCGTACACGAATCAGCCGCATCGCGAACTAATAACGAACCTTCAGCATTCGGACGTGGCTGGTCACCATAGTTGTGGTCGCCAAAGCCAACTTGTACAACATCGCAGTGGGGAGTCCCTGCGTGGTTTGGGCACATCTCGCCTTTGCGGCCTAATCCTTAACGAAATCCGTCACAGCAAAACGTTCCAAGCCGGCAGGCGGAGCTTGTAGCAACTCCGTGGCGACACAATGCCCCGTATCTACCGTCAGGCCTCTATCGCCGTCCCCCGGAGAAACATTCCGGAATCCTGAAGATGATGTATTCGGAGAAATCTGTGAAAGTCAGATCCCGTAAAACTCTTTTCTTTGATTGCGATCACTGGAAAGTTCCAAAATCGGTGGGAAGAAAAGGGTGCGGGTCTTCCCGGTGCGGTCCCGAGATCTTCCATTCTCAGTTTCCGCGAAGGATGAGCGGCCAAGAGCGGAAGGTTCCGGGTTACGCCGTCGCACGAGATGTACACAGAACAACGTGACATAAACACTTGGAGCGTCCCGAGCGAGCCTCCGGTCCGTTCGTCTGTGATTGAAGCACAGTGCGGAGATCCGCCGTCGGGAGATGCCGAGCCACGCCACATCGCGTCGTCGATTTGCTTAGACAGCCAGCAGAACGCGAGATGCGGATAAGATGATGTCATTACTTGGTGTTCCTCCGTTTCGTTCATTCGTTGTTCTTCTTCGTTTGGTTATTTTCTCTCGGGTTCGTGTGCGAGTGAGTCCCGCGAAAGCCGAGGCAGGCCGAAAACAGGCCTAAGACGTAGGATCAGCTGGAGACGTCTTATTAGGACGACACACGTCACCTGCCGCTCGGCAGACAAGGATTCGTGCTATCCAAGCAAACCATCCAGCCAGCCAGTCGTAGCGTGAAGTCATTAGGATCCAGGAAGACGCGTGCCAATATCCGTTCTGCGGCACAGATCGTAGTCTCAACACATTCGTCTTCAAGTGCGTCCTCCGTTCTCCAAACTTGGAAGGGGAGGAAGGGAAAAAATTCTCGTGGAGAGAGAGGTCTCCGCGCTTGATTCAAACTCTGAAACAATGATTTCGTCTCTCTACGATCTTCGCGCGATCGAGTTAGGAATTCAATTACGGTCTCGGTTGGTTAGGTGAACTACCGCATCGTGGGTTGCAACGCGAAAACGATCATCTCTGGAAAGTCGAAGGGAAGCGTTTTAGATTATCTCCATCATGAGCTCGCCAACGCCCCTCTTTATCTGACCGAATCTCCCCTTCCGTCTCCCCGCTTCGGGTCCCCGGCGCCCTACCCCGCCTCGGAACTCCCAGGCGGGAGTTCGTGGGTGGCCTGATCAAGCGCCGTTCCATTAATATCTTGGGCAATATCTTCGCTGCTCGTGAGAAGGGGGTGCGAAAAGGGACTAGGAGCGGCTAGAAGGGACCGCGGGGTCCACTTTGGCCCCCGTATTGCAAGCAAGTCATCCGAGCAAGCCTTTTGAGGAAGGAACAGGAGCAGATGGGGAGGGTAAGGGGCAATCGGGCGAGCGGGACATGGTCTTCAGCTAGCACGAGCTCTTCCATACATCTTTTTTGATGACGTCGACGTCACAAACTTTTCACTACGAAATGACTTTCGCTGCTTCGGCTGGCCACGCTAGAGTGAGGAATACGATGACGAAATAAAACGGTGGAGGGCGAACGTCGATGAGGGGGTGGGGAAGGCTTTGGGAACCGATGCGACGACGGGGAGAAGAAGGAGCGAACCAAAGTCGGAGCGAAGGCGAGTTGAAGATGAAGAGATGCTGAAACAGCGACCGATGACGAGGAGAAGAAGAAAACAACGAGATGTAGTAGGGAACGGGCTAGGGAAGGACCGCAGGAGCCAAGGAGGGGAGAATCGGGGGGAAAGAATGCGAGCATTGAGTTGAGCGCAGACGGGGGGTCGGGGAGAGGCTGGGGAGAAGAAGGTCAGAGACAACGGAGAATGATTGGCATGAAAAAGAGACGAATCAACCGACCGACCGACCAACCAACCAATGCCCTCCAGCCCGAGCCGCAGGGCGCAATTTGCGGACAGAGTCAAGTTGGAGTCGATTTCTCGCTCGCTGGTCGGTCGTCATTCCCTTCATGATTCCTCAAGTCCTCTCCCGGATTGGCTCCTGAGCCTGAATATCCGATTTCCAAAGGTTGACCACAATAAATGTAAACCTAGCTGATATTCCAGGATCTTTTACTGTCTGGGAACAACGCAGAGGTATACAACTTCGGAGCAATGATTTCACGCCGCCGGAATCCTCAAGAAGAATTCTCAGAGAAGAATGGCATTTTTCGGCTCCTAGAAGAATGGAATTTTTCGGCTCCTAGAAGACTTGCTTGAAGCATAACCTCGATGATCAAAATGATCATTGTTTTCCAAAGTCAGTCACTTAGCCTGGGTAGCTCATGCGGCGGAAGGAGAGGCGCCATACGACGCGGCGCTCAGGAAACACGCTCGGATTCATTTTCGGTGCCAGTGCAGCTGTGGACTCCTTGCCGAAACTGCTGTTCTCTCGTGTTTCCACTGTTTTGCTCATTCGCTCTCGATGAACGCTCGAGCGTTCGTCCGCGAAACTCGCGCCATCCTTGTCCGGAGCTCTACGCCGA
The DNA here is from genome assembly GCA_028455905.1 of Neoseiulus californicus. Lineage (NCBI taxonomy): Eukaryota > Metazoa > Arthropoda > Arachnida > Mesostigmata > Phytoseiidae > Neoseiulus > Neoseiulus californicus. The sequence continues at coordinate 10,118,831 of JAMQGS010000006.1, read as the reverse complement.
GGGGAACCGTTCAGTCATCCGTTTGTCAGCTGGCTTCATGCTGCTTCTGGAAATTCGATAACTTCGACATGTTGTAACGATTTTTCCCGCCGGCTTCCCCACGTTGTTGCTCTGAGCAAGCGCAACATTTCTGAACTCGACTGCCGCGACCATTCCGACCGTCACTCACTCACTCAGTCAGCCAGCCGAACTCGGAGAAGATGTTCGAGGGAAGAAGAAGCGGCTCAAGGTTTAACGCTTGAGTTCGGAGCAAGCGAAAACGACGACATCGGTCGTTGCACCACCAAACGCTTTCCGATCAGCATTCGACGTTGGTCGTCGAACGGACTGGCTGTATAGCCGTGGTAAAGGCTGTAGAAGCGGTCGCTTCGATCCGTGCCTGTCCGCCCGCCCGCCCGCCTGCTTGTTCCTGCTTCAGGCCGGGCCCGCCTGGGGCTACAGTTCGTCTATTAATCGCCCTGGCAACTGATATCACACTTCATTTAGCCATCCACCACCACCACCAGCCGAGCTGGGCCGGGGCTCCCTTCAGGTTTCCACCGACTTTTCTCTATTCCCAAGGTTCCCATAGAGCTTACGAAGTTTCCTCTTTATGGGGGTCTCTCTGCGAAGCTCGCGCGAGGTCCTGGACGACGACGGCGCGGCGCTCGCGAGATTTCGCCGAGGTTCGTCGTCGGTCCATCTCGGTTGGAGGCAAAAAATCATGACGGGACAATCGTTCCGATTGTCCGAGAAGTAAATAAATACTCCCTCAAGGGCTTCAAGGAAGCTTCGTCCAGGAAACGGGACGGCTTTTGAGCTACGCCCCTTGTAGCTTATGGTCGGGGTGGGAGACTGCTCTTCTCGGTTCCCTCCGCTGCACACATTGATTAGATGAGAGGGAGGCTCCCTGCTAACAGGATGCAAGCAGGAAACCGCCCGCGTAGAGTCTACCATGGCTCACGCGCTGACTAGACAGACGTCAGGTTCTCTAACTAACTAGTCGAACCTCTACGGAGAGAGTCACCGCGACAAGCGCTATTACTGCGGAAGCGTCGGGTGTACGTACTATAATATCTTGATCGATGGTTATCAGGCGAGCGTACGCACGGGGACAATGTTGATACGTTCATTACACTAGATTTAGACTGATGACTGCATGCAGCCCCATCGTGCAAACCCGCCCAACGTTCTGGAAGCTCCATCCAATCAGATCCACGGTCTCAACTCGAGCCAGCCTTGTTGGGAAATCTTCGCGAAACCCGCACGACTCGATCGATGCGAGATATCCTCATTCATATCATCATCCGCGTAGATGAACACATACATCATTGATTTGTCCTTTGATTCATTGTTTGCAAATGAACATTGATGGGATCGTAGGCGATACATATGCGATGTTATGCTGATAACGTGGTATCGAGAAATAATCTGTTTTAATTTTCTTTCCAGTGATAAAACGGAGCTTCACGGCGAAGGTTTTCGAGCGCACCGTCATCAGGGGCAACACGGGCGTCCTTCGATGTCACATAAATGACGCCGACCGGATGTACATCCAGGTCAAGACGTGGATCGTCAATTCGCTCCGGCTCAACGTGGGCTCGATAGCTGGTGAGTTCAGCGCTGATTGCGTCCACGAATGCATCTGCTGCAACATTTCGATTCAGCTGAATTCTCCGAGAATTCCCCATAGAACGCACATGTGGCAAAACTTTTGTCCGAGCGCGATTAAGACTCCCGCGTTCAACCATTAGTTCGATCCGGATTGAAGCCAGACACCGTTTCGAAAACATGCTCGCCAGCGAATGGGAAGCTGAAGGGGGTCCATACGAGTCTTGCCATGAGAGCAGGGCGAGCTGGAATAGGAGGTTGGAGAGGCTTGAGTACGCGGTCAGAATCCCTCAGCGGAGAGGGGAGCTGGAACGCAATAGCACGGAATTCCGCGAGTAGAGAACATCCGGAACACGACTAATAACTCGATGGATATTTATTGATGGATATTTTGAGCATGCGGTACGATCATCGAATTCCAACGTCTATCTAGATCCAGCAATCTCGCCGATTGTGCCAGCTGAGCCCCGTACGCGCGGCTACCTTCATGGGATCAGAATATTACGCCGGAGTTGAACTGCGGGCGAAGTTCTTACCACGCAGGAGTACCACATAATTCTCAGTCGAAACATGCGTTTTCGATTCGTTCAGGTCCTTTGTCTCGGTCAGATGAGGATTTCTTCAAATGACATCATCCGCCGAAATGAAAAAGAAAACGGCCGTGTGAGCAATCCTCATCGTCCGAATTCGGAGTGCTCCTCTTTCGAAGTCTCTTGCTCAAAGTCTTCGAAGAAGATGAAACAAGTAGAGCAACAAGGGGAGAGGACGATGATTTTGATCAACGTCTTGATTAGAGATCAAATCCTCGGGAACTCGACTTTGGCTGCCGCCGAAGAGAAAATGAGGTTCTCCCGAGGATTCAGCAGAGCGGTGATGAGGCAAAGAAAAAGAAGATAAGTCGTGGAAGGAGCCCTCTATCCCTCGCGCCCCGACCCTTTCTCTTCGACCCTGTCGACTAAAATGCCTACCTTGGCTAAATTATTTATTGGATAAATCTCTCAACAGTTATAAAAAGCAAGACGAAAGAACGCGGAGCGGAGTATCAGGGCACGAAGAAAAAAGAATGAGACCTCTCAAGAGTAGCCTCGTCTAGGGCCAAGTGCAGGATGAACTGAGCCGAGGTCTATTGACTGACGGCCAGCCAGCGAGCCGGCCAGTCTGAGGCCTCGAGCATATTCACGTCTAATGAACGTCGACTTAAGAAAAATAGATGATCTCATGATTAAGCCGTCTTCTCCTGGAGGTCGTTCGAGAAGACGACACTGAGAACCTCCCGACGTAGAGTGTCACAGTCTGTTGTTCTCAAATATTCAAAATCATTCTCATGGCCTTCATTAAAATACATTAGAGATGCGTGCAAAAACTGTCAAGAGTTTCGAGCTCCGAGGAAAACTCCGGAGTCCGAGACCTGAGTTTGGAAATTCGAGAACCTGAGCGAAAAAAAAACGAAACGTGGCCGCACGCGCTATCCATCTCACGATCGCTGTTTACCTGAAAGTCTGAAGGGAAAGGAGGACGGAAACAAGCTTGGTTTCGAAGCTAACGATTCGATTTCATCTTCCGCAGTACATGGCAAGTACAGCGTCCTGCAGAACGGCGGAGACCTGCACGTGCGCAACGTCGACTCGAACGACGCCGCTTCAACGTACGAATGTGTGGCGCAACACGCTCTGACAGGCGAGACCGCCATGAGCACTGCAGGAACAAAAATTGTTGTTAGAGGTAGGTCATCCATGGATGATGTTCGGATCAAGATGGAAGATGTTTCCCGATACTCCGCCAGATTTCCTGAGCGCAAGAACATCTCTGCTCTCAGCGGATTGCAGCGAAAAATGTAGACTGTTATCACCTCTTTCACGAATGAATATAAAGAAACAACATTTAGCTTTTAGCGATAATCTAGTGTTTTCGAAAATTCGATGTTCTCCCACCCTTACGTGGAGTCGATCCGCGAGTTACGATTCGATCCGCAAGCTCCCTGCATGGAAACGGAATCGCTTGATCTTGAAATTCACTAATCTTCCGACGTTGTTCCAGAATCCGTGACCAAGGCGCCTCTGATCACGGACTCACATCGTCATGTCCGCACAAAACGTGGCGCCACAATTGAGCTTTCCTGTATCGCGCAAGCCGTTCCACCTCCGACCTACCAGTGGTTCAAGAGGCTGAAAAGACAAACTGTACCTGTGATCCTTCAGGGCCGTATCTCTCAACACGACGGAACCCTCTACATACACCAGGTTACCACGGAAGACGCGGGCACGTATCAATGCAATGCCAACAATACTATGGGAATGGATTCCGCAGAGACCGAACTCACTGTCACCGGTACGTACGACCTGCGCACCCACAAACACACACACATCCGTGCATAGCTCCATCGGAGACCCCACGTCGCTGCCTGCTTTCCTATTTCGATATGGCTCCCCATCATCCAACCATCTGCAGCCTACTGCTCCACCTGCGTTCCTCTCGCGCTCTCCCGAACCGACTGCAGACTCGCTATGCATGATAGAGCGACATAGATCCCGTCCGATTGTGTGCCCTGACGTTCATATGAGTCGCAGTTCGTCTGTGCGAGAGCGTTTTTGTGAGCGGGAACAACCGTGGCACTTGAGAGAAATAGGAACACCGAGAGAGAGAAGAAAGGATGGACAGGGAGAGAACAGAGAGTGGGTGTTCTAACTCAAACAGTGTCCGCAGATACTCTGAGCGCCACGATAACGCCTCGTATCTACCGCGCTGACCTCGGAGGCAGTGTGTATCTAAACTGTACGGTCAGAGGTCAGCCAGTTCATCGCGTCGAATGGTTTCATAATCAACGGCCCATCCACAGCCAGTATGCGGGGGGCCATGAGGGCTCGTCTTTCAGCTACACTATCACAAACGCGCGTCAGGAACACAAAGGTGTTTACCAGTGCTTCGCCTACAACGATGAAGAAAGCGCTCAAGCAAATTCCATACTCGACATCACCGGTGAGTTTCTCAGCTCCGAAGACAATGACCACAACGAATTCGAATTCTTAACGCCCTTCGAAGTCATCCAACCTCGCCTATTGGCTTCCGAAAATGACAGTTTTCGTTCCGGGATCGGATTGCTTCCCTGATTTGACCACGAAAAAACTCGAGTTCCGATACTTTTTCCAGATGAGCCACCGGTCTTGATCGAGACCTTCGAGGAAATCACAACGGGACCTGGACCTTCGGTGTCTCTCAAGTGCATCGCCTCCGGGAGACCCCTTCCCCAGGTGAGGCAAGGCCTACTGCGGTCGTCTCGGAACTAGTTAGGATCGACACTCCAAGGGAACGATATTTGAGTTTGGCGGCGGCGGACGTGTCCCGAGCTGAAATCGGTGTTAGAGACGAACCAACTGGAGCTTTCTGAACTGTGCACCGGGCACGAGGGATCTCGTTCCGAGGAAGTCCTATCCCCATCGCACCGTCATGCGCCGTAAAACCTTGATTAGGCTTCAGCTTGTTAGGAACAAATTTTAAAGCGAGCCATATAATTCTTTACAACTAGCTTGTCAGCGGTTCGATGATGATACTCTGCGACATCGTTCGGACCGATTTTTTTCGTCGCGAGTTTATAAGCGAACTCGAGAATCTTGAAAACACCGTCTCGCAAATCACCTACACATAACTCCGTTGAGGCCTTGATCCTGGCGAACTCAACTCTAGACCGAGAGGCCGAGGGTTTTTTGATGAAAATCGGCTTGTCGCGGTCGAATTTACTCGGCGCTCCGGAGGAAAACTTGAAAATCGGATATTTCCATCGGAATTTCGTCACCGATTCCTTGGGACGGCGAATTTCCCATGGAGTCGATCTATTCCCGACTGTTTGCGCGTCAAAGCCTGGAGATCTCGATTTGTGTCTCAAGTGAAGTTTGCATCATTGACGGTTCGTACGCGTCGACTGCTACGACGACGCGGCGTTGCAAAGTTGCTCTGTGCGTTTGCGCGGCATGTTCGCTCGCTTGTTGTAATGTTGTCGCGAACGGGAAACAAGCACTTGCGCCCTCGGAAAAAAGTAACGAGAAAAACCCTTTCACACGCACCCGCTTGAACTTGTTCAGCCTTTGACAGGCCATTCGTTGCGCCGGCCTGGTCGCGTTGTTCCGAGACTCTTTTTCTTAAACAGTTATTGTTTTTTGCCCCGAAAACTCCCAACCGGTGATTGCGTGTTCTCCATACAAACCTATCCAACGCGGAGAGCGGAGTTGATCACGATTCCGGATCAGATGAACGATATCGTCACAAATCGCCGCCGGTGGAAAGCGATGAAGCGATCAATTCAGACCGAACTTGTACCTCTACGCCTAATACTTCAATCACGTATTTTACTAGGGTACCGTGAAGTACACCTGTAAACTACACCTCCTGTATCATATATGCAAGCTGATCGCCCTCGGGTGTGTGGATGAACCTCCATTTTAGTGGGAACAGGGGAGAATATATTCGGGCGAAATCCTGGCGGAGATCAATTCAGGAGGCATCATTCCCGAGTTTGGACCGTCCTCGACGTAGTCCTTCACGGTCTGCGCCGAAAACTCCTGAAGCGTGAATTCTCCTCAAACGCTCCGAAGGTCTTCAAAGTTTTTTTCCAGAGATGGCGACGATTTTTCGTGCGCCTGACCGGAGTGGACCTACGTCGTGGGAAGCGGCGGGAGTCGCTTCAGAAAATGCTCAACGACTCGCGTGAGGGGCCCACGGTGGCTCGAGATGAGCACTGGGCTCGGGGAGAACTGCCGATGATGGCGAGCGGGCGGACGGGCGGGGGGCGAGTTGGGCAGAAGGGGGGAAGTGGAACAGCAGCGAAGAGAGTTGCGATAAGGTTGTGCAGAAAAAGGTGTGAGGGGGTCGTATGGGGGGCGGAACGAGGAGAACGGAGGAGATATTCAAGTCATACACATAAAGACGCAGCGAGCGAAAAGTAGCGAGACTCGCAGCGACAACGGCACCACTGGCAGCCATGGAAGCACCTCGTCACGGGTCGCGATACTCCTTCCTGGACGACTGCCAGAGGCCTGCAGTAGCCCGGCAGGAGTCCTGAGTCCGTCATCTCGTTGAGAAAACCTTTAGAAATCGGCAGCCAAGCTTGGCTCTACCATTTTTGTCTTTTTTTTCCTCTCACACTTTCGCTTCAAGCCCCTCGTTCTCTAAAACATCTCACCCAACGAATCGAGAGATCTTTCCGCTTGATGCTGTCGGCCGACGCCGACAAAGCGACGCAAGCAGCCGCCGACAGTGACGGAAAGACACCTACATTCAGAGCAGGTTTTGTGGCGTCAAAAAATCAGTGATCTCACTGCACTCCTTGTGATCTTGCGGTGGCCGCCAGCTAGCAAGCGAGCGAGCAAGTCTGCTTGCCCGTCTGACAGACGATTTCTCAGAGTTGGAAATAATCGGCTCTTAAGACTAGTTTACTTTTTTCATTACCTCTATATCATCCTGAGATGTTGGGGAGCTAGTGGAAGGGCACTTCAACAGCCGCAAAGACATGAGGGGGGCCCCTCTGGCGGACGGAGAACAGATTTCATGGACAAGAATTTCCAACGAAGAAACCTCATTGAATCACATTCAAGGATTTCTGGGAAGATCTCGAACTGAAGGGAGAGTATTCCAGGTGATGGAGCGATAATCTTAAGGGAGGGAAGAGAAACGCCACATTTGAAAACCGAACGAGCTTGAGATCCGGGTTCCAGGCTTATGTTTTACTGGAAAAAGCCATTCCGGCGATGAACAGGGCCCGGGTGAAAGGGTAACGATTGCTGCTCATGAGGTCGGATGGGAGGAATGAGGAAAAATCGAGTTTATCGAGATAACTCCAAGGGCCGGGCGGAATAGGAAACGAATACCGGGGAGGGGCGGTTAGGGTGAAATGAATGGACGAAGGGGAGATCGAGGAAGAGATGATAGTGTTTTCTTAGCGAAGCTGACGAATGTGTGTGGCGTGGTGGTGGCGGTGGCCGTGCAGGGCCCGCTAGTCATCATCTTCGACTCAGCGGTATTCGAAACACGTTCCGCTTTGGCATGATGGTCATCGAGTACTGTTTTGGAGCAGCGAGGCAAATCAGACGATTCTCCTAACGCCCTCTCCTCGGCCGCCTCTGCTAAAGCCCTGCTACGCCACGCGGGCTCACGCCGGCGCCGCCACTGCCACGACCGCTTCCTTTTAGCCCGTACTATTTCTCCGGCCATTTGTTAGGTGATCGCCTCTCTCTTTTCCGGCAGCTTCCCCCAGCACATACACACTCTCACGCATCGGAGCCATATTTGTTTTTTCCCCGTCTAGTGAGAGTCTTCGATTTTCCGAATCCTTCGGTCCGACATTCTCGAGGTCTGACTCTTTCAAGGTCCTCCAGAATCCTTCAGAACCTCGGCTCCCCGTCGGGGCTCGAGGGCTGCCTCACCCCTCCCCCATCTCCACAACAGCCCCCCATTTCCGTCTATTACGTCTCCTCGTTTGCTGTATTATGCTTCCCTCCTGCTTCTGCTCCTTTTTATCTCCTTCTCTGTACGGCCCCCGACCCACTGCGCGGCCCCCGTCTCCCCGACTTCCTATTGATTACCGCCCATAACTCGTTTCCTACGCGATTTCCGATCGAAGACCACCGCTGTTCCGCCTAACTGTTACGTTTCGTGTAGCCATAAATAAAATTCGGTCAAATACGAGCGTCCGCAGCTAACCCCGAGCAACAAACCAGCAGACCTACTAGTAGTGCAAACTGCTCGAGCGTCGTCAATGAGATCACTGCTCACAGCTGTTACTAAACTACCGACTCCGCTGTTAACACAACGTCTGTACAACTTCGGAGAACCACAAGAACCAGATCCGATCCGACAACCTTCGAGTTTCGCTTGGGAAATTAGTAGCTCGCACATCTTCGACAGCGTTACAGTATCATTCTACATTATCTCCGGTGGCTTTTCGTGTAATAAACAGATGTTCCCCACGTTCTTTCCAGGTGACGTGGACGCTCGACGGGACGTCGGTACCGGAAGACGCGCGGTACCGCATCGGGGACTACGTGACACGCGATTCGTACGTCGTCAGCTTCGTAAACATATCATCCGTCCGACCTCAAGACGGCGGAATGTATCATTGCACGGCGAAAAGCGATGCTGGCGAGGTGAGTCACTCTCAACGACTCAACGTTCACGGAGCCCCGTTCGTCAGAGATATGAAGAACACATCCGTGCTCGCGTCCGAGACAATGGCGCTCATCTGTCCAGCGGGCGGCTGGCCCATCGACAGCATAACGTGGGAAAAAGGTGAGCAAGTCGTTTATCCCCGTGAGCCCAAACCTCGAACGCAATGCCCCGCAGCGCCTTGCGCGGGATACCGCCTCCTGAAGTCGTCAAAAGCTTGGAAGAATTGATGGAACGACCTTGGAGTCGTTTTTTTGCGCTCCCCTCGATTTCCCCTAAAATGTCCGAATCGCATTTCTGGATTGCGAGGAGTGAATAGGTAGGTATGTTGTATTCTCGGCATGGATCCGGGATTCGCTCCTTAATGCGAAGCCATTTCAAAATCGCATTCCTTGAAGCTTGCAGCGTTTCTCCACAAACGCTCCCGTTTCTTGACCAACCGGGCCTGTTACCAGTCGGGGCACGTGTGTCCGAAGGGCCATATCTGAGAAAACAAGCCTACAACGAGAAATCGGATTTATGTGAGCGTGGTGGGGTGTGCTCGGAAACAGAAATCTGATTTGGCTCTGAAATCGGACGAAGCAGCATGCACGAACTCTCCAAGGGAGAACCAAGGAGCCCACGGCGATGGGGGGATCAGAGCGCAGGGGGCTCCATCGGAAGGAAAAAAGCGGGAGAAGGAGTGGGTGCTAGACGTGTGTTGCTCTCGAGAAATGAAAAAACGACTTCACGCCCGAATCATTTCTCGACGGACCGCTTGTATCCGATATCCCCCCACCCCCCTTCCCTCCAACTTGATCCCCGTTTTCCTCCATCGTTTTTATTTTTTAGCTTCTCCCCTCGTCCTCTACTTCGCCCGTTTTCCTATGCTCGCCTTGAAAAGCCACCGCGCACGCACTCTCGCACGGAAGCACGCGCACGCCGGCAAGCACGGCTGGGAAATGGTTGACGTGGGACCACTTTCCGGTCATTGCACAGCGAGAATCGGCTCGGGGCCGTTGTTCGATGCCCCGTCACCGCCGCCGTGGCCCGAAGAGATGCTAATTCAATAACAGGCTGCCCGTCTGCGCTTGTCCTTTGGCCCTGCATTCGACATACCGCACCTTTTTGCTGCAGGATTGCCTTGAGCTCTTCGTTCTCTCCCGATCCGCGTAATTGCGCATGTCCTATGCATGCACGCGGGTGGGAAACGTCGAGGTCGGGCAACGTGAGTGGTCGAGGAGGATTCGCCTCCATTGGGGGCATATTTCTGTCAACAGTTTTGAGAGGGCGGGGGCTGCGGGGAGGAAAAGGAAGCGGGCGAACGAGAATGACGAGCGGAGGGGAATTACACGAGGCCATCGCCCGGCAGCGATCCGCATGCAGCGCGGGCACGCCCGCGTTCTCCGTCTTTCCGCCACTGAAGGATCGTTGGGGAGTAATTGCGAATAGCAGGCTCTAGCGTTATGCAAATACAACGATTAGACGCTCATGGTTGTTCAACAAGACTGCCATACCATGCTGCGGAAAGCCAAGAAGATCAGCGGCGAGAAGCAAGAGAAGAGAAGAGAAGAGATGAGATGGAAGAGAGAATGAATCAACCTCATTGAGGCTTCCGTTTTCGCAGAGCCCTCCATCCCCAGCTCCGAAATGTCGCAATAATGTTCATCTGGCTGCCGAAACAGGAGCGGCATGTGGTTCCCAGTTGAGTCAGAATCACGAAACTATCAGCGAAAGTCCAAGACCTCACAGACGGATTTCGCGCGGACTAAAACGTAGAACTCATTCAGAGACAGGAAATCACCTTCACCACATGTGGGATCAGATTCTGAGTTCGTTTTACAGAGTCCACTCTGTTTATTCATGAATTCCATGCTGACCATGAACGCGCTCACTTCATGACAGTTCAAAGATTGTTCAACGAGACTCGATGTGAAGGTTTGGGTCTTGGGCCCGAACTTTGTGCATCAGCTCCGGTTTCATTGAAGCAGATGATTCCCCGAGGTGAAATCACTTTTTCTTGAAGACCGTTCCCCCGCCTCAGGTGCAACGCCGGTGCATCGGTGGAAGGTGTTGTGCTTAAATACCAGGCATTAAAAGCTCGTTGGAAGGAAGTGTCGCTGATAGCAAGCATGCGACAGTAATGGTTCGCTTATTCAACTCGCTGCGCGTTGTAATGACTCCGGATGAGCTCGGTGTCCCGGAATCAATGAATTTCACGAATTTATGGCAAGCTGAAAGGAAGTTTTAATTAAAAGTCTGACGCAGCGAGGCCATCTGGAAGGCTTTGTTGCTCCGTTGGTTTCTCGCGTCGATCGGGGTATGGAATATCGTCTGCTATAAATATTCTTCTTGATGTCATCCCAATTTAGACTAGTGGCAGCGGAGGCGTGTAGCAGGAGGAGCTTCGAGGCTCAAAGTTCGTTGGAGACGAGACGCATCCTAGCCGCAAGTTTTCGTAATGGATTCGTGTATCGCCCTCGTTAAACACCGAGCATAATGCTCACCATTGCGTCCGACAACGACACCGAAAACTCAGACGCCCTCACAACAACTGCAGCAACAATTCAGACACGAACCAGAGAGGTTTAAGGGTTTCCGCCACCTGGGGCCATTCGAAGGACGAACGGAGAGGTCGCATGTGGGTCCGGCACGAGAGGTGGTCGGGGAACTGCATGCGAAATCTTCTTCTTTCGCGAACGCGGGTCCTCGTTGAACTTTTGACAGATAATGAAACCTTGGAGGTGTCTGCGTGGCCACATTGTACTCTCCCGGCGCTTTCGCAAGTCGTCTTGAAGCGAGCTTTATTGAAACAACGACTTTGCGGCGGCCGATCGACGCAAGACGTCTCGCAAGCCTCCGCTATACTCCTTCGCGAGGATTAAGGTTCCTAAGATTCGATGATTCTCGACTTCGATTCCGATACGTCGAGGAACTCAGAAACTGGAGAGCTTCTCTTTTTTTTTCGCTTTTTCATGGACCCCTCGTCCCTGTCATTATTCGGTGGGGGAGCAACTTGGGAAGAAGATGGCGGAAGGAACAAGACAAATACGGTAGCGTTGACAGCTTTGAAAGCTCGCGATGCCACCGACTCCTAATCAGACGAACAGACGTTCTTATCTTCGCCACGTGGCATCGAGACGAAACAGCCGCTGCGAGAGTCAATTCTTCCGCTATTGTTTGTTACAGTGTTCTTATCTCGGTCTTACCGACGTCTAAAGGAACACCGGATCGCTGTTATTTGTGCCTCTGCTTTGTGAGATATCCGCCTCGTCGCCCGTACGCCTTGCATAACACCAGCAGAGGCGCCTTGGAGATGGGTTTTGATTTATTTTTTCGCTTTATGTTGATCGACGTTTGAGCGGAAACGAGATTTGCTCATCAGCGCTCGGAATCCTGTTTCAAAATCTGACTGTGGAATTTCCACGTGGCTTTGCGCTCAAAACTAGAACGAGTCGCACGAAGCTAGAGGATTTTGAGCAAGCAAACGTCCGATGAATTTCCTGTTTTGAAATACCTATAGGTACATAGATTCGAATACACACGACTTGGGACGAACGGGCTCCGACGGTTTTGAAGAATGCCATCGGCGATCAAGGGTTTTCCACGGATATCTGGGGTTTATAACGGTTCGGAGCCTCATTGGCGGTCGGAAATTTTCAGAAACATTTCATTTAGTGTGTCGCTTCAAGTCTAACTTTGGCTTCAACATTTTTCAGAGGGGATACGGCTGCCATACAACCATCGGCAGAAAATCTTCCCGAACGGAACATTAATGGTCCATGACGTGGAACGAGCGACCGATGAGGGTCGATATACCTGCACAGCGAGGAACTCACAGGGACAGTGGGCCTCGAACGGCGTGTTCATTCGGGTTCTGGTGAAACCGGTTCTGGTCCCGTTCAGTTTCCCCTCCAGTCTCCATCAAGGCCAACGATACAACGTTCTCTGCACTGTATCGAAGGGCGATTCGCCCATTTATATCCGATGGTACAAAGACGAGCAAAAGTGAGTAACTCGCTTCTGGAAACAGTTCATGAAACTTCAGGAGAAAAGAATTCTCCGCGTTTCGAGCGAGACACTCTCATGAACAAACCAAGCGAGTCACTTGGTGCACGATGATCTTGCGTGCGTCAGTGCGAGAGTGCGTCATTATCCTCGAGCCATCTCGTGTGTAGCCGTTCAGTGACGGTGCGACACAATGTTGCTGTCGCATTCCCCCGTCTAACATTCTGTCTCTTCCGCAGGCTCGCCTCAACGAACGGTGTCACGATACTGAACGTGACAGAATTCTCGTCGACGTTGATCTTTAATGAATTGCAACCACACCACAAGGGAAACTACACGTGCGAGGCTCGCAACGACGCCGGAGTAGTTCGTTTTACGGAAACAATGGTGATTCATGTGCCCCCGTCGTGGCGGGTAGAACCTCAGGATACACCGGTTGTCAAAGGCACCACCGCCTTCCTCGACTGCCAGGCTGATGGATTTCCTCAACCCAAGATAAGATGGACGAGATCGCAAGGTATGTCTGGCTGTCAACAATACAGTAACAACTGTCTCCGGCCGCCGTTGCCACCTTCTCGCGTTCCCGCGAGCTCTTGAGCCCGCGTTCCCGGAGACGGGAAACGCGGAAAAAGGTTGAAGACTCGGGCTCGGGCTGAAGTGGTTGCAAGTGGAGCCAGCGTGGTGGTTGTGGGGGGCAAGTGACAAAGGAATAAAAACTGGTGCTCGTTCACAATCCTTCAAGCCAACGAGAATTCAACCAAAAGTGGACATAGGCTCGGAGCAAGCCATGCAGACAACCCCACCCACCCGCTCAGTTGGTCGAGTGGCCAACCACTCGACCATCTACGCGAGACTCGAGGCGGACTGCCGCTATTAATAATCGCGTCCCTCCATTTCCTCGGAGCCGACCCCTCTTTCTCGATTCAACCTCACGTTTTCCTCTGTTCGCCCGATGGAAACTTGGAGTGGTCTTGTTCAGTGGTCAGCCCTGTGTCTCCGTCTGAAAGCGTTGCGAATTGAAACTTGGAGGAATGGATGTGGCATTCTGCCGGTGCCTCCGCAACTGGGAGGGTAGACGTTCTTGTGGTTTTATGTGGTGACTGGAGAACCAACTGGTTCCCGTAAGATAGGAGAAGGGTGGAACGCGGAGGAGTTCGTGCGGATACGGGGGGAGTTGGGGAAGCGGGGCCATCGGGCAAGTGGAAGGAAGGCAGAGGAGAACGCTTGAGGGGAGCCGTATACTTTGAGCAGGGATTTCGAGGAGTCAGACGCGGCGGAGAACGAGACTGGAGAAGGACGAGGAGGAGAAAGAGCTGGGGCAAGGAACTGCATTGCAAAAAGAAACGGAGGAAGAAACAAAAGGAGCAGGTTGTTCAGCGAATCTGGAGAGGTGATTTATATGAATCAGAAGAAACCAATATAGCTTGAGAAGAGGAAAAGGGGAAAACATGGAGCAACGATGAGGCGATATGTGGCTCCTCGGTGGGCATTCGGTTGGGAATAGAAGAGAAGGCGGGGAGCTCCGTTGGCTGAGGGGAGTTGCAGAGGGAAAATCCGAAGCGGGAGAACATATAAAACGATGCACACGAGAATTGCTGCTTTCCACGAGGAGAACGGATATGCTTTTCCGTTTGTATATGGTTGGGTCCCGTAACACCGAGACTCGTTCTCCTCTTCAAGTTCTCCCCGCTCGTCGAGTGGCACCTTGTGACTCATTACATTCAAATCTTGATGAAGTTCTATTTTTCGGCAAAACTTGATGAATGGGACCTGCACGACTCCTGATTCTCGGCAATCCTAGACCTTCTGCACTGCGTTTCTTGGATTTTGATCTTGATTCTCCCGGATCAATCGTCGAGAGAGAGAGAGAGACTCGGACTATGATTCGATATGGTTGTTTGAGGCATTTCTCGCTTTCCCTCTGACCAACCCCATCTTTCTTCCTTGTCGCACTCCTTTTGCCCTCTCGGCGTTTCTTCTCTCTGTCGTCGTGTCTCGGGTTTTGGTCTTTATTGTTGCCTCTTTTTTTTCCTTCGAGCTTTGTGGCTTTTCCTTTCGGAACAGCGGTGAGGGTAGCGAGATACACCATCCAAGCAGTCAGCTATCCAGCTATGTAGCAGCAACCGGCAGCAGCTACAGATACAACCAGAGAGGGTAGATACTGTGCAGAGAGAAGCACACAAGTCGTGCCCGGGTGGAGATATGAACGCGCACAACTGGCGACTGCAGAGATTACACCGGAGCCGCGGCTACGACAGCAACGAACAGACACGGGTAGACGCTTCGCGAACGCAGCACACTCACATGAAAAGGAAAAGATGAACTTACGGACCGACCGACCGAGCGACCGATCGTTCGAAGTACAGACAGACAAATAGCTAGATAGAAAGGAGTCCGGACGGACGAACAAATTCAATTGTGTAATCGTGCCTCTTTCTCGGCGTGCATGCACGATTACGCGGGCACGCAAGCCGACGAACGAGCCACTGAGCGAGCGAGCGAGCGTACGAGCAAGAAGTCATGCCACGGAAGCAATGCTGAAAGAGACAAGATCCGAGACGGAATATGAGCACAAAGGCGAGCGACAACAATTGCTACCCTTGCGTGCTGACTCCCGAGGAAGCAAGTAACGCAACGAATCCGTTCTTTCGTGTAAAGCGTGTTCCGGGGCTTGTACTTGATCCCGAAGCTGTTCTGCGGTGGGTTCTGTGATCATGAACGACTTCTTGTCGTCGAAACCGAAGAAGAATACAGTCGACCACGCTTATAAGAGACTGCTCGGGAAACCGAGAAAAGTCTCTTATACGCGGTTTTTCTCTTATAACCGAGGTGAATAGATGTCTAAGGCCATGGCCTACCGAACTCCGGTACTCGAGATTCCCGCGCCACAGGCCCTAGGAGCCTCTCTCAGGTGTTCCCTAACCCCAACCCCCTTGATAGCGCCCTCCCCCCGGCTCCATCCTTGCAGGACAGATATGTTTCCAAATGGTGAGCTCCTGAGTTTGGCCCCTATGAGCTCATGGAACCGTCCGTAGATGTCGGTCTATTATAAGCGAGGTTCCTAGCGCGAGCATGCCTGGGGACGGGAATTGGTGAAGTGTCCCTTATAACCGAGTTTCTCTTATATACGAGTCTCTTATAAGCGGGTTTTATTAACATGAAGATCTATGAGAGCCAAAATGGGGAAATCGGTAAGGTCTCCTATGTGCGGTTTTCTCTTATAAGCGTGTCTCTTATAAGCGTGGTCGACTGTATTTCTGTACATGATTGATGGACCACTTTGGGAGAGGTTTGTTGTAGCATCGACTAGGATTCCCGTTCACCTCGTGAGCCAGTTTTTCGTGAGGAGTCCCAGGGGAGCTGAGCATCCCAGGGGAGCTGCTCCGTTGTGTAAACTCCATAAGCGGAAAGCATCGCATCTGGTCCCGGATAGCGAATGTGCTGCGAACGCTGGCGGTGCCGGAACTACAATTTGAGCGATTTCCTTATCCCTCCCAGCCGACACGGATAGCACACTGCGGGTTCGGGCCTATCATGATGCAGACTTTCATAATCACTCCGATTGCAATCTCCGAACTCTCGAGGCCTTCCCACAACATTCCGAATTATGGCTGAAGCAGTGCTGGGAGAAGGTCAGAATACTGACATCTTCTTCAGCCGGACATTAGAGAAATTTGGGATCTAAGCGACCCCTACGGAAAAGGGTACTATTTGAATCATTCGGAGTGGTTTTTGTGGAGTCGAGCAACTCGTGACTCAGAGATTGAGCAGAGCGCGAATCGAGGACGGCTCAAAAGCGGGACAGCGGTGGTTTGCGTCGAGGAAGAAAACCCCTTTCTGCCTGCCTCAGACGCAACAGAAGACAAAGTTCACCACAAAGCGGAGAGAAAGGAGATACGAAAACAGGGCGGCGGGAATCCACCAGGGTAGAATCAAGAGAATCTCGTGGATGGTGGGGGGATGGTGTGGCGTTGTAGGGTACATGACGTAGCAAAAAGCCAAGATGTCCAGCCGTCGGCAGAACAATTCTCTTTCATGGTCTGCTTGCGAGTTTGTCACGACGAGCAAATAACAGTATTTGCTGAAATTGCCGCAGCCTACCATAACCGGCAAACGCACCATAATTATATTTCCGCGACGATTCCTCCCTCTGGCTCGCAGCCTTGCTCAGATGCGAGCAGATAGGCGGAGGAAGGATAAGCGGAAGACCGGAGAGCAAAGAATCTGGGCAGAACAACAACGAGAAAGAGGCTGAGACGGCGGCGAACTGGGGGCGACATCGTCTTGGCTCGGCCGAGGCCGGCCAGATAGGGGAAATAAAGCGATGCGGGGATGAGATGCGCTCTAATGGCCTCGACGGCTGGAGACGGAATGCGAGTCCTGGAAGGCTTGCGGAGAAGGCTTTGCTGAGCCACAACCGAAACGAAAGGAAACGTTTCCAGCCGAGGACACGCTCTGGTTGCATCCGATTCCAGTTCGATTGCGCGATGACGAGTTGCGTGAGATTACACAAAATCACACCCCATGGAGAATCCAATTATGGAACAATGTTTTGCAAAACGCTTTCAAAACCGACTTTCCTCCCGGAGTATTGTTTGATAGCCCAAATACAGAAAATCCGAATCTAGGATACTTGGGAACATGGGTCGATCTCAGCTCGATCCCGGGTGGAGGGGGGGGGGAAACGGGGCTGCTGAAGGGGACCCTTTGGAGTTCGGGTTCCCAAGAGGTGCCGCACAGATTCCGAGTTCCACCGCGTACGCGAGCTTATACATAGGATGGAGAAGCTCACAGCGAACATCAAGAGTGTCCCGAGTCCTGATGCGATCCTTGCTCATCCGGCCACATATTCTCTATGGAGTTCGGCTTCGCTCTCCGGCTCCTTCTTACCTGGAAGTAGGCGTATAAGTTCCGGAACTGAGTTAATCAGATGAGAGGGCTTATCGAATCTGCCTATTAAGGACATTACTCGCGACATGGCTCATTGGTATGTGCGTGCGCATGCGATCCCGTCCTCTATTCGTCGTCGACGTCCAGGACATTAAGTAAAGCTTCTTCTCCTCTGCGTCCACCGGACCTTGGCTTCCAACGGAGACCGAGCTCGTCTGTTTGCTCGCTTGGTCACCCGACGGCTGGCTGGGTGGCCTGCGGGTCCGCTCAACAGCCAGGAGCGTTCAGCGGAGCGGAAAATGGCGAAATATCACATAAATATCACAAACGCTCGGATTGTTGCTCTCTGAAAACATCCACGCGACCGCAACCTCGCGAACTGTTGTCGTTCCACGCAATGTTCTCTTTTGAATGTCTCTCAGATCGTTACAAACTTGCAATTGAGAACCGTTCTCAACGAGCCCGCTCCGCGATACGATGGCGCTCGGAAACAAGATCTGCAAGACTCGTAGTTCATCCTCGCTCGTTAATACCGAGTTTTCGCAGCATTCGTTCGCATGGTTGTGTGGCTGTTGTGTTTGAAGAGATTCCGCCAGAATAACTCCGTGAACTTTCGTTTGAAAACAAGGAACGGATTGTTTCCGAAGTTTCAGCGAGGCTTTGATCTCGAAAGAGTCGGTCTCCCCTGTGCAGAACGTGGCTGGTGTTCACTCAATGCATTTTATTGTTTCAGGAGACGATCCAGCCGGAGACTACAAAGCCATACAGAGTTCTTCTCATTCGCATGTATACGAGAACGGAACGCTTATCATACAAAGTGCAAAAAACTCCGACTCAGGATATTACCTCTGTCAAGCTGCCAACGGCGTCAGCCCTGTTCTCAGTAAAGTCGTGCGTCTATCGGTTCACAGTGAGTAGCTCCATTGTTTTTTTCCAGCCCCTTCCCAGCAACGAGGCTTAGAAAATGTATGTTGAGAAAACGAAGGAAAACGTTGAAAATTTTCCGGAACAAGGTAGTGGCAATAAAGGAGTGGGACACAAGCGCAAGAAACTGACAACGGAGGGAGAAAAATCCGGAAAAATGCATGATGAAAACGAGTGATGTTGGACAAAAGCATCTCATTGGGACAAAAAATGGAGAGAGACGAAGTTTGAAAACCCTCGGACGGAGCACGGGCACCGCGTCCTTGTGCTGAATGCGCCATAATAGGCCGCTTTAGGAGCAATTCCGAGACCCGCAAGGCGAGCCAGCGAGCGGGTAAGCGGGCACCACCCTGATTCAATGGCTTCCCGAGAGTGTTGGGTGGGGAGTCGATGTGTGGCTTGCGTTGCCTCCGTCTCTAGGGAATAACAGAACTGCAGATTGCGCTGCACGTTTCCTGTCCTGCCCGAATCTTGCCTCGCATCGCCTTCTTCTGACTCCTCTCAGTGAGGGCCTTCGCAAGGCCCCTTTCAGTGTTGTCCCCCTTCGGATCGTCTGCGTCAAACCCTCTCAGGCTTCTTTCCGAGGTCCCTTTGGATCCTGCCGTCTTGTACAAGGCTCTCATAGGCGCCGCTGCTCTTTCCTCGTTCTTCCCAACTTGGTCGTACATTGTGTATGCATTGCGGGTGCTGCGTGCGGAGGCGGCGGCGGCCTCGGTGGCTGCCTTGGTTGTGGTGGTGGATCTCGCGAGGCTTATTTTGCAAATGCGCAAGGCGGGCGAACGACGAGCGTTCGAGTCGTAGCGACGCACTCCAACAGAAGTCTCCATCGTTTCTGCCGAAGTTAATAACATTTTTCTTCTGTGTGACTCGCGACTCGCTGACTGTTCGCATCCGGTAGCTCTCATGTCAAAAAGCAAAGAAAAACAAGATGGCAGACCAAAAAACTGTCGATACCGTCGATCCGATGCCTGCCACCCGTACTCCTCCAGCTCCTCCGTTCCTGGTGCTCTTCCTACCGTTCCCACCGACTCGTTTCCAAGATATCAGATCAGCGATTGATCTCTTCGTCCCAGTCACATTCGGAGATTTCGCTGTTCCCTTTGCTTCCGTTGCCTTTCGAGGAAGGACTGTGCGTCGTCGAAACGACCCCGCCCGACGCGACAGCCGAGCTCCCACCGTGCGAGTCCCACACCCAACTTTTATCTCAAGTTCTTAGGATATGGATTTTGCACAATCTGCCGTGTGATGCCCGACGCTGATATCGACGACAGAAGGAAACTGCAGCTGGCTGCACAGCGGAGGCTCGGTGCTGTTCTCGAATTGAACTGATATCGCCCCGATAGCTACACAAAGTTTTGCTATAGCATTGGATGATGCAGATTATCGCTTTCGGCAAACATCGACGCTGATCCTGGTATTTCCCGACTCCTCTGCGACGGCGATTCCGGTCTCTGACGACTCGCGGACCGACCATGGCCCCAGTCAACATGATGGCCAGCTCGAGAAGCGCGTGAAATGTGCACTTAAAATCCGGAATCGCATGGTATCACCATTCCTTCTGTGAACGAAGTACCTCTCTTTGCATTCAGAAATGTATTTTCCTCGGACTTACTTATGGCATACATTGCATTTGTTGCGAATTTCCATCACGGCGGGCGGCTTTTGAAGGTCCCGGCTCGCGTCAACTAGACCTAGAATTTATGGCTGATGGAGACTTCCCTTCCTCAAGAAAATTGACAGGAAATTCTACCTGGGGAAGTATCCCAGCACCGAGTAAGGCCATCCTCGGGTTTGAGGTTTAGGGGTTTCAGGTCGATCGATGAGCGCTCGATTTTTCAAATAAATTCACGGAAACCGCCCGTGAACGAAGCGCATCGTTCCGGTGCAGTCTTTGTGCGAGACGCTCCACGAGAAATTGGCTTTGAAGCAACTCCGTTCTGCTCACTTAGAGCTCCGAGCACCGGCGCGGCGCCACGGCGGGCCTAGTGGCTGTTGTTGTTCCTAAATGATCTGACGCTTTTCACATCTTTCTTGCTCTTGCTTCAGCCGAAGGCGTTCTCAGGCTGCTTTGAACTCTCCTGAACGCCGAGAACTTTCTCCTTGGATCGGTTTCCCACTTTGTTCCGATAATTCACTCTGGACTCCTTGGACTCCTTCCACTTGGAGGCGGCGGCGGCGGCGGCGCTAGGGCTGTGGAAGAACAGAGCGCGGGAGGGGCGACGAGAAACTAGGAGGAAGCGGAACGCGGCTGCTGGCTCGTCTGCCGGGCGTCGCGATTCTTCCAAAGTTTTCCTCGCTGTCAATCTTATCGATCCGCCCCTATCGCGTTTTTTGGATACAATTGCAAAGCGGTCGCCCCAGCCCGCTCCCATTCGCTGCGCCTGCGTTCCGCACTCCCTTCGACAGCGCCAATCTTATCCTCCTGAATCTTCTCCTGAACGTTCTCCTGGCTGACTGTCTGGATCGCTGGCTCGCTTGCGCGTTCGGAGTTTCTTCAGCGTCGACGACAACGAGACCAACCGCTTCGGAAGGAGGAAAAATAGAGGGAAGGCCAATAAGGAAGAGGGGCGCATAGAAAAAGCAAATCGGGTTCTGAGGTATAGATGTCTTACCGGCCCTTCGCGGGGGGCGTGTGCAGTTGGAAAACGACGAAGACGACGACGGAATCCCCGAGAATCCGGGGTTTTATGCATCGATAATGCCATACATGCGATGTTCCGTCCGAAGAGGGAAAAAGAAGAGGAAAAGACGTTGCTCCAGAAAGTGAGCAGACAAGCGAACCCGTATACCAAAGTAGAGATTCCGCTTCACAGTCATCACATGTATCTTCTGCCATCCCTGTCCCCTACGTTTTGCGGAGCTTTTAAACCTCTCGGTTCGGGAGCTTCTGCGACAAGAAGATCCGCTTTTTAGATTCTCGTGTGGAGAAAAAAGTTCATGTGAAGAGCAGGGGCATGACCAGTGCAATGGATGTGTACTTCGTGAGAGCTTGAAGGCCCATCCTTCCAAAGAATCGAGGTTTTATCCAGATTACCAAACATCTAAGAGTTGGAGGGACTTTCTTTCGAGTTTGCGGGCAGGGTCCCAGAATGTCGTCTGTATGAAACCTTTATGTAGAGCTGGAATCCCCGACCAACCGGGCGAACCGCATCAGGAGGAAAGCGCACCTCCTTCATATGGAACTCGGGGCGGGAATCGATAGAAACGGAGCCGATTTCTATTCCACGCACGTCGCCGTAGTTCGTTTTGAGAGCAGCTCAAAATATTCCACTTGGTGACGGTGGTGCTCACCTGGAGCTCTGTTACTGTCGTATATTCAATCTGTTTCCTCATTTTTATTACATCATTCTCATCGTTATTCACAATTCGTCCGTAGACCAGAGGTCCCTCTGTTCTCCGACTGCCAGGTAGTGAAGTCGCTCTGTTTTGGCGTACTCGAGCGTTCTCCTCGGACGTTTCCGCTCGCGTCCGACTCGGGACCCGCAATCTTTTCAAGAAGAGGAATGGCAGTTGTTGGTCAGAAAGGCGGTGCTGCTGTTGTTGTTGAGTCGAGTTCTGTAACGAAACCTTGAGACTGTGGCGGCAGAGCACGATAAGATTCTTGGGAGAAAAATCGATTTGTCGATTCGAAGTAGCGGCCAAACAAAAGAAGAACGGAACCAGTAGTTCGACAGCGGGAGGAAAAATCGCGTTAGACAAACAGTGGTGGCAAGAAGATTGAGTGAGTGAGTTAGTCAGTCCCCGGTAGAGCGAGCAAGAGAGAGGGAGAACGAGCGACCGGGCGGGCGAACGCAGAACTCGTCGGATGTCGTCGTAAGACACAGCAGGAAGCTTTGTCGTTTTTCCAGGAGCGGCACCACTGTGAGCCGCTGCGAGCAAGCCATCCTGCCTGCAAGTAACGCTGCGACATCAATCAGCGCAGGAGTCGAGCAATACATTAGAGTTGCACGAACCGGGGAACATGGCTCGCGCGGTCCGAAGAGGGGATCGACGAAACCGAGGGAGTAGCTCAGGAACAGAAGGGACCGGGACCCTCAGCCGTGGAGCATTCCGAGCAGCGAGGACGGTTGGGGGAAAAGGAAACAAAAAGGGTGCGGAGGAGGGGGGAGGAACCACAGTGGCTTTCGGAGGAGGCGTTCTGAATGACTCTCCTGGGACGGACCCTTCAGCCATTTTCCGAGATTCTACCGTGAGCCACTGTTGGAGTCGGCATCCGATACGCTGCGGCACGGTGCTCGTTTCGCATAGCGCCCCATCGAAACTTTGCGGCCCGGCCACCCGCATCGAACGCGGTGCTGAACCTGAACCGAAACCGGAGCTGAAAGCCATCTCCTTCGCTCTCCGACCCCATCGTTTTCAACCAAAACGATTTCGATGAAACAGGATTGTTTTCTGATCAGGGCGATCTCCTCAAAGTTGCATTTTGTAGCAACGAAGCGGTGTCCAAGAGGCTCGGCGCAAGATCGGCAAAGCCTGGCAAGAGGGCCCTGCAAATAAAGTGGAGTAGGGAGCCATTGGCAAGGAGAGCGGAGGAATAGGCAAAGCGGGGCAATAGGCAACTCCAGGGAGAAACCAGGGGTGCAAATAACCAATCCCTCGTCCCTCTTTCCCGGAAGGGACGGACAGGCGGCTGGAGGGGAAACTCGCCGGGTGCTTCCGTCTACCCGTTCTGTCATGCAATCGTCCGTCTATCAGATTGGTCTCTGTGGACTCGTTGACTTCCACTCATCCGAGCAGTTCGTATTGCTTTTCGTTTCTCGTCTTTGCTTCTGCTACAGTCACTCACTCACTCACTCGCCCCGGCAGATAGACACGCACATAGCATTCCGGCTGCTCGCCTCCTCTTGGCCTTCGTCCTGCAGATGCAGAAGACCAGCGTTTTTCTGTCATATTAACCTCGACGTGGAGGAGAGCCCCGGAGTGATTCCCAACGAAGCTCCGTTGATGATCCCGTGTGTCTAAGCCGAGAGCTAGCATTGAAGAGCCAGAATTCACCCCAACGAGTTTTAAGGAATCTAGTCGACCCTGGATTGTCGGACACGGCGCAGGGCGCAGTACCTCCCTGAATAGGAATTTCAAAAAACGCGCGTCCGCTTAAAGGAAGCCTCGTGGGTTAAAACATGCGGGAGGCCGCGAATGTTTTCCGAGTGAAGTCCATCGAGTGGATGGATTGATGTGAAGCCAGAACCGAGCTTGTGGGAAGGCACTACGCGTTCACTGAACTGAATCTCATGATGAGTATCTGCGCAAACGTCGAGGTCCGGCATGTTCGAGTGAGAGAGGACGGCAGCAATGTCGAGGCACATGTGCGAGAGCACTTACTTCTTGAGTTTGGCAGAATCGTCTCAACGGAATGAACGTTTCTCGGGATTCGCTGAATTCCAAGCAAATCCCGCTTGGTTGTTCAGCTCCCGAGAAGCCGAGAATTCTGCGACCAGGGACTAAATAGGAGTCGCTTTGGGAGTGGCGACTAGTTGGCGGCATCCTGCGTCCGCAACGAAACTCATTGTAGGCTGCTGTTATAACTTCTGTCGGGAATTCAAAGACTGAGAGGTTGTCTTTTTTTAAAAAAAAAAAAAAATATTTATAAAAAAAAAATTTTTTTTTTTTTTTTTTTTTTTTTTTTTTTAAAAAAAATTTTTTTTTTTAAAAAAAAAAAAAAATAATTTTTTTTTTTTTTTTAAAAAAAAAAAAAAAAAAAAAAAAAAAAAAAAAAATTTTTTAAATAAAAAAAATAATTTTTTTTTTTTTTTTTTTTTTTTTTCTTAAAAATTTTAAAATTTTTATAAGCCCCCCTTAAAATATTTTTTTTTCCACAAGGTATTTTTTTGCATGGCTTCGTCCTGGCCCCGCCACTGGTTGTCTTGCGTTTTGGGACTGCTGAAGCCAGGCTCCGCTGGTTTACCCGCCGTTGCCACCACCACCGCTGCCGCGGCTTCCCGGATGAGGATGATTTTTCAAAGAGCTGTAATTGCAACATGAATCTTTTCTGAGCGGGGAGCCACGCGCCAAGCAGCCAGTCAGTGAAATAGGGGGAGAAAAAAACGAGGAGCGCAGAAGCAAACCCAAGTCATAGAAGGCGCTGCAAACGTTATCATTTTTGTGTTTAAAAAAAATCTCGAGCACCCGGAGCTCGAACTCGAGATCTCGGGTCCTCGACGCGGATGCCGATGCTCAAGCGATGGTTTTTTGCATCGTCTCCGTCACTCTGGTGGCTAGTCGGTCAGGTTGGTGGATTCGGCTCGCTCTGCGACCGGCATCGGATGAGGGGACGAAGATCATGGGGAGAACGGGTGGGAGGCGGCTTGCTCGGCGTCACCCCGTGCCCAAGGCTGAGAGAGGGGACAGCGGGAATATATACACATTTATATGTGCCTGCCCTATCCCTGTTTTCCCTCGGTCGCTCCTTTTCCGTGTGTCTTTCCTTCCGGTATGATCCCACCACGGAGCGGGCAAACAGGCGGACGGCGAGCTGGCAACGAACGAACGGACGTGGCATTAGGATTCATCCTGCAGCTCTTTTGATCGTTCCATCATCAAATACACCACTCTCGTATTACCGCATCTGCTCCAGCATAAACAACTGAACATATGACATGTTCCTTTGATGCGCGTGGCTTTTAATTCATGACCACTCTACTGTGAGTCGATACACGGAGACCTTTTCATCAGAAAATGTTTTTTGTTCACCTCAAGTTTTCGGAGTTCTAACATGCTGATAACGCGTTTTGCCACTACAACTTGGAAAGAAGGCTTCGAGTTCATAAGCGTTTGGAATCAGATTTGTATGAATGTGGCCTATCGGCATCTCAATCCGTTCTCGAGCCTGAACTTTGAGCACTATCTTTTCTGTGGCTTCTGTGCAGTACGGATCCCCGGAGTCGAACTTGGCCGATCTCTGCTTTCATTCTCTTCTTGAAAGGGAGCATAACAACGTGGAAGGGAGTCGTGGCAAGCGGGGCAATCCTAGTGCCACCGGATCCCGGTTGCGCAGAGAGAGAGAGAGAGAAAAAGCATGGCGAACGTAATTTGTGCTATCTTTAACGCTCGATCCGCTGTTGCAGCCGCGGCTCATTTCCGCTGGAAGTTCCGTGCTGAAACTGCCCAAAAAGGTCAACCAGTGCGCATGCAATGCGAGGCGTTCGGAGATTCACCGCTGGTTGTCACCTGGATGAAAGACAAGCAGCCCTTCGATCCAAGAACCAATCCGAGGTGAGTTATTCCCGACATTCTTCCATTCGGCTAACCTTTTGTGGAACTGCTTCCTCCTTGCGAATTCAAAGTATCACACCAGGAACCGTTTTGCTTCAACTCACGATAAGGTCGAGAAAATCTATTGAAAGCTGCTAGATTGACACTTCGCCCATGCGTCTCTCGCGGCGTCTCGACATTGGGGCCGTCGATCGCTTTGCGCATCTATTGACAGTCTCATTCTGACCCTGTTTGTTCCAGATGCGCGGTAAACGAGAGCCATACCGATCGGAGTGTCATTTCGGAGATTGTCATCACAGATACGGATCGTCGAGACTCCGCCCTGTTCTCGTGCATAGCCAGGAATGCATACGGATCGGATGATACCAACATACAACTCATACTTCAAGGTGAGCACGCAACCAACTACACCTCCACCGTATATTGTCGAGGCTACGAGCATCGACGTACTCATATGAGTTTGCAGGCCGTTTTGTTCAGGGAGGGGACCCAACCCAAGAGCGAGAGAGTTTCTCGAGTGAACTTCAAATAGGAGAAGCGGTTGTCAAGAATTACAAGCGCTCTTACTCCGGTTTTGATGACGGTTTAGGAGCTCTTTCAGGCATCTCCGCGAATTCGAGTGAAGCAGTCGAAACTATCAACCGACGCGATTCATACTCTGATACATTTATGCACACAAGGAGAGATCTCAGAGTGTCTCACTGCCCCAGCCCGCTTTGGGGAACGGCATCGAGGTGTGCCGCAGATAGACATATTCTAAAATTTCAACACCGAGTCCCTAGCACAGGCGCACCGGTGAGAACATCCGAATGTATCGAGGCTTGGAAGGAACAACACTCGGAAAAACAAAGAACAATGTTGTCGTTGCGCCGCTGTTGTCGAGCAAGGACATGAAGAGGTTGAAGCGTTTTCGACGAGTTTGTATGTGGATTACTCTGATGTCGACGTGTT
The DNA here is from genome assembly GCA_028455905.1 of Neoseiulus californicus. NCBI lineage: Eukaryota > Metazoa > Arthropoda > Arachnida > Mesostigmata > Phytoseiidae > Neoseiulus > Neoseiulus californicus. Next base: position 10,092,125 of record JAMQGS010000006.1, on the reverse strand, counting down.
TGCGTTGGATTTCTTCACCGATTCCAAACAGCTGCAGCTGACGTCGACGAGTGCTTGCCTTTCGAGTTTCAACAACACTAACAAATGTGGTCAAGTAGCATTTTGATCAGATTCAGTTCCCTGTTGCTCTGTAGGGAACATCCACAGAAACGCATCCGGGACGTATCTGATCGAATCGTCGAAAGTCGATTCGGGCGCATTGACGCCGCCGTGTGCTATCATTCGCGCTGCTACTCTAAGTTTAGAGCTCAAATTTTCGGCCTGTGGAGGGTGCGCGGAAACGCCTCTCGATAGGACACTTTCCGGACACTGGACGCTCAATTCGAGCCGTAGCCGACCGACGAGCCAATTCTAATTAAAGTCTGATTTAGTCGCACGTATGTTCGCTCGTGTTCGTAGCTCTGCTCCGAGAGAACGAATCCGTTTCCGTCTACGCAGAGGTCGTGATCCCCGAAAACGAAACGAAGCTTTAGGAGCAACACAGCGGAGCGGAAAAAACCTTCAAACCTCACACGAGCGGCTATCTTGAGGCTGGCGTGAAAAAATCGCAACAGGAAGGCCGTGTCTGCGGGTTGAATGGGAAACATTGTAAGAAAAGTTGACAATTTCTCACCACAACAAAAGGCTTTGTGGCCACTAGTTCCGTTCTCCTTGACCACTCGAACTGCCGTAGGCCGTTTCGGCGGTGGGGGCGCGAACCCCGAGAGGCTTAGGAGCGGCAAGCGGCTCGAACTCCTCGAAGCTTAATCCCGCTTGGCCCCCACCGTAGTTTGTGCTCTCGTACTCTCTGTGGACACAGTGGATCCACGTCCAGCCCTAACCTAGGATCGTTTTGTGAACTGCCCAGATTTTCTCGGAAAACTGCTTCCAAGTGGAAGGGAATCCCGCTGTTCTCCGTGTGGGATTTCACTCGGTCGTGGAATGTTACTTTGGAACCGCATCCGAAACAAAAGCAATGTTCAAGATCCCTCTATCATAAAACGCATCACCAGCGGCGCTGTCCGAGGGAAATGCCCAGGAATTGCTTTGCTGATCTGGAAGTGCGCCGTCCAATACAAATATCGGCCGCCGGTGGTCACTTGACTTGGAAATGGTGGCAACTCGATCGGCGACCAAGCAAAACCGCTGCTGCAGCAGCATCTCGGTGGCTCACAGGGTATGCGGTCGGTGGTGGGAACGACCGGGAAGTGCTCACAGCTTATAATTCTCCCGGGAAGCTGGAACAGGAGAGAAGAGGACGAAAATCTATAGCCAGGAACAGTGAGGCCGAGATAGCTAGTCAGCTCGAAGGTGATTGCGGCTCCAGTGGATTTGAGGCCATCATGAGATTCTATGAGCTGACGTTCATCTTGAACACAGAAGAGAACGAAGTCGCCGCTGAACGTCTTTTTTGAATGATAAACTCAAAAAATCTGAGTTTCCGGAAAGACTGGAACTTCGCTAAAGATCATCGTCACGAACATTCTTCATGATTGTCTTCAGATGCGTCGCGTCGTGACGTTAATCCCAATCTATGTTGATGAACTCTGAGATTTTAACACTCGAAGCGGACATGGTAGGCCTGTTTGTAGTTGAAGTATGGGTTTTTGGTTGGCGTCAATCGATTAGTATCGATCGCGTCACAAATTCTCATGATAGATGGGGAAATCCTCCGTCTGCTGTTGGACGGCGCCATCTCCTCAGAGGGAAGTCTCAGATTTTTGAAGCAACATAATTATGGGATGAAGCAAGTTTGAAGTCTTTGAACGTGGCAGCGAAGAGAGATCGAGGAGGAATGATGGAAGCTCGGCGTTTGGCGAACTTCAGACTTCGCTTCAAATTGTCCAACACTCCACCCGACGTGGTGAACTGCCGGCTACTGCCGCTATTGCCGCTTGTGCTTTTCGTTGGTGAGGTGGGGCGGCGGCTGCGGCCGCGGGATAGCCTGAGTGGGTGGAAGCGAGGGGATCGCTCCGAGAACCGCTGGGACGACAAGATTCTCAATTTAGAGGAAGACGGGAAATTGCTGCGCCAGGAAAAAAGAAAACCACGGTCAGCCGACAACCCGAGCGAGCCAGAGAGCAAGCGACCGACCGACAAGCCAACGAACCAAGACCCTACCCAGTCATCCATGGAGAGCTTCGACGGAAAAGAGGAGAATCTAAAAATCGACGGACTGTCACACGGAAAATTCCTCAAACAAAGGACAAAAACCGCTCCGAGGCCGCTGAAGAGCCGTCTGATTCCTCATTCCAAGTGACGAGGGTCGAGCACGAGGACATCGAGATGCGAGAGATTCTGCAGAACATCCGGACAACGACCGTTCTCCGCGGAAAAAAAAGAACCGAAGGAGATTCCAGGTCGGCATTCCCATGTTTTCCAGGTGGGAAGTTTGTGGAGCACTCTCTCGGCCCGTCGGCTTGTTTAGAATCTCAAGAAGCTTAGAAGTGTACGGAAACTCTCAGAAGGACGACGTAATGGGTAGAAAAGACGACAATCACACAGGATTGAGGACGAGCATGAGTGTCGAAGGGAGGACTAAACTCAGGAGAACAGCCAGGAGGTCCTGACCGATGAGGTCGAGCGTCTTTATCGATAGAAGCTAGTTCCAATTCTTCGGAGTAATCAAGATCGAAGCGTTAGCGACTCCTCTCCATTCTTAAGTAGCGATGCGGATAGAAGGTTGGAAAGTGGGCGTAAGCGAACGCGTGTTCGCTTGTGTGTGCGTCCAGCTATTCATCAGCTGAAAACTTCACTCGTCCTGTTCATTGTTTATCATCGCTTGCTTCCTTCTCTTCCCAGAGCCTCCGGATCCTCCTCAGGACGTAAAGTCCTTGGATATCGGTAGTCGGAAAATCCGTCTCAGCTGGACGGCACCCTACACCGGAAACAGTGTGATCGTCAAGTACATTGTGCAGTACCGAACACATGAAGGTATGCTCGATACTCCGTTTTTCTGAACTCGATTCCTCTGTCGTCCGGAATCACCGGAGAAACGTGCCGAAATAACGAAAATTGGCGAAGCGGAATTTTTTTCCCCGTGCGCCCGATGAGATTTCTGAGGTCTCGTTAACTTGGATATCGTCTTCCTCAATGCAGAGAACTGGCACATCCGGAAAAACAAGAACGTCACAGTTCAGGGCACCGAAACCGAAGCCGAGATCAACAATCTGCTCCCGGCCACGATGTACGTTGTCCGAGTGCTCGCCGTCAACGCCATCGGCATGAGCGAGGTGGGGAGCGACACCCACATCAAAACCCATAACGAAGGTAAATAGAACGTTTCCGTGGTTTTGTCCCTTTTCTCTCGAATTGCCCACCACTATCAGGCCTTCTTTTGCTGCTCCTGCCGTTACTGCTTCCTTGACCGACACTTTCGGGTCTCTGTTCGAGCCGACCCCGGTCCCCTTTCTGTCGATTCTCTTGTACCGTGTCCGCCTATCGCTCCGGTCGTCCACCGAGACACCTACATGTGACGCAGACACCGCGCGGCCGGAGGTGTTAGGGTCATAAAAATAATTACAGGAAATAAATGTCGTCATGTGTGATTTGCCATTACAGCTCCAGAGGGACCCCCATTGAATGTCAGGCTGGAAGCCGTGGGACCCCACTCGGTTCGGGTGTCGTGGAAGGTGAGTTTTTCCACGTTTTCCGGCATCGATGTCGCTCTCTCCCTCAAAAATTCCATAGTTTCCGATCGACTACAAACTTCCCGGGATCCAAATCACGACTTTATTGCGGCTATTTCGTCATTTGCCACTTGTTACTTCTTCTTCTTCTTCTGAAAGTTCCTCGCCGTGAGCGTTGTTTTTTCGGTCGTGGGTTGTGAACTCGACAACCGACAGGACTATAGAAGACTCCGGACTACCGAAGGAAGTCCGAAACTCTCCGGTTCGGAGCGAAGGGTCAGGGCCCCACGGTGGTCGACTACGGCGCAATAAGTGCCGCTGCTCGATCCACGCGGAGAGTCTTGGAGCGCGCGACCGACAAAAGAATTCCCGTTCGAAATCGTTTCATGCCCCATTCCTCCGTCTCGAGCGGAACAGATATGATTCAGAAAGAATTGCTCGCTCCCTTAAATTGGATGAGGATCTCTGATGAGCAATTGTCGGTGTGAGTATTGGTTCTCATTCCGAGCGCTCCGCTCTGATTCATGAGTTCGTGCTCATCATGCGTGAAGGTTCACCCGCGCCCGGGTGACCTGTTGCATCGTGATATTGAAGTAATTTGGGCCATTAATGACCTTGCCGAGCTAATAGCGAAATATTTTTTTTTGCTTGTCCGCGCTGTACCGAGGAAACTTCCCCCGCGGAAACTCGGATCGGAAAGCCCACCGGCCGCCTGCTTCGGCGGGTCATACCACTCTATATATGGCTCCTTCCGCCGCGGTCATTCGCTGCCTGGGTAGTTGTCGGCTACCGCCATGGCCGGCTCACTCGTAGCGGGTCGGTTGCATCACTTCCTCTCTCGTCCCTGCCCCTTTCGGATACCAATGATATCCCGGATGCGAACGTACCCACGCGTCGACAGCTAACAACGGCATCTTCGATCCGCATCCTCAATCCGTTTGGAGAAATTGTTGCCGGAGAGGAGAACTTTCTGACGATGACGCGCACTTCATTCGAAAAGAGATCGAAAAAAGTATCTTCACCTCCGGGATGTGGGGGAGGAGTGGGAGATGAAGAGTGAAGTGGAAGAGGGGAATCAAACATCGAGTTTTCCTCTGATTTCAGCCTCCGCGCAAAGAGCTCCAACACGGAGAATTACGCGGTTTCTACATCGGGTATAAAACGCGTAGTTCTTACGACGTGTTCACGTTTGTCACCGTCGATCTGAAAGACGAGCAGGAGAACGAGCTCGATAACAACCAAGGCGTGCACTTTATCAACGAGCTTCGACGGAACACCGAGTACACCATGGTTGTTCAGGCCTTCAACGATAAGGGCTCGGGCCCGACCTCGCCCGAGATGCACATCAGGACCCTCGAGCACGGTGAGCGAATTTCACGTCACCTCAAAAATATTCACCAACACCGACGATGATGACGACGACGACGACTACCGTTTCGATTCCGAAGCATTCGCGCGGAACTCTGAAAACGCACAGAGAATTCTGATGAAGCCAAGCTCCGGCAGCTCTGTAACTCGCCATCGAGAGCTAGGGTTGTGACGATCACTCGAATTTTATTCAGACTTCTCAGAGAACTTCTCAGGTACGTTGTGACCTGCGTTCTCGATGGCCAGCCGCGTGCCTGCTGACTTAATTTGGCTCGCTGGTGAGCAATGCAAGCTTTAGCGAATCTCTGGTTTGCATCGTCGCCGTCGTCGTCGTCTCTGTCGTCGTCCGCCCCCCCCCCCCTGTTGCAAGGATAGCACTCAGTGTCCTTAGCCAAAGCTTGTGTCTAATCCTGACTCCAACTTCAGATGTGCCTGAGTCCCCCGAGTTCACCGTCAAAGCCACCACAAAGTCCAGCATTACCTTGGCCTGGCCCCCGGTGTCGCGGAGCTCGAACATCGGTGAGTATTCAGAGTTTCCCCTCGTCCCCTTCCTTCCCCAAGTTATTTTCTTTGATTTTGATGTTTTTTGAGCAGAAAACGCACTCCATATTATCGAATGAGGATATTTTTCGCTCATGTCTTCGAGGGATCTTGCGCTGTTTTCTCGTTGTTCGCCCGTTTCTGGGTGAACCACGATGGTCGGGGCTGGGACAGTTTCGATTTCGGTTGTAGGATTTGAAAGAGAAAATAATGGGGGCATATAGATCCTCTGATTTGATGATGCCGGCCGTGGCAATCCGAACAGGCCTGCAGCCATCCCGAGGCCGCGAGAAAGCTTCACCGCCCTTCAAAAGTTTCCGGTTGAGTTTACAGCCGAAGTGATGATGCGTGACGGAAGTGAAAAGGCGAATAACCGAAACGATGACAAAGTTTCAAGAAGAGTTTCGATTGCCGAGGTGCTAGTCGTGCCACCATCGTGGGTGAAAACTGAATGACTGAGATTGCCCGAATGATTGAGAAATATTCAGATAGCCGGGATGTGAAATCGCTTTGCTTTCACGTGATGATTGAATTGACGGTCCTCGGACTGCTATCGTTTGCTAGTTGTGGACCTCAACAAATTCCTGAAACTCTGGAGCGGGGCCCAGTAAGCCGGGCGTCCCCTCGACGCAATTCAATTTCGCCCGAAGGTCCTCTTCGGACAAGATTCCGCATGAATATAAGACTTTCCTTTTGGAATCTGCAATTTCATGGTGGTTCGATGACTCGAATGCATTTCAAGGATAGTTTAGATCAGAGGTTGGAAACTTCATCCGCGCTGTTTCATTTCCCTGCTGCCTGCAGAGCTGCGGAATGAGCCCGGCACCTATTGAACTGGCCGTTCCAAGCAACGCAGAGGTGAGCAAAGATCCGAAATACATATCTTCCGTGCCTCGAGCCCCTCGGCAGCCCTTCTGTTCATCGAATCTCCGTGGGCCTCAATCTCATGCCAGACACTCCGGAGAAGGAGTTCGGCATTCCATCCTTGTGGGCGGCACTTGCGGCGTGGAAATGTCGAAAGATAGGGCAAGCTGACGGCTTCTCGCCCAGTCAATGTCGTCCTTTCTTCATCGGAATCCTCAGCAGTGAGCTCTCGTATCGTCTAAACTGAGAGACCGCGGACGAGCCAGCCCGGGAAGAAATCTCAACTCGAGGCACGGGGACCAACGAACGGGGACGGGGGAGCCGTGGTCTGCCTGGAAAATTGCAGATTCAGGAGCTGACGACGGATGGAGCTCGAACCTCAGTCGAAGGTCCCTCGGCTCCCAGGCGATGAGCCCGAGCCCGCGGTCTACACACGCCTAAAATACAAAGTCTCCAGGAAAACTCACTAATTGTTGCCAGGGTGGGGGGAGCCAGGCGGTCCCCCCTCGCCCGGAGAAACGGGAGGGGAGGGCGGCGAGAGACTCTTCGAAAACCAAGAGCTGCGACTCTTTTGAGGGAGCAGAAGCTCTGACTCGGTCTCCGGTCTGAAAGGAAGCGGGAGCGCTTCTTAATAATTATGGGCGCAATCTGCTCGGATCGGGAGCGCGGCCGCGAGCTCCTTCTTCTCGAGAGAGTGAGACTTTCGTTTTTTCTTCTTTCTTTTTTTTTCTTACTGCAAAAAGAAGCTTTCCGTCGAACGACCTCCGACGCTGTTGCAACAGCTGAGGGCGATTTTAATCGTCTTGATTTCTCCTCGGGTCTCTCCACTTTTCCACGTCCCCCTGATTCCCCTCACTCGCTCTCGAGCCGTCTCCCGTTCTCCGTAACGAACGCTTGAAGGCTCCCTCCCTCCCTCCCCCATCGCCTCAAAATTCTCTGATGCCCGCCTTTCTCCCTTCAGCCCCTCGTTTTTATTTCTTTTTCTGTTCTGCCCCGCTTCTCCCATTTCTCGCTCCGAACTGTCATCACTCCTGTGACAATATCGACACTCAGAGAGGGAAAAGTTTTGCCGAAAAAAAAGTCCACCATTATCAACAGTTCGTCGAGCTCGTTTTGATTCTGCCCGACCGACTGAACGAACGAACGAGAAACCGACTCTCCCCACTTCCAGCAGTCGAACGATTCCTTCGAGAATTCAGAGAGATGGCACGACACTTGACCGACAAATCATACACTATCCCACCTGATGGTCCGTCCATACGCTCTCATTCATCGCACCGCAACGTCAACGGATTATTCGCCCGTCTGCCAGAGCGGGAGAGGATATTCTTGACAAGTAAACAAACAACAACAATCGATGAATGTTTTTCTGCTAAATACATTGTTCCACCATCCACACGGCTGTTCCGCAGATGACGACGACGACGACGACAGCGACAAGCTCCTATTGTTAATTGCTCCCTCGGGAGCTTGTCCAATCGCTCGCTGGCAAGCGTCCGTCAAGCGTCCGTTAACGATCCGCCTGTTCTCCACACGTATGGGACTATAGGTATAGCTTGATTGGGAAGAAATAGAAGAGAGATGATCGAAGGGTTCCCGCCATCGTCTGCCGAGGATGCTTTTCGGTGTCCCAACTTCCGAAAGAATTTCCGGTTGTGCCCGAAGATGTGCACTTCATTGACGTTCAGCGATTGTTCCAACTTTTGCACATTTTCTCCCCCCTGGAAAACTGGAAAACTTCCACACCCACCAAAAAAAAAACACAAATGTACAAGAGAGTCAAAAAAAATGGAAATTTGGAGTTTTGGTTGAAAATGACCGGATGAGAACGAAATAGATGAAAGGGTAATCAAAGGGACTCGAGAGACATAGAATAACGGTGAGCGAGGGGCGAGGGACCGAAGGCAGCGGAGACGAGACGGATGAGAAGCGTCTAGTGATCCGATTGCTCTCTAAGCCCCTTTCTCCGGTCGTCATAAAAATCGGTCTCATTTCTCGCTATTTGTTTTCGTTCCACGTTCGTCTGCCGGACGCTCAGGAAACGACGACTTACTGGGCGCGTATCCAGAGTTGGCGATGATTCCACTCGGAGACGTTCCATCCAAATGCTCATTGCGTTTCTGTCGTCCAGCGTCCTCTTCGGTCGTAGCTTCCTGGGCTTCTAGTTTTTCATCTTGTCCCATCTCCTTTCAATCCGTACCTCGTGCTTCTTCGTCCTCGACCCATTCCTTCCTCGCCTCCTTTGCCCTCGTCCTGGACGCTTCTGTCCTGGACATGCATCCTCGTACTCACTCCTCACCCAGCCCACTTCAGTCAACGTTGCGGCTCCGAGACGGAAACTCTTGTTTTCTTTCGCTCGTGTTTGTCTTATGCTAATAATGAATCCTTGAGTGGCGTAGTTCACTAAAGGGCTACTTGGATGACTGGTCGTATGGGTCGCTATCTAACTGTCGGCCTAGATGGCGGAGTCCTTGTGTTGTCCCTCCGAGAAGCCGTTTTCTCTGTTCTCTGCTGCTACTTCATGCGACCGTTGTCAGTTTGTCTCCCCATCGTTCGGCCTTTTCTTCTCTCCCTATCGGGAACGCGATGGAGCAGAAAATTGAGATCATTCTGCTCGCCACTGCGGCCTCCATCTCCGCCGCCACGACAGTCGGTTGCGGCACCAGTAAAGGCGACAGCGCAGCGCCGGCCCCTTCCCAAGAAGTGGCGGCCGTGTTGGTGGTGGTGGCCATGGCGCCTCCGCTGTCCGCTGTCCTCTCACTGGGCGCGAGATTGATCCAAAAGCTCCTCCCGTCGCGATTCAACAATGAGAACAACAAAAAAGCGACAAGCACAACAAGGACAGTGGAGGATTCAACGAGCGCTACGAGAGCAACTACAAGCCTCATTGAAACCGCTTGGCGCTCCTCGAGTACGGCGAGCAAGTGCTGTTCGTTTCCGATTCCGACAACCTTGTGAAACATGCTTAGAACAGAAGACGATGATCCCGCTGTTTTCAGCGGGATAGGGTTCTCGGTTAGAATGGGGTGCAATTCTGATATTTTCCATTCCTTATTGCCCATCAATTTTTCGCGACGAAAGATTATTGGACAGACGTTCTAAAACGATGTATTTCAGGTTACAACGTCTACTATCGGAAACAGAAGTCCGGCGAATGGATGAAATCATCGGTGCCGAAGAACGCGCTCAGCCACACTCTCGGGGGCCTTGAATGCGGCCAGAAATATTTTCTGTACATGAGAGCAGAGAACTCCCCGGTTCGAGGAGAACCAAAGAATCTCTTGGCAGCATCAACGAGCGGTGTTGGTAAGTGTTGATTCCATCCTTCAGCTCTTCTCGATGCTTCTCAAGTTGAGGGCAAGGTGTTGAGGACCCTGTTCTCGTTTACCATTCCTCCGAAGAAGCTTGTTAGCATGGATATTTCGTTCGTTCACGAAAGTTACGCAGAGTTCATCAGAACATGGTAAATCGGAACTTTACCAGTTTCCAAAAATCCAAGAATACTCATATGTGGAATCCCGAGCGTCGAGAAATGGGTGATTTTTTGTTCGTGTGAAACTGATGATCGACCGCCCGTTCTGATTATCGCCGGTAACTTCTGGAAAGGCGACCATGACGCTCTCGGCCGCCGAGGCTTCGATGCTCCAACGATGCTGTTTAAAGTTCGGATCTTGGACTAACACACGTGGGAATCGGTGGAAATCAATCTGAATTTCCGACGAGAGTCTCTAAGACAGCTTCCAACAACGCTACAACTACAAGTGGCGGAACACGAAAGCAGACAAACAACTCCATAAATTCCACTTCATCTGGAGTGGCTGGTTTCTGCTTTCCCTCTTCTCACTTGTCAAGGAAACGAACAACCTTGCCAAGGAAGTACTCGACAAGAGGGGCTCCGGCAATTGGGATGAAAAAAAAACCGGGAACGGACGAGCGCGAGAGCGTTCCGCGACCGAAGAGGTGGGGGATAGGGCCGCGAGTGAGCACGGGGACGACATGGACGAGCGACAGAAGAGGAGAGAAGAGCTAAATTATCAGGAGTTATCTTCAATCTATTCGTCGGTTCGAGAGGAGGGGATCGGGCAGAACCGGGAAGAAGAACGAGTCACTGAGAGAAAGCCAGGCGCCAACGAGGGGAAAGAAGAACGGAACAGCCCAGAAAAGAGTTTCAGGAACAAGCGAAGAGAGGCGACTGGTCGAAGAGTTGAGGCAAGAAGGTGGGGGGAGAGGGCCATGGAGGCGGGAATCCTTGGGAATGAATTGTCTTCACCATAAATCTCCATTCGTCCCAGTTGTCCTCCTTGAGCTTGCACGGCTGCCCGCCCGCCCGCCTGTCCGACCAACCGGCCAGCCGGGCGGGTGTGTATCTCAGTCTGTCTCCATCCGAACACCCGCTAAACAGACCGACCGACCCACCCACCCAGCGAGCCCGCTGTCTTGCTCCCCTCAGGAGTCCCCTCCCCATCTTGCAACGTTCCCCCAGAATCTCGCGTCTTCCTACAGTTCGTTCAACTGCGGAGTTTGTTCCTTCGTCGCCGTAGCCGACGCGGGTGGACCGCGCCGCCGAAAAACGCCACTTCAAACATCGATTCGCTCTTGGGTGGGAAGAACAGACAGGGATCGCTTGTCCTCTGTCGCAACTCCGTTCCTCGCGCTACGCAGAGTGCCATTTCCTTTCCTTGCGCAAGTGAAATCCTTGGCAGCAACATGAACTTCTCGTTCTTACATGACAACCACCTCTCGTTGACATAAGGACAGATTCAATGACAAGTTTACGAGCTCTTCGGGAAAACACCTTGCATGACAATCCGTGGGGGCTCACCTTGCGCACTCGACGTCGCGAATCGAAGTGCGGATATCTTGGAGTCAGACTGGCGGCCCGTATCCTTGGAGGTGACGGAGCTTTGGCCAAGAGAAGCAGCTGAGCTTCTTTTAGGTGCGCTTAGCTCAGCTCTCCTGAGTTTGCTCGGTTTAGGGGTTCGGCCCTGATGTCTTCGACACCGGTCCTGACAAAAACAAACAACCCTGGCTTCGGCTCGGTGTCAACTCGCCAAAGGAACTCGGGGAACCATCCAACTTGAAGCTTAAATAAGAGCGACCTAGACACGCAAGGAGATCCGGAGGAAGAGCTTGGGGAGAATTAGGAATTGTCGCCTTCCTCTGTCCAAACGACCGTTTTGAGCTGGAACGAGCTGGGAATACAAGGATTCCAAGACCGAGAAATCGGAAAGTAGTGAAAAGTAACGACAGGAGGGTATACGGAAGTCTCACTTTTGGCAAAGGTTGCGATTGGTGTTCCTCTCACCTCGACTGAAAATTAGTTTGGAGCCCCGGGCTTCTCTGGTGAGCCGTGATATCAGCTCAGCAGTTCAATGCTCATTGCTCTGGGCTTCGGAACGACATCGCGACAGGTGATCCGCGAACGCGACGATGACAACCGCAGGGATAGATGCCTTGTTCGGTTTCACGGCTCGGGAACACAACTTTGCTCTGACCGATGGGGGGGGGGGGATTTAAATCGGAAGTTGGCAGAGTTCGTCGGCACAAGATACGTCTAGGAGACGATCGACTAAGTTCTAGCTCAAGTTAGGCATCCGCGTCCACAGATTTGGGATTTTGAGAGTAATTCCTGCCTTTGTTAACTTTTCAGCACCCACCGCGCCCGAGAAACAACACCTGCTCAGTGGAAACGCCACGGCGATAGCTTTGAACTTGGCTAGTTGGAGGGAAGGGGGTTGTCCCATAGAATCTTTCCAGGTTCAGTACAAGGTACAAAGCACGCTTGACTGGATTAGCGTTCCGCGGAACGATGATCCCAGCTCAAAATCGCTAGTCCTCACCAATCTTGTGCCGTCGATGCCCTACCTGCTGTTGGTGCGAGCCACCAACAGCGCGGGCACCACAGAGGCGCAGTACGACTTCGTCACATCGCATATTGCAAGAGGTGAGTTCGCTTCACTTTCGCCCGGTCGTTTCCTCGCTCATCAGTTCCTTCGAAGCATTCCTGACAAAAAAAAAAACGAACTTCCATCCAAGGTGGATAAGCAGACCATCGCGGAATCCAATTTGTCCAAAAAAAGAAGAAATAGTTATTCTCGAATTCGGAAACACCTCGAAACGAAGTTGAACCCGCGCTCCCTTCCTACTGACCTTGCTAGTTGTTGAGAGTTTTCAAATTTTCCGCGAGGGTCGTCTTTTGCGGTGGTGATGGTGTGGTAGCGGGTTGGCAACGTGCTTTAAAATTAGATTTGCTGCCTGAAGCAAAAGAGGGGTGGCGGCGACAAAATATGCTCGGGGACATGGAGGGCGGACGGGGGAGGGGTTGTGGACAGGGACCGAAAGGTGCGAGAGCGTCGAGATAGTGTACCGCCGTGGTGGAAGTGCAGCTACGGAGAAGAAGAGGAGAATGTGAGAGCGAGAGTCGAGGACAAGTCGAGGAGAGAGAGAATCAGACACAAGAAGCGACAAGGCGATGGACGGAGATAAGCACTCCTAACCTACGACACACCCAGATTAAGCGCCTTCTCTTTTCGCACGGCCCGACACGGGGAACGGGGGCCTCAGTCAAGCTTCTCCACTCCGAACGAAAATCTCACCAGTTACGCCCACACTGTCGTGCGGCTTTCGAACATATTACCACACTTCTGATACGCGACAAAAAAAAAAGAATCGTTAGAGTAAACACTCCTTCTTTGACAACGCTCGCCCTTGGAGGAGGACATCTCCCGCGAGCCACTTAGCTGATGGAAGGAATCGTTGGGAATGGAACGAGGAGAGAAAATCCGCCCTCGATTTGACGTGTTTCTAATTCTGTAAATAAGTTTGAGAGATCACTCGGAGCTCTTCGGGGACGTGTGCTCAGGCGGTGAGCTTTTTGAAGACGTCGTTTTGAACGGAGGGAATGATGACTCCTTTAATTTGATTTCGAGACGGAAGCCGACGGCGGGAGCTGAAGAACCACCAGCTCGATTAAATAACGATTCAACAGCACTCCAACAGTATGTTGTCATGTAGCCTCGGCTCGTTTAATTCTCATTTGCCTCTTCCTGCTTGCTTGAAATCCTAACAACGTCCACTAGATTCAGCCAAACAAAGCGGGGACGTCCAACGCGTAACACGGATTTTGAAAAACTTCTCTGGAACTCAGTGGCGGATCCAGGAATGGCTCGAGGGGGGGGCGGTTCCAAATTTTTGGTGTTCCAGGAGAAGGTTTCTACCATGATGATGCGGTGGAATATTGAATTCTTTGTTTGATATTTGTTGAGCACAAACCCTTCAATATTTCTGAAAAGATTCATGAAATTCTCACTTCTGATCTGTACAGTCCGCCTGGGTTGGCAACACAGGGGGGGGGGGGGGGGCGGGCGGCCCCCCTGGATCCGCCACTGCTGGAACTTCATGAAAAATGTGTTCAGATGTTGCAATTCAACCCTCTGGCCGAGAGGTCCCCTGGATTCGTTCGGGAATCGAGATGAAACCTGGGTCTCACAGAGGTCACGATCAAAGTATTCCTTAAACGAAAGGTGAAGCGAGCGGAAAAGCAGCTCCTTTCAAGGTTCTGTTTAGTGAGGAAGGCGGGCAAGCAGGCAGGCAGGCAAGCGAGCGTTTCGTTGGGCAGCCCCGGCAGGCGGTGTGATGTATAGCGCAAAAATTGTTCTCTCGAGACTTCCGCTCTTTCCGTTGTGAGAACTCACGGTGTCCGAGGCGATAACTGGGGCATGGGAAGCCCGTTTGCAAGCTCACGCGCACTCACGGGTGGCAAATAAGTGCCTGAGAATTGGGGGAAGGGGGGCATGGCAGGAATAACGAGGCGGGGCTGGGGACCAAGAAGGGGAGTTCGTTCGTGCTCCCTAACTGACTGTTTGGAAGAGCAGGAAGTTAGGAATCAAACTTCGATGAGCTGGCTTCTGGTTCTGAGCTCTGAATGGAACACTGACGACGATGGCGATGATGATAATGATGATGATGAAAGTCTAAAAACCCACCATTCAAGAAGGTATTGTTCCCTTGTTCGCTCAAGCTCTCTACCTCCAGCCACTGTGCTCGCTCGCCATTCTCCACCTATTCTTCATATATTCAGAGTTAACACCTTCCTCTCCCTCTTATTTCGCGCCGTCGTCGTCTTACTCTTCATCGTCAGTGTCGTCGCTGTAGTCGTCGTCGTCGTCTCTTACTTTCCTTCAAAATATGTCTAGATTGATTAAGTAATCCTTCGAGCTCAGAGCTCTTTAAACTGGGCGCAGCGATTCCATTGTGAGCGACGAACGACAACACGGCGACCTTGACAAGACGAAGGGCAGCCACTAACAATAACGTCACTCTTTTTTCTATCTAATTTCCTCTTGCTCCCATGCAATTTTCTCCTTCGCTCTCTCATCGTTTCCCCGAACGTGACAATTTTGCAAACCTCAACGACCTTTTTGGTCGTTCCTCTTCATTGTGTTGACCGATATTCGGTTATTTTTGCTGCCTCGACCGTGTTATCTCCGACGACGCTCAGACCACCAAAAACCTCGGGCAGGGACCAACTTCCTCACATCTCCCGCGATCAAAGTACTCCACAATGAGCTCCCGCGCTCCTGTTGAAGCGCGTGAAGTGGCCCAAATAACCGGGATAGGCGTTGGACCAAAAGCTGTCGAGTTCGCCACATTTGATAGAAAATTCACAAAGTGCGATGCTCGTTGCTATCGGCTCTGGATCAGCAAAGCTTCAACGAGTCGAAGACTTCACAAAAAACAATGCATTACGACTCATTAGGATTCTTTCCAAAGTGCTGAAACAAAGCGAGTCAAAGATATGCATCGAGTTCGGTCAGTTAGTCAGAGAGTCAGTGAGTCAATTCGAGTCGCTCCCGACAGTTCATTAGAGAGGAATACGCGCGCGCACGCACGCAAGCACGCACGCGGCCATCAATGGAGATCGATGAATGAAGAAATGCTTCGAGAAACTACATAGATGAGAGGATGAGATCCCTCGCACTCCCTCTGCGTCTGCGTTTGTCGCATCGGCATCTTTTGCCTTGGCGTTCTCTCTTGGCTTCCGCCAGAAGCTCATCCCGCTTTAGTCCCAAGTGCCGTTTTTCCCTCGTCTGTATGCGGACGAGTTGAGAGAGGCTGTGCGTATCTACGGATTGCTTGATACATTTGGAATTATTGAGAGAACTAGGAAACATTAAGATAACAAATCGTCGGTGATGCCACCAAAAAGCCACCGTCCGCCTCTTCAAGGCCGTTCAGCATGAACTTCATCAATCTATCTAAGAGGGTCTCGCGTTCCTCTCACTTTCTTCCCCTCTCTCTCTCTCTCTATCTTTCTCTCGCTTTCTCTGTTGGGACGAACGTCGCGCACGAGGGAGCGAACAGAGGCCGAAACCGAAAAACGGGGTTTTGGGCAAATCCTGCTGACCCGCGAGGTCGGAGCTCGCTTACAGAAAGAGCTCATGAGGGACTGGGTTTTGAAGTCAAGGTTGGAAAAACTGCGGTCGGGTCCCAGCCCCGACTTTGCAGTGGGCGCGAGAGGGTCGAGTTACTTGAGTGACTCCGAGGAGGATGTCAAGGGGACCCGAAAACAGGGAAAAAGCGCAGCATCGCTCAATGTTTCGCTTAGCTTTCAATCCCCCCCCTCCCCCAACGAGCCCCATCAGTCTCCGCCATACCACGTCCCCTCTCCCCGGACGACAGGCTCGTAGTCATCTATTGATGTGTATTTACATTCGGCCTACATTATTCATAGTCGTCCTGGGTTGCTTGAAGGCATCTCGATTGGCTGTTCCTTGCCATCATGAAAAATGAACTGGCTAGATGGTGGCTTCTACTCTCCATGAGGAAATGGTCCGCTCGCACGGCCGCCTCTTCACCAGCATCCCGGTTTTTCTTCCTCTCGTTTTGTGCTCCTTATTTCTCTCGCGCGCTTCATCAGCGTCTTCGCATCCTGCTCCTTTCCGATTCCGAAATGCCCGTTATATTAGGCTTGTCTACCTTGAAAGCTTCGCGAGGGAACCGTGTTCGAGCTCGAGATCCTTCCCGAGCTTGAGCCAGACCCTCTAGGATCGCTTATTTGCCTCGCGTTCGTCCAGTGGTCCCGACAGTGTTTCGGTTAGAGGATCGGGGCCAAACGGTGGTTTATGACGCGGCGCTTAGCGCTGCGGGGATCCTGTGGGGTTCCCGCAAGGGTTTTCGTTGGTAAATCGCAGTATTTGTTGTAAATAAGAAGAACAGCAGCGTATCCGACCACCGAGAAGAGAGCCTCCAGTGCGGAAAGACCGGCAGACGGTCGGGGGCGGATGGAGCAAGCGGAGCGGTCGTCTTTTGGCTCCCTACATCATCTCGCACCGTCGCTCAAGTCGCTCCAGCGCCGATGATGAGGTCGTGAAATGCTGGCTTTATGTCTCTCGAGGAGCGAGCCTCTCATTAGGCTTAGACTGCCATGCCGGCTGGTGGCTCGGGCGGTCAGGCGGTGGCAACTCCGTTGACAGCTCAGCGGCTTGCGGAGGCGTACCAATGTTTCATCGACTACCCCCGTCTTGATGGCATCGCAGCTTTGATCGAAAACCCCGACAATGAAAGGGAAGAAAGGCGGAGGAGGAGGAGGAGGAGGAAGGGCGAACTTGTCCTGACTTTCATGAAGCTCGAATCTCGCTCGAACGCTTTTGGGCGAGACCGAAGGTTTGGAAGTGGAAGCGAACGTCGACTTTTGAGCTCCTGACGCTCCTGGGACCGAGTCTGCTCCGAATCGCGAGAAGATCCGTATGCAAGACATCCTGCTGGTTATGCACGTGTCGCCTGTTCATCAGTTGGTCAGTTCGTTCTTCGTGCACTCGATTTGCTCGGAATCAGAGACAGTTTCGGATTGTTCCCGAACTGTACGCAAGGGAAAAAAGGACGAGCCTGTCCGATTCAGTCGAAGATTCAGCAATATATGAATAGATGGCTCTGCCTCACGCGATTCGGACATTGCAACGCTATTTTTATGGGCCGTGGATTCAAATGAGATGTCGCACAGGGCCGAACAGAGAGGACGGGACCCACCACGGAACGGTCTAGTCGCTCGCTCGCTCGAGCCGTCGGCCGCCCGGGCAGCGGGGGTGGGCGAGCGAGCCAGCGAGTGAGCAAACGCACTCTACCGATTGGGTTTGTGAACGCGGGTATTTTTTCGGTCCTCTCTCCATTTCTCATTCCGTGCTTCTCGATTGCTCGTCGATAGTTCGATTGCGAGTTCTCGTTTCACTCCGCTCGAGTCGAGTTTCGGGAAATTTCTTTTGTTGCAAACTGTTGCGATGCCACACATAGAGTGCATAGTGTCTGCGATCGCCAGAGCATTTCCCCGAGAGACTTTTTGTAACCTTTTTGCATTTGTGCACCCGGAGCATCGTCGATGTTTTCCGGGGCATCCCGCAAGCGTCGACTAAGAAATCGAACATGATCGGACAAACTTGACAAATTGGAGCCGGGATTCCAACTCCGTCTCCGTGATCCCGAGTCGGACTTCTATTGAACGGCATCGTGGCGGACATGGGACACGTTTGGGGACTCTATGTTCTCCTTCCACCGAGAGAGAGAGAGAGAGAAGAGTGCGAGAGAAGAGACTTCGATCGAGAGGCCGACGTCGAACTCGTTTGAAGTAAATTGACGCCAGCGCAGTCCGTACATACATAGTCAGCAGTTTCGTTCGAATCAAAAAGTCCAAACTCGATTTTTCGCGATACGCGACGGCCTCTGTCAGGGTCGTTCGGAGGACTCGTAGCTGAGCGGGTCGGCGGGCAGCAGGCGCGCGGGCGGGCGAACGGGGGATAGGGGACAGGGGCGGCCGGTCATCGCTGTCAAACGGTCATCCAATTTGTAGCAGTGTTGGCGAGGGCTCGAACAACTCGTAGAAAATTCCGATATGGGACTTTCTTCTATTCTTTTCCCCTTCGTTCTTTGATTCGTACCCTGACGTGATCTTTCCTCGAAGTCGTCACCATCATCGGCGTTGAAGGCGATGCACTACGTCCTTTATCGGCGAGCTTCGACCTATTCGAACTATGTTCAAGAGTGAGGAGGAGGAGGCACCACCACCGACAGCGGCCCGGAAAACACCTCCGCGCCTCGATGAACGAATTTTTGATTTCGAGTGAGCTGTAGAGAGACGCTCGTCCCTCTTCACTTCGAAATTACATTCTTATCGGATCCGAAAGGCATTGGTCGAGGGAATTTTAGCACCGCGCCAGCTATCGCAGTCGTCGACTCGCGGCAAGTCGTCAACGATATCTGCGAGGAAGGACCGAGAGATCAAGATGGCTTGCTTGAAATCTGCTCGCTATACTCTGCGACATTTCTTCTCGTTTGTTCCTTCAGCGTTAGCACCACATACCCTCTCTGTGGGTACGTTCGGTCGTCGAATGAGTGCCAGTGGTACACTCGCTATCAAACTCTATTTTTTCTCTCTCTCAAAATACCCTTGCCCCTCTCTCTGTCTCCACCTCCTTTTCTATTTATCCGCTTTTCTCTCTCCGGCTCTGGCTTCTTGACTAGTCATTCATATCGCCCGCTTTCTTTCTATCTCAGATGCTCTCTAGACGAAAAAATCCGAAGTTATTTTCATCATTATCATTATTATTCACACAGACAGAAAGAGAGAGAAAGTGGGAGGAAAGAAAAAGCGAGCCCCGCGGAAGAGCAGCACTGACTGCAATGCCAGAGCTACTAGATCGAGAAATGTAGCCGGTGTCGTGAACATCTGCTTGCGACGATTGCGTGATAGCCCTGAGTCAGAGCACCTGAGCGAGTGGGTGAACGAAGTCAAAAGGGAACGAGGCGGGGCATGAATTTTGACCAGCAGTAGATACCTCAGATGACGCCATTTGAGATCATCTCCTTCGAGAAGCTTTCGTTCGTCGCTTACATCGCTGCTTGTATCCTTCTCCTCCTCTGGTCCTCTATGTGTCTCGCTTGTTCTTCTTCATTCCGTTCTCTCATCTATCTTTCGATTGTCTCCCTTGGACCTCGGTGTCGGTTTGGAACAGAGTCGGGTTGAGACAACGCCAGGAGTCCAGGGTTGGGCAAGGCAAGCCAACGAAGGGATAACGAGTCGTCAACACTCTCGACAGACGAGAAGTCAGGGGATTACGGGATCACTGTTATTCGTTCTCTTCAATTCTCCTCTTTCAGTCGGTTTCACAAAACTGCTCAAAGGACCCCCTCTCGTTTAGACAGCTATCAGAAGACGGCTCAGGAGAGCAAGAGAGATCATTAGGTTGATACTCGAGTGAGTTTTCAGACGCGTCATTTAATTTTTCCGTCGCTTCCTCTTTTCAGATAACCCGTTGTCTTCCACCGTCGGAGCCCGACGTTCACCGTTCTATCTTCAGCTAGAAGTGGTGTTGCCCGTTGCCGCTTCGGTGGTCGTTGTAGCATTGATTATCGGTGCTGTATGCTTTGTGCTCAAGAACAGAGACATGCAATACGACGGTGAGTGAGAAATATGAGAGGTTGTGATGCTTATGCCCTGTCCCGAATCAAATCCCTTCCCACTTGATCTTCTCCGCGATTTTCTTGAAGTATTTTTTTGACATTGATTCGCCTGAGAGTAAATTTTGCCTTGAAACCTTCGAAAAACGGGGGAGAGCGATTTGAGAAAGTCGGAAGTGATGAGGAAGTCGCTGCTTCGGGTTTCGCGAAAAAATGAAGAGGGAACCTAGAGCGGCAACTGCGATAGCAATTAATGGGAGCAGGGATTTGGTGAATTCCGCGAGAGAAACCTGAAGACGAAGGAGAACGCAGACGCCTTGCAATAACTTGCTCGCGAACGATGTCACTTCACTGATGTGGGATCTGCGTTACATGATGATCGTTGCCGGGATTCTTCGTCGAGCACGGGCGCCCGCCCTAGCTCCTGAAAATAACGAACAAAGACTATTATATCGAGGGTGTCCCAGGAAAGAGCAAGATTCTGCCGATAATTAAAACTTATTCAAGTCTCAAGCTACCCCTCGCAGACTTTCTCACTAATTCTTCGCCTTACCTGAGGAAATACCTCATTCGAGCTCCCTGATTGCATCTTGATTGGAATCTGAATTCTTCTGCTCCCGATCGTTGGTGATCACAACGACCGATCGCACAACAACGTTGCTCACGTTCAGTTCGTCCCTCCTGTGGATCCCTGAGTTCGATGTTTGCTCAGACCAGCCTCAGAAACAGAGGGAGTTGAATTTTCGAATGGACTCAAATTCACGAGAGAACACGGATCTGGAGCGGCAGTCGACCGGGAGAGGATTAAATATTTGATGAGTTCCCCCGACGGAATTCGTCATCACCGTTGGAAAAGAGGGAAATACTCGGCTCGAGCGGGGACAGGGGAAATTCAAGGACGAACCGAGCTTCCCGACCGACGCGAGGATTTCCCGATCGGCATTCGAGACCGAGAAGAAGTAGGAACTCCTGAGCGGAGAAAGGATGCGAGTTGAATGATTGAAGGGTATTCGGTGCGGGAAGCTTGAGAAGAGTTTTCGATGGCAGTGTTGGTGGGCGCGGGTGAATGAATGAAGACCGAGAGTTGGGGAGAAATTCTCCAGCTTGCCGAAGCACGCGGCTAGAGGATTGCTCCGTCTCAGGGATAGAATCGGCCAACAGGGCACGAAGAGGAGAAAAAAAAAACGTTTCTGATAACGTTATGCGGGCTCGCAGCGTCGGGGACAGCATTTTGATTTTCCAACTCGTGCCATTGTTGTTCGAAGCCTCGAGATCCGAGGAATTCCGTCCCGAATCCCCGAGGAGTACAGATTTATGAATTGATTGGCGACGTAATCTTCATCTCTCACCGCCTTCCACTTCTGCTGTCAGAGGAGTTGAAGATTCAGGAGGAAAATAATTCACAATGGATTTGATCGTGGTATGATCAGAGAAAATCGGCTAGAGAATTGATGAACTCAACCCAGACCGACAACACTCGTTTTGGTGGAATCCTTAGATCGTTCGACCTTACGCCTTGCTCGCATTTTCGTCGGCTCCGCAGAGCATCGTGTGGGTCCAACAGGGAACTCCGACAGGAGAGCCACATTACGAGTACGGGACGGCGTCACGGTCGGGGAAAGACGCAAGAAATTTAAGGATGGGTTGGAGCTGGGGAGCATGGAAAAGTCAGAACGTGGAAGAATTAGAAGCAGCCAGAAAGGATTGGAAAGGAGATCGGAGAAAGGAGGGTAGGGGGATTCTGGGGAAAGAGCCATTGTCTCGTATCCACTTTTGTGGTGGTGGTCGTGGTGGTCGTGGCTGCAGCGGCGGTGAGTGTGTGGGTGGTTAGTTAAGCAGCCAGCCAGCCTTTCTTCTGACTTAGTACTACTATTCACTTCCAACGAATCTGACGGAGGCCTTTCGCGGTTGCCGACTTCGTCTACTTTTCCTTTTACGCCCATCCTGACTGAAGGAGCCGGGAAATGAGACTATTGCCGAGAGGACGAAACCCACCAAAGAGGACTCCCTACGCCCTAATGCCTGATTGTGATGTGGAGCCGATTCGCCCCCCGTAGGGTTCCGCCGATTAGTCACTTGCGTTTTCCGAGGTTTTATGCGGACGGAACGAGTGGCGGTTGGTTTTTGTCGATTGCTCCGCTCTGTCGCCATGAATGGTTGGACGAATGACAAAAGGAGGATCGGAGAGCAGCGGCATTGGGAGGGTCCACCGACGACTGGACTGGGGATAGGATCGACGGTGTTCCGCTGCGAACAAGTCGGGTTTTCTTACGCAGTCGCCGTGGCAGCTCCGGCCCGATGGATTGCTGGAGCGGAACATGGAAGTTGAAGAGAGAATTAGACCAAGTTTCGGGATGTTTGTACGCGATGCAAATATTTGCGTAATTAGTGGCCCGCTCTCGGCTCGCTGCGGTCCGACGGCCGGCCGGCTTCTCGGATCGCGAGGCTTGTTGCCAACTGACTGCTGCAACTACCACAACTGACTCCACTAGGAGTGAGTTTGTTTGTCGTATGTTGTTGAACGAGTTATGGTCGCCGTCGTGGGCGAACCGAGTGCACTCGAGGAGAGGCCGGGCGAGGAGTCCGTCGAGGGCCCGGAATGCTGCGAAGAAGAAACGCTCGGGCAGGGCCGGAAGACAGCGAGGGGGTCGAGGGCTTGGGGGGGGCGGGGAGGGGGTCGCGAAGGACTCCGGGAGAGAATCAACCGCTGAGAGATGGCAACCGACCGCATCCTGGAGGCAAATATGGAGGATTTGGGGTATCGCGGTCGGTGGGGGGAGCCTTCATTTAGAGGGCTGCCAGCGCCTTGGCTGCCGGTGGTGGTGGTGGTGCTGGCCTTTGGCATTGTGGACGGACGGCCGGCGGGCGGACGGGCGAGCTGACCGGGAGCAAATTGCGTTTGCAGTTCCATCCGCAGGCTTGGCTGACTCGGTTGTCAGAGCGAGCTAACTCGACTAGGCGAAAGCCGAGCAAGGCACAATAACGGCCAGCGCTACATCAACAACAACGCGAACCACGTATTTATATTGTTGTATACGGTCTATCATTACGTCTACGGCGTGAGTCTTGACCGAACATGAGTCTCGGCATCGCGGTTGGCCTCCGCTCGCGGCTTCGTGAGAGGAGACGGACAGAGAAAACAGAAGAAAACTTGATGTGAGGAGGGAGCTGGTGAAGACGGCAAGCAGACGCACTGTCGAGGGAGGGAGGGAACAACGATCATTGTCAAGGATTCTGGTTCGTCCTCGCTCGGGAATCTTCTAATTTTTTTTTCGCTTCTCTCCTCCTCCTTGACTTCCAAGACAAGTTGTTCTCTCTTCGACTCGGGGTCCGACGAGCGAGGAGCTCTTCTTCTCGGACAGAATCGACGGTGGCTGCAGTTGCGGCCGCGGTGACGGCGGCTGTTCGACGCTGCTCATAAATGCAGAGGTCCTCTTGTGAAGTAAATTTGCATTTTAATGGCAACTTTAATACCTCACGGACCTCTCGGCGTATTCACTATGATTGGAATTAGCTAATTAATTTCCTTCTGCTGCTGCCACTGCCGGCGCCGCTTCGTCTTCGCCGCCGCAGTCGTCGTTGTTGCTGCTGCTGCTGCTGCCGGTCTCGGCCGCTTGTGCCGTCCGAGTCCCGGGGAAGTGACCCCAAGAATCCCAGTTCCGGGATCCGCGTCGTAGAATCCGAATCTCAATTTTCTGAAACGCTCCCAGCCACGTCCGAAATTGGTCGTCTTCTCTTCCTTGCTGTCCCTGCTCTCATCCCCATCCTCCCGAACTCTGCTGCATCCCCTCTCTCTGTTCGGCCTGTTCCCAGATCCCCTTCAACGCCCCTCCCCCCCCCCAGAAACTGCCGTTCCCTCCGTCTCCCCCAAACGCAAGTGGCATCATGGACTTTTCCTCCAACACTTTCCAGTCACGAATCTCCTTCCCGATGCAGCCCCCCCCCCCCAAGAGAGGAACAGATCCGCTGCCCTCACCTTTACCCCCTTTCCCGATCCCCCTTTATTCCCCAAATCTGTGGGGTACCTCTTGCCGCTGTTTCGATTTCTCGTTTTGTTCGACGTTGGTGCGCTACAGTTCAGTCAGTGGCGGAATATGTGGCGCATGACTCGCGGCTCCTGAAGTCTGAGCGTCTCCTTTGACCATCGTGCTTCTTGAACGTAATTAAAATATTTCTTGGGAACGACCACAGCGACGTGTGTCTCTGCTGTCGCCGTCGCAGCAGCCACCGGTTAATGGCCTTCTCTCCTCCGACTCAAATGCCTCTCGCTGCGCTTCTCGTCGTAATTCCATTCAGCCGGTGGCGGTCCTGTCGCCGCCGCCGCTGCTGCTGGTGCTGCCGGTGTTCTAGTGCCTTTGCTAGCTCATTCCGCACCTTGTTAGCTTTGCGAGAGCCGACTTCCTGTGCCTTCGCTCCTCGTCTCACGTTCCATTTCGAATCAGAGCCTCAATCTCTTTCAAGATCCCCCACTTGTTTCTCGGTGCCAGCGAGCGTAAGGGATAGACTCAAAGCTCTCACTTAATTACTTCTTTGAGGGTCTTCACGCGATGACCGATCATGCTTCGCTTGACAGCTGTTGTCGCGCATGCCCCCCCCCTCCCCCTCCTTGTAATCAAGACCGAATGCAGCGACGAAACAATCAAAATGCAGTCGCAAATTGAACCAAAGCAGACTTCGATCCAACTTTCTGATGAGAAAGTTGAGATCAGTGGAGAAGGGAACAAGGAATCCCTAGCCGGGACTTGGGAGATCGAAGAGTCGGCTCATCTCTGGGGTCACGCTCACTCTCAAGTATCGTGGATGGACTTATCTAACGGGCGTGTCTTTTGTTCTCCCCAGAGAGCGGTGGTTCAGGGTTTGGCGTGTTGCGTAAGAACCAGACGGCAGTTGGAGTCGGGATGGGCGTCGGAGGAGAATGTGTCCACCTGTCCGACATGGACTGCAAGGACGCTGGTGCCCACCTGCTCAAGAAGACCAACGAAGGGTACTACGCCACTCCATACGCTACCACCAGGCTTTCGGCCCTAAATGGACACCATCAAGCAGCAAATCAGCTCCTCTGTCAGCAAGACCAGAGGAAGTTCTCCGTTCCGCTCGGAGCCTCCTCCGACTGCTTCAAACAGGTGAGTTCTCGAGGTTTCCACCGTCCAGGATTCTAGGATTTGAGAAGTCTTTCCTCATTCCTCCGTTTTTTGAAGAGTTTCGCTGTCTTCTGATTCCCTGACCGCTGCTCGTCCCGATCTGCCCCCCCCCCCTTTGCTGTTTCTCCCCGCGGTCCCCTGTAACACATCGATCCCTTTTTATTGATCGTTCGGACGACCTCTGCTCGCGGGAGTCAGATCCGCGGTTCTGGGTAGGGATGATTGCGTTATCCTGGCGGATCAGAGGCTATTTCGAAGGCCTCGCTGTGGAGCATGAGCAACACGGGCTGCAACAGCAACAACGTTTCGGCATGAAGTACTGCAGATCCAATCCTGACCAAAGAGGGGATGGGGGGGACGGGGAAATTGCATGTCAACTCTACGTCAAGCCAGTAAGGCTTGGCAAGAGAGATAAAGAAGGAGAGAGCCGAAAAAAGGGAAGTGAAACCAGGATAAGGGTCAGTGAGCAGCAGCAGCAGCAGAATCAGGAGCTACTCAAGCTTGCAAGACTCGAGATGTCCCAACACATTCTCAGGAGGCCGCCGTACGGCCGGCCTGACTGCCTGACCAAGCGATACCAGTGGCCGGGCGGGTCCAGTTTCTCGATGCTGATCTTCAGCTCGGAGCAACCGCAAATTCGAAAATGCTTCTTCAAGCACTTTTGCCCAGATCAGCCTACCAACCGCTCGACCGACCAACCAACCAACCAACCAACTTTAGCAACTTTCCAGGAGCATGACTCGACCCCCGCCCTTGTTTCTACCGACGACGCCAACAGCACCACCATCGTGGTCGCAGTCTCTCCCCGAGCCTTTCGTAGTTTCTGCGCTCAACCGGCTCAGTTTGTGAGTTGTGCTCTTCGAACATCTCCCGAGACGCGAGCACACTCGTTCGATGGCTGTCGATGGATGAGTGCGTCACCCCTTCTCCCCTCGATTACTTCGAACTACGTTCCTAGTTTTCTGCTCCCCGCCCCTCCAATCTTTTTCCTCGTTCTTCTTGTTCGAGCGCAGGCAGCCTCGAGGGGCTGACCTGATCGCAGATTAGCTTTGACAGCGTCTCCGAGGTCTGAAATGAATTGAGCTAACCAACTATCTTGATGGAAAATGATCTCGTCGTTCGCTCACCAAGGCGCTTCCGAGTTCCATCCTGAGTCTTTGCTGCGCACAAGACAGCAGAAACTACCCGGCGCCGCGCCGCCCTCTCGAGAAGCTTCCCGTTCGACGGAAAGACGGACTCGTCACCCACGGGCTTTCTGAAAACTGAGTTTCCTTTCGAACGGCATGTCATGTTTTTCACCCATCACGTATGGGGCTATACATGGTACAGCACGTACCATACATAGCAGCCGTATGGGACATAAGCCATTGGCAAACAATTCCTGTATGAGGACCCAATAGGGCCGCTCAGGATTTTTTTAGCGGAATGTTTGCCATCGAGGATTGGCAACATCCTACCTCCACAATGCCTCTGCTTTCTCCCTCGATCGGTCGCGACCGACGGCAATGCGAATAATCCGCTCCACTTGTTTTCCCGGTGAAATTGCCGAGTACATACTCGGTCGGTAGTCAAATCCACGGAATTGGGGTCCAATTTAGCGAGGCGCATCCCCGCAGTTTCCGTCATCGTTCTCCCGCCCGCGTGCCCTTTTCGGAGAATACTTATCAACGTCGACGGTTTCCGCAGGGAAACCGCATCCTCTAGTTCAACGAGTTTTTCGGCATTTCGTCTGGAATCCTCGGGAATTTGCGAATTCCAGCCGCCAATTCTCGGGAATTTGCGACATTTTGGGAACCCTATCGCTCGAGAGCGTGCTTTTGTGCAGCCCTGTCTCTCCCTGAGATTCCCGCCATTTTCGAACGCGGAAAGATCCGTGGACAACAAGTCGTCGATCGAAACAAACTGTCCACAGCTCGGACCATTGGACAGTTAACAGTTCGAGCTCAGTCGTCCATCTAATTCCATTACACGGGGAACGTATAATGGACGCCGGCGACAATACTATAATAGTATTCAATATCATTCGTCCGTCTGTCCATTCGAGGCTCTGTCGAGTAGATTGCTCCTTGGGGACGAATTCATGTCGACCACAGGCACGTGCGTCCTCCAGGAAGGCGGACTGGCTGGCCGGCTGGCCGGATGGTTTGCTCGGTCGGTGGATCGGTGGCTCGGATGAGACTCGATAGCATGTTCGACATGACTCTTCTGTGCAGGGCCGGGATATCCAGGTCCTCGAAGACCCACCGGACAGCGGTGGTAGCGGCACCACTCAAGCCTATTAGTTCCTGCTAATAGGATTAAAGGACAACCGAAGAGGGGCAAGGAAGAAAAACAGCTTTGCCCCGTACGAAACCAAGCCAACCAAAACACGTGTTGTCGACGTTGGGTGTGAAGTTGCTGCGATCAAGACGGAAGGACGTCTCCATCTCGGACCTGTTCAACTTTTTTGTCTTCTCCATTGCTCCGACGATTCTTCTCCGGGTTTCCTCAGTTTCATCCACTTTCCACAACTCGGAACTTTCTCTGGAGCTTTCGGGTTTGGATTTGCTCGAATCCCTTTCGGCGAGGCTTGACAGCTCAAGGTGGCACGCTCAGCGAGAGAGACATGGGCGCCGACCCAATTCACGCGGGCGTCAGTTCTGGGCGTCATAGACGTTGAATGGAGGTGTCAAGGGTTTTGCAACGCCGAAGCTAGCACGGTGAAAAGAGCCGGACTCGTGATGGACGTCGTTTCCCTTTTCGTCGTCGTCCACTGTCAGCTAGCTGCTCGGTAGGTTCTTGCTCTATTCATAACAAATCCTGCTGAGCCTTGCCTGAATCTCACCGGCAGGCAAGACATACAGGGTCCACCGACAAGACCGAAGTCGGTGGAGCGTGAAGCCCACCGAGGTAATACCCATCGGTGGCAGTGGTGGTCGTTGTCGACGTCGTCGTCGTGACAGTCGTTCCTGGTGGCCCCGAACGCGGAGTAGGGTGTTGGTTCCTAGCCGTTGTAGGCATCGGAGTCTTGGAGAGACCTTGCAGCGATAGAAGGGGTGATGGTGGAGAGTGTTGGGTGCATGAAAGGGATGTAAGCGCGGGTTGTCAGCATTCCCTCCGCCCGCCATGGGGATGGGGCTCGACGCAGAAGAACAAGGGGCGCAACGGGTGGCACCGTGTTCCTGAAACAGGAGCGGAGCTGGGATGACGAGACCACATCGTTCAACGTCCTCGACAAAACTTCATCCGAGAGCACCGACTTTTGCTGGCTCGGACGAGTTCCACCGTGCTCAGCTGCCGATAACAGGATCTCCGTAGAGTAGGTACTACGCCATGGCCTATTCCGCAACGTCCCGGTACCCTGAAAGTTGCGTGGCTTACCGATTCCTATACGGACGCGTATCACATCGCAACGTATGGGTATGGGTACAGATCGTACGATGCACGTGGAATGCGATTGTGTGGTGACGCACACGAGCGTACGTCTTCCCGCGGAGGTCATCTCATAGAAATGCCTCCCTGCGAGGAGCATGACGAAGCGAGGAGACGAGCGACAGAGAAAAGGATTGTGGGAAATGAGGGGAAAAAGAAAGACGGGTCATGATTACTTGCCGAGCTGGAAGAACCGTCAATGGTCGCGCCACGGTCGTTCTCGTGGCGTGGCCGCCTGAACCGAAGCAAGGCATCCGACTTGCCCACCGCCCGGTCAAGGTTCCGCTCGCCGAAAGCCGCCTCGCTGCCTTTCTGCCCGTACGAAACAAGATGAAGGAGTTGTTCCTGTATCGACGTCTGACTGACATCGCCTGCTCTATTCGTTGGCTCATACAGCTCCGGTGAACGTCAGAGCGGCTCGCCAGATACGTGGCCACACAAATACATACATACGTACACATATATATGGACCTGTATATAGATGTCGGTGCGTTTGTGCGTGTCGGTCGGTCCGTCGGTCGCTTAGACGGTGTGCATGACCCAGCCGCGTCCCGCTGAGTGCATTTCGGATGACACCTACCTTAAGGTGCACGCCCACAGCCTCGCACCAATCGGAAGAAAAGTCGATTCTATGTATAACCGACGAATGTTTGGCAGGATACAGAAAGAGGGAAGATTGATAAAAGGAAGAAGTATACCGGCGATAGAATCAGATAGGAAAAAATGATAGGAGACGTCCTTGAAAATGCGGCGTGAAGGCGCCGGCTTTCCAACTTGCTGGATGACGTTTGCGGTTCGCCGAGAGGAAAGGAGTGACAATGTGAGGAGAGACTCAGACCGAGGATTCGAACGAGGACACTCCGTTCGTCCCCTGAAAAAGGATGTCAGAAAAAGTGGGGAAGGGGATTCCGCGCGGGATGGGAAAAATGGAGCCTGGAGAAGGGCCACCATCGTCGACGAAATGCGATAAGGCCACAAAGGAATGTTTCATTGTTCTGCGAAACGACGGCGAGCATCCCGTTTCGCTGTGGCTTGCGATACGCGTCATCTGAGCACCGCCCTCGTGTGGACGACGACGTCGTCGTCAATGGCGTCATCGTTGGTTCGACCAGTGGCGATTGCTCCGGCGCGCATTAAGCAACGGCAGGAATTGTTTGGGGGAAGCATTCATGCCAGAGCTTTGGTTTCGGCTGTGGGGCTTCTTCCGATGCTGCCCGACGACCTTTTCCGACCCTTTGATGCTTGTTGGTCATCTTGATCATCACGTTTGAGGATGAGGACTCATCTTCAAACAAACGATGCCCTGAAACTTGGGAATCGATGCCCGCATCCCGATTCGGCGGAGGTCGATGATGACAGTCTGGAACGCAGAGCTCGGCTATGGAGTTTCTGGAACTTGAAAGTTCCGGAATGAGGGCTCGGGGAGGAAAAGTACCTCAATAATACAACAGGATAGAAAGTGCAGGATTGTAGAAAATCGGGAATGCGATCGATATTTGAGCTCAGATTGTGCTTCTTCCTCCACAGGGTGCGTCGGAAGAGGAGTCTTCGTACGCGACGGTGAAGCGAACACCTCGGCAAATCCGACAGTCGGATTTCAACATTTACAACTACCCGGCAGGAACAACGGGGACCATTATGCGGAGTCCAGACGAGATGTCGGACTTGGATCCGCAATCGATGCAGTGGGAGAGTTCAGGCTGCGGCAAGAAGTATCGAGCCATTCAAGGTAAGCACGCGAATAGCGGCGGCTAATATCCTCCGGAGCTCTTTCAGCGTCAATAGGCTGATATCACTACTGCTCCGAGAGGAGCGAGCAGGCAGCCGAGGTATGTAGGTAAGAAGGCGAATGACGAGCGGCGGCGCGAGTGAGTGCGCGGGAGCGCGTAGAGCACGTTGAAGGGCAGCGAAGGCCAAGCAGATCCAACGAGTCGGCTCAGTTCGCTTTTCGCTTAATTACCCCGCGGCAGAGTGAGTCAGCGTTCGCCCGCCCGCCCGCCCGTCCGCCCGACCTAACTACAGTGAAAAGGGGTCCCGTCGTCGACTCGGAGGCCAGTCTCCAGAGTTGGGGGGTACGACGGGGGTTGAGGCGGGGGAGTGGAGGCGGATCCCAGAACTCGTTAACGTTTGCCCTGGTGAACAATTCACTTTTCAAAGCCAACATCCACTCTTTAGTACTGCAGTCAGCGAGGAAGCAAGAGAGAGCAAAGTGGGTCTGAATTTACTCTGCCTCCCCCTGAACCTCTTCCCCCGCTCGGTCCCCTGTACTGCAATCCCCCTTCTCCCCCAACGTTGTCCCCCTCCTTAGGAGGGCTCCCAGTGCTGACGTCCCGTTCATGCAATGTTCTGTCCCTCCAATGCCTCGTTCATTCCCGTATTCGCACCTCTTTTGACATTATTCTCCCCCGTCTACAAGCCGACATCCCCCATCCCCCCGTGCGATCATTCCACCCACTCATGTTCTTCACCTCCGATGACCGCTCACCACTCTGTCCTCGTTTCCGTTCCCTTCCTATTGCTTTTCTTGATCTCGTGTCCCGGCCCCTCTCGACCCGAGGTCCCCCTCCTCTCGGTCTCTCATCAGTCGACCCCATAACCTGATTTCCGCGAGCTCTGTTCCTTTCATTCGAGCCCCGATCCCCTCGCGAGTCGTTCGGCCATGACTGCTTTGAAGTGACGTCGACGGCACCTCGCCGGGTCACCACTCGATTCCAAATCAGTTGTCGGTGGTTTCTTTCATGATTCCCTCATCATTGCGATCCGCGACGAAAGGATGAACCCTAACGCTGGACCGAACTCATCATGGCCTCTGTGGCAGCGGAGGTTTCGAACCTCAAATCACGAACTGTTCGCGACGAGCAACTCCTTCGAGGCCGCGTTCTTTCAATTTTTTGGTTGCGAAAAAACTTTTGCTCGAAGCGGTCGCCGTACAAAAATTCATTCTCTCTCCGTTGTGTATGTACAAAGCCATTTGTCATGTCGTGCATCGTTCCCGTCATTCGTTTGCTCGTTCGTTACTCGCAGTCTCGTTCAGTATCGTCCGGAGACGAAAAAACATCACACTGCTGACTTGATAGAGCTTTTGCCTCTTTTTCTCCACGACCTTCCACTCCAATCTCTTTCGAGCGACTAACTGTAAAACCTTGAGCCCACTCATTCCCTGCCTTGGGTCCCTTTGCCCCTTCTCGCTCCTTTCGCCACCTGTCCTCACAAGCCGCGTTCCCTGCGCGGCGAATTTTCATCGAGACAGACGACTGTCAACACGGAGCGATATCTCGAAGGACGCGTGTCGTTGTGTGTGTCAACAACGGGAACGGAATCGAGCTTCACAATGGTGCAGCATCGAGAAGGGGGTTTTCGGCCATTTTGAATCAAAGACGTTCATTTCACGTCCAGTTTGGACGAAGTTTCTGCAATTCGTCGCATGTAGCCGTGAGTCACTCACATTCCAAGTGGTCAGGAGATGCTGCTGATGTCGTCGTGGAGAGATGAGGGCGAGCGGGAAACGAGGGCCAGGCTGCGGATCCTGATTTAGAGCGGGCTGCGTGCTTCCGAGCTGAGCATTGTGCAATGGACAAAGGGTTGTGCGCGTAGGGATCCGAAAGTTGCAGAAAGAAAAGTTGAGCGTCTTTCGCAACCCAATCTCTAACAACGGATGAACTATTTCAGGGCTCGAGCATATGGTCAACCACCACGGACACCCGTACTGAGACGTGCGGCCGCCTATGAATAGAACCAACAAATATGAATTCCTAAATAACATGTATTATACTGGAAGCGAATGTGTTGTATGATTGCTCTGTTATGCTCTGGTAACTGATGATACTAAAGACTAAGAAAATGATAACTGAAATGAGAGATCGACGAAAACAGTTGATACAACAACGAGGAGGTGAAGATTGGTTCACAACCGAGGTGTAAATAGTGTAAAAACGATAATTATGATTTATAAAGATTCAGAACGCTGCGTCGCTCACGTTGCTCACCAGCAAACGTCAGCGTCAACGAGCCAAAGTCGGCGCCGCAGCGAGAAGTGCGGAACGAGGGATTTGTGAACTCCTCGAACAGAGCTCTCCTGAGCAATTTCGGTGACAACGAGTATCATGAAGTCAACGAGAAACAAAGCCTGGGATGAAACGAGGGAAAAGAGAAGACACCGAGGCCAGAACTCTGAGGTGTAGGAACGCGGGTTGGGGAGAGGAATAAGCAGGAGCATGAGGAGGGACGAGAGGCTGGAGAGGCGCTATTAAAAACACGAAAGCGCTCGCGGAGGAACGAGAGCTTTGTTAAACTTTAACAAGCCCTAACAAGAAACTGTTGTGCGCGGAATTTCCGTGCAACAAAATATTACCTGAGGCTTATGAAGTATAATGAAGGGTTTAAGAATTGCTCTCATATTCTGCGCATGCCAGTGCCCCCAGATTGCCTGCCTGCCCGCTTGCGTACATGCTCGCGGCTTGGACAACACGTGTATATGATTCCACAACGCTCAGGAAAAATGAGACACGGCAGGTTCCTCCTCGTCTCCCCCCTCCTCCTTCCACATCCTCACAAGAGCAAACAGTAGTGAATCTTCGCTCGGGAAGATCCCGTTGGTCAAATTCCTCTCTGAAGAATCTGGAAGCCGTAATGGCAGTCAATGAGGAGATGGCCGGCAACCAGATCGCTCAGTTCCATTTTCCTTGCAAATATTTCCTTGCAAAAGTTGCGCTCGCGAAACACTTTCCTCCATGACACTGCTGCAGATCCCGTGTTCCCGTGTCCGGAGTATTCGGTAGCTTGTAAAAGCAAGTCTCACCTCTTCGGTATGAGTGGTATCAATTTGCAATATGTGTTTTTTTTGTGGGACCATGTGGTTCCCTTCGGAACCTTTCGGTACGGTTTCCGCTGAATCGAGCCTACTCAGTCCCGATGCTTCATTTCCCAGACTTAAGCCATGGGAAAATTCCACTCCGAGATCCGAAAGTTCATCCTCAATACTGTACATCCAGCGTGCCTCTCGCGTCATTCGATCGAACCATGAGAATCGACAGGCCTTCACCGTTTCTTCCCGCGATCCCTCTTCCATTCAAAGACATGACTCAACAATTTGCTTACTCGTTGCTCAGAGCGCCTCTGTTTTCGACGGATTACGAAGCAGGAACGGCCCAAACGCTCGACATATCCGGGTCGTCATTTGTAAAGGAAATATTGTTCTTGACCGTATGAGTGGATGGACTGCTGTTGCCTCCCAGACTCGTCCCCTGCTCGACCGACTACCCGAACGACCGCCTTCCGCCGATCTGAAGAATTGGCCGACACTGCCAGTTTCAGATGGATCGGCCGAAAATCAACTGCCGTGCCCTCACCTGCCAACACCTATGACCCACGAGCCCCAGAAATCCACTCTCTCCTTTTATTCCGGAGAGAATTTGTTGCGTCTGTTGCATATTCTTTATTTGCAAGTGTAAATGTGGAAATATATGGTTTCGAGATGAATGCAAAGAATAGCCAAATGACATTTGAGAATAAAACAAAGACAACATTTAACAAAATCTCGCCTTGTGCTCAATTCAAGCAGATGAGCTTCATGCATGCATTGACTCGAGAGGCTGCTCCCGGTCGTCACGAGCAAAACCAACTTCACAATTTCGGATTCCCAGCGCAGAATTTTCGCCACCAGAATTGATCCATCCCGCCACTGGGAAGGGGGAGGGAGGTAGTGAATGAAAAGAGAGCTTGGAAACTCGTCAAGAATCTTTTTTCCGCTCACTCTTGCAGCGAACTCCGCCGTGCACGGAAGAAGTTTAAGCTGAGGGCTTTTGTGGATATTGTTTGAGAACACATAGCCTGCTTACTTGGCTCCCGGACTGGCTGCTTGCCTGCCTCCCTGCCTGGCCAGCTTACTCTTCAGAGTGTTGGGGTAAGCACCATTTTAGTGGGAGGTTAATCACAGTGTTTAGGAGAGCTTTCCCGCTCCTGTAGGGTAGGGGGGGGGGGGGGCGTGGGGGGTGGATCCCTCGTCCCAGGTCTCTTTAGCTCCCTTCCGTCTTCCTTTAACAACTCTCGGTGCCCTGGTCGCCCCTCGCCGCGCGCCCTCCAGTTTGAGTGACTTTGAGCATATTGAAGCTGTTCCCTCGCTTGCTCGAGGCAATTTCTCCCATGATGACACCGGCGGCGGCGGCGGCGGCGGCTCGACTCCTTGACTTCAGTTCCGAGTACGTAGACAACAGCCATCCTGGCTCCTTGTTGACCCTCGGACTTGTTGTGCGGCGGAAGAAGTAATTACCGCACCGATATTTTATTCACAAGGTTTCCTTCAAGCTTTCCGGGCAGCGTGTTAACACGGAAAATTCCACGAAAGCCGTAGAGGACGCACGGTTGTTACGGAGCGGAGCAATTACGACCGAGCTTCAGGAGGGACAGGGAGCCCTCCCGACCTCAGAGACTTATTCACTCGGGGGATTCCTGGGTGGTGAACTCTTGTCGTGCAAGCAGAGGCTGCTCAAGATGCAGCGTTATTCAAACCGTTCAGAACTTCGAAATGTCGAATGATTTCGACATTTTCCTCGATTCGTATAGTACGGAAACGCACAATTGGTCTCGCGTCCGAATTTTCCGGTAGATATTCCGGTGAGTGGTTCACGGGACTCAAAAACTCGCGAGTGTCGTTCACGTGACTAGAAGGACACGATTCCGCCGAATGACTCAGAAGCAAGTGGCGTGAGGACGGGGAAGAATTCTGAAAAATTGAAAATTTCGTATGCGACCGACCCGTGTTGGGACGCAATCGACCGGGCAACCGCGTGCCCGCACGAGTACAGTCATGAGCCCGAGGACGACCTAATAAGAGACCCGAGGAAGAGAAAGAGAGAGGAAGCAAAGCGAACAAAAAAGCAGATGGAAAAAGAGGGGCGAAGCAATCTCTGCCCACCTGCCGCAGGCAATGTGGTCAGCGCTCCAATAATTATTATTGCTGCTGCCGCTGCGAACTCCCGAGTCGTCGTCCCCCCCCCACCCCCACCCCGAAGAACAGGACCTCGTTACCCTCTCTTCTCTCGAGACCCCAGTTCCGATTCCTCTCAATCGGAGTGTTGCCCCGTCATCCGACTTCTTGCTCACTCACTTTCTTCCGCTCTGGAAACCTCTTCGACTATGAAACTTCGCCGATTCCGCCTCTTCCGATGAGCTTCCGGACATCTACGGTCCTCGTTCGCAAAGGTGAAGTCTCCCAATGATGTCTTCCCCCCCCTCCCCTCCACACTTGATCACCACGGGACCTCGCCGAGACACCTCTAGACGAAACTAGTCTCCAGTGTGCTGACGACATTCAAATTGTTGTTATTAGCATTTGAACTGCTTTGCATTCAACAGTGCCGCACAAGGTTCAAGCGTAATTTACGCACCTCGTGAACTCGTCCGAAGCTGGAATCGAACCTGACTTCTGGTCGACTTTTAACAAACGCTGACCGCTGTGCCGGTCCCAGGAGATCGCAGCCAATTCCTACCAGCGAACCTATAGGGTGCGCGGCACGACTCACAAGTCGAATGTGACTATCGAAACCCTGGAATTCCCCATTCTCGTTACTGCACCAATTAATAATCGTCGCTCGGAGGTTCTTAAGGAAAAGATTCCCTCGCTCGTTATTCCCCCACTGCAATCCCGATGTCGCGAGAAATGGCGAGGTGAGGCTTATGGTCCGAATGAGCTTCATCTACACAGTGAACATGAGCAATCGTTCACAAACTTCATGATTATATGACTGATGAGTATCTTGTTGATGAAATCGAGGAGGGATGGGGAAGGGTGGTATGATGGGGGTATTCCAATCCGGGAAGACAAGTCACTGGGGTTGAAATTATCTTGCTTCATATCACGACGAAGAGCTTATACATTAAATATTCTGACCGTTCGATGGGTATACTTATTGTCAGTTGGAAAGTGAACTTCCCGGGCCTGGCTTGAGCTCGTTCGCGTAACCTCATGAACACAATTGCAGATTCTGGCTACCCAGGCGAGATGTAGCGTCAGAGTATGCCATGATGAACGAGAATCATAAGATCAAGTCTCACCTTTCCGCCAAATATTCCAAGAACGAACTAGCCTAGAGTCCTGCGTAGAACGGACCGTTTTTCTGATCGTGAAAGGGTTCAGAACTCTGCTCTACGACGAAAAATGTATGTTATGGGACTTCGTCATGGTTGATCTCTTGCAGATTAACGATGTGGAATTCTCGGAGCACAAATTTTCCATCAGTCAGGGAGAGTTCTGAACCCTTTCATGGCCAGAAACAAGGCTCGTTATACGCGAGACTTTGGGGTATGTATACCAAAACCCAGCTTTGTTCCGTACGCATTTCTATTTAATTGTCCGAGCTGAGCTCCTTCGAGATGTCGGATGCGGGCAAGGAATCGAGAGCTTTTAGCGGGACAGCCGAGTCAGTAGAGACGACGAACGTAGAGCCGAAGTCAGCTAACGACCGACCTCCCATATTTTTGAAAGTATACCAACGGAATCATGTGTCGGAATGACCAAGGACAGAGGCTCGCCGACCTCACGCAATTTTGAGAGAGTTGCTGCTCCAAGTTGAAACTCTAGATGCCACTTATCGTTGCACGATACTCCTCAGCCTGTCTCCCTAAGAGAGCATATTTTGAAAACTTTTGATTCCTCGGTACTCGGGAACCGGCCGCACCCCATATTCTCGTCGATTACTAGCGAATCGCGACGAGCATACTGATAGAGAATGGGCTGCTGAGGAGACCCAAAACTCAGAAAATAAGAAGCGTTGAGCCAAGGATACACGTGCGCTGGTTTATTGCATGATTTCTGCTGAGGTCCGACTCAATCCTGTTCTGCCTCTCCATTTGACCCCTGGCAACAACCAGGGAATCAACTCCTGTTGCCCCCTCAAGCCGTCCGATTCTCATGTCTCATGTTTTCGTTCATCACAATCACAAGGCACGAAGCAGCTTTGGCAGCCGAGCGATCGCTAGGTGATCCGGGATGCTGCTAAATTGTTCTCAGAAGGGAGTCTTTGATGTCTCAGCCTCACTCAATGAATTGGCTCGATTTCCGAACAGGGGTGCTCACAAATACGCGACGATGACAGCTAGTGCGACGCCAGCGACGCTGTCTTAATCAGGTTCCTCGTCGCCTCGCTCTTCTCTCAAATTCTCTCAGCGCCGTTCACTCGGAAACAATTCGACAAAAATGCTTTCCCCATCTCGACCCGTCTCATCTTGATGTTTAACATAGCGGAAAACTGACGGACCATGCGAGCGATCGCGTGGAAAACTTGTTTGTTGAATCATTTCTCCGCTGCCATCTTATGAAAATCAGAGACGCCACATCGAAGATGCTCCATGGCCGAAGGGGAAAATTCAGTTTTTTTCTCGTTCCCCCCGCAGTTTTTACGATATATCTCTCTGATTTTCAGGATGGCTACCGAATTCCCGTTTTTCCCCCACGCACTCACGGATCTCTTTGCAGATCTGGGCCGTTCTCGCCATTTCTCTGCCCGATTCCGTCCTCTTGACCCTCCTGAGCTAGTTCCTTTGCTTCTACTTGGTATCTTCTTCATTCAATGAGGGTCGGCAACGGCCTCCAGGCGACCGCGCGATTGACTATTTAAGATTGAAATTAATTTCCACCCTTTTTCCGAGCTCCTCCCCTCCAAAAGTTCGTGTTACGATTCCCATTCCCGCTCACAAGATGGAAATAGGACGACGAGTGAGGAACAGCCGCAAGAGGGGCGCACTCCTTTCGGCTTTCTCTCCTGGGATCGGCAGCAGGAGAAATCGGTCTTCTTCATTAGGTTGTCCTCTTGCCCTGCCGCTGTCTTATTTCGTTTCTTTCGTCGAATCGAATGCTCAACAGATCTCCACCGTCCTCTCCGCCCCCTGCTCCTCCCCAGTACTCCAAACTCTCTCACCCACTCCTTCCATCCTCTCGTTTTCTTGCTGGCCGCTTTGGCCTTTTGTCAGTCTGTCCGTTTTCGCCTGAGGACGACGGTTGTCGGTCGTCCTCTAGCAGCTTCTTTGAAAGTGATATTAATTCGTTTCCCTTCCCCTGTCGTCGTCGCTGCCGCCGCCACCCCTCCCCCGTTCTCCTTCTTTCGGCACTCCTGACGACTTCATCAAGACAACGAGCCCCGGGCGTCTAAGTGCCCAGTCCCCCTTTTTCGGCTGGACCCCCGAATCCAGCGCTCGACCTTTCCCGACTGTTCCTCATGCGTTCCCCATGGTCCCTCTGTGGCCCTCTTACACGCGCCCCGTGGGCCCCCTCTGGAGTTCCGTGGTGTTTTTTGGGGGCATTTAATAAACTGATTGCTCAGCTGTGCTCGCTAGATGGCTGACTGACTGAGTGACTGGCTGGCTTGGTGGCACAATTTCTTTTTCCTTCCGTCCGTCTTTTCAGTTAGACTTCGTTCTTCTCCTCGCCGCTCTGAAGTCTGAACGCTCCGCCTTCATTCAAAGAGAAAA
The DNA here is from genome assembly GCA_028455905.1 of Neoseiulus californicus. Taxonomy (NCBI): domain Eukaryota; kingdom Metazoa; phylum Arthropoda; class Arachnida; order Mesostigmata; family Phytoseiidae; genus Neoseiulus; species Neoseiulus californicus. The sequence continues at coordinate 10,053,280 of JAMQGS010000006.1, read as the reverse complement.
CTTGCTCTTTTCGCTGCGCGGCCCTGCTTTTTCAAGAATGCACTCTCCGAGATTTTCCGCGCGGTGACGAATTGCGTTCCTCGTTCCCATGACGAGCGGAAAAGCCACCCCAGCAACGGGCTGTACAAGTGGCTGCAGCTCAAAGTCATAAGCGATGCTCCAGCGTCGAATTCAAACAATAGGCTTGACCATGAGGTAGGTATAGTTCTTCTCGATGATTAGTAATCATTGATAACGGTCACTTCTGGCCGGTTTCAGGATCGATATTCTACCGCAGTTGCGATGGAGCTATACAATCTCTCCGTATTGGCGCTGAAGAAGTGATGAAAAGGAGTCACTTTCATGTATATGTAACTACATTTATCAACGCACTGGGAAACCGCACGAGTCTTGCACACCAAACTTCCCGGGAGAATTTTTCAGATCTCAGATAAAAATGATTGCCAGCCGATGTGGAGAACATCTCGATGTTGTAACCCGTGTTCATGTCACTTCGTTGCTGATAGCCCGGAGATGAATCTTGGCGCTGTTGTGAATGAAGATTCCGCGACCTGTTGCCACGTCTGAGTGAGCCCGACTGAGGTGAGCTCGTGCTGCACGCGGTGCGGAGGGGAGCTTGAAATATGATGATAAAAATAAGCGAACTATAAGTTTCCTGAAAATCAAACGACGCCGGGTGGTACCGCCTCAGTTAATTAGGTTTTCCAAGCGTTTCGGTGTAATTTATTCTTCGTCGCAACCGAAAGCATCGAGGCTTGAAGCTCCGGCTCACAAGTTTCTCTCCGTGTCTTTAGTCGAGCTACATACGCACGCGCCGACGCACGCACACCCACACACTCACAAGAGACTCACTTCCGACTAAATCTCAACTAATTCAAGTTCCCAAACGGCTCTCTGAGGGGCTCACCTACGGAACGAGCCTACAGTGGCATCCTTATCCGCTTGTTCGTCCTCTCCTCTGCTTTTTCTGATTATTTGCGCCCTCGTTGTTCTCGCTCTTCCGATGGAGAGAATGTATGTTCGTTTTTGTTTCATCATCGGTGTGCCCCCGTCTGCCTACTACGTCTGTAATAGATTCAAACATTGTTTCGATTTGTTCGTGATTGTTTTTAATCCTTCTGTTGCTCAAGGTTCCTACGGCGTTCGATAGGCTTGGTTAGACGATCAGCTCTTTAGAACGTCATCGCGCTATTAGAGACAGGAACTCGGGTCTCGGTTCCGACGGCTACGTCAATCAATTGCTCATCCGTTTCTTGAGACGCTTTTGCGCGCAGCCGTAGTAAAACTAAACCGTTCGTCCATCTCTACAACAACCTGCCACCACTAGAACCGTGTTTTTCAGTGGCTTGCTTGCTTGCTCGCGACACGATGCGGGGAATCTCGACGAGGGGGGCTGCTGGCGAAGGTTCCCCAACCCTACCCCGCTTCCGGGCCAGGGGTTCGAGTCGTTGGGGGGTTGGTTTATTTTTAAGTGTCATTTTCCACTTCGGCTGTTTCATCAACGGTTCAAACGTGTGCACGTTTTTGGAGAAACGCGAAAGCTGCGTGTCACATTGCGAAACGAGTCGGTTAGGTCACTCCCTCGCTCGCGCACAACCCTGTCGAAGCGAACTAGCAGATGAACCATTCCTGAATGTGCGGTGGATGCTCTCCTTATTTCGAATCGGTCAGAGTCGTTTGCTCCGAAATTACTCTGGGGGCTTCGAGTGTGAACACTCCGTACCAAAAACAAGGCTTCGGGATTTTTTTCCAGCTTCAGTGAAACGTAATCGATGCGAGACGTTACTCGTTTCGAAGGCTCATTCTAGAGTCTAGAGAGTTTGCGAGTAACTGTATTGATTTAATATTTGTACCACTCTGATCGTTCTGTTGCATGAATAATCTGCTGGAGCTCATCGTAAGCAGGCGAACTCACTCATATTGCCTCGCAATTGGGAGAGTTGTCGATCACGAGATTTCCAGAACCTCCGTCGATGAATATGGCTGAAGGTTTGATTTCTGATTGGGTCAACACCTATATCTGCAGAAACCGCTTGTCAGGCATCACTCCAGCCATTTCCGTAGCCAGAAAAGCAGGGTATCCATCATTCATCGAAAGAGATAAATCATATACTTTTTTGTTCCCCGTCGGATTTAAAACGCGCTGCCGCGCCCGTCACGATCATCGTCGAGTAAGCGAGTATGGCTTCGGTCAGATAAGACTGCATCATAGGACGGCGAGAGACAAGTTGTCCCGTCTTCTTCAGGAGGCTGTATGCTGGGGACAGGCTCTCGAAAGCCGCCTTGACGACACCTGGTTGCTGATCCTACCAGAGCGAAGACTGGTGATATGCTCTAGCGATGCTACTCCAGCATCAAGGACGTCAAAGGAGTGGGAGAGGTATCGGAGAACTGGACAGTGAACCTTGCCCTTCTAGGTTGGGCGTCTGAAGAGTTATCGTGAGCGCACCCGATGATAACCTGCAGAAAACCGCATTTTTCGTTCCTTTCTCGCACGATGGGCAAGAGGTGGGAGGTCGTCCACTTTCCGTTACTTCCGCGTCAAAACGACCCTGTGATCGACAGAACTCGCTTGCTGCCTCATAGTATGCAACAGGATTCCCGATTCTTGCCGGATCTCGTTGATCTAATCCATGAAACTTCGTCAGCCTGGTTCCTGCTCCAAATTTTGTCTTTCCGCTCTGGGTCGAAGCTCTAGGAGTGTGATACCTCTTCGTGACGAACTCATAGACTGGAACAAATGCGAGTGCGTCACCGATGAACAAAACTTATACGATGCATGAGTCCGAAGGGAGAGGAATCTTGCGAAATGGGGTCCAACAGTTTGACGGGTTCCTCCACGGCAACCAGTTCAGCGGGAACCATGGGGGACGTTGAATCGCAAAAGGAAAGGAATGCGAGCGAGAATACGAAATCGGGGAATGAGAGCGCCTTAATTGTGCCAGGAGCACAGATGGATGCGCGAAACCTTTGAACAAGAATCGTTTCCGGTGCCACCTTCGCTCTCTGTCCCGAACGAACCTGGAGAGGGTTCGTCTTCTCGCCCCTGAATGCTAGTGGGGCAACGACCCGATGAGACGACCGTGAAGGATAAAGAGCATGGATGAGGAGATCGGGCAGGGGTGACAAAGTGGAAGAACGAGCACGGAGGACGTACGGGGATAAAGGTGGTACCTTCTGATGCCCCCTCTCGTTGAGAGCGGAGAAGAAAAGGGTGGCGAAGGGGACTGAGGGACGCCAAAGTAACGGCAGAGAACGAATGAAGGGGGCAATTGTCGCAAATGGAGGTAATCCCAGCACCTCACCGCGTCTCACCATTAGCGCGTTTTTAAGTTTAACACTTTAAAGTCAAACTTAAAGCAGTCTCAAGGGCCTCTTCGTCTCTCCCGATTTTTAGCACCGAAAGGGGAAAAAAACCCCCAGAAAGCCGAAATGAAGAAAGAACAACTTTTCGACCCGCGTGTCCCCCAGGCCGAGGTCCAGCACCTTCTTCCTCCCTCATACTGAGAGTACGGGGTTTGCCTTTGTCGGTTTGCGTTTAGAATCGAAAGCTCGGCATCCGCATTTTCTGAATACTTCTCGGCCAGTGTTCGAGATCCACAATCGCGAGTTGACGCTTGGCCGCTCGTACCGAGTTTGTGTCGCACATTCTTCCGGTTGACCGTTTTTCCCTCCTTTTGTCCCGTTCACAAGCGCGGTCCCGTGAGTTTTGTGTTCGTTTCCATTCCGGGCTGTCTCGTGAGTTCTCGTTGACTCGTAAATGGACTCGGCGCCGATTCTTCGCCTAGACCACAGAGCACACCCCCTAATCTCGACCGAACAGGCCGTCCGCACTTGGAATAACAGTTTCTACTATCAGCTCACCACCCTCTGACTCGGTCCCCCAACCGAAACCCACAGCCAACCATTCGCCCTGTGGCTCCTTGTTCACCAAAAGCTCCCTGTGTCGCCCTTGGAGCTTTACGCTGAACACAAGTGTCGACCCGCATGTTTCAAAAAACTAGACTCCGAACACCGAAACTCACAATCAGATCCGGATCATCCACGCGATGATGCGTTTCCGGATAAGCTTGGAAAACTTCGATTCCGCAACAAACTTCTCTCTCCGAAAATGGAAAGCCCGAAAATCGTAGCTTGAAACATAATGTCACCCCGATGCGCCACTTTTCGTGGTTTTGTTGAGATCGAAGTTCGTTTTCATAGCGTCGAGCCGCTTGGGCCGTCGAACTTCGGGTTGGGTGTTGTGCTCGACGTGCTGAACGCTGGACGTGTTAAAAGAGGAGATAATAAAAATTATTCCATATTTCATACAGAGCGGGGCATGAGAAGAAACTGCGCGTAGCGAAACCCGTTTAGCGACTCGTTAAGGAGTCTGCGAAGACCTTGGAACGCGAGCAGCCTGCGAGGAGAAGAAAATAGCTGATTAATGAACGGGCAACGCTTTTTCCCCGAGGTAGAACAAGTCTGGAAGACTAGGCCCAACGTGGGAACACCTGATTTCCGCCCGAGTGCTGTGGGTCGTAGAGGTCTCAATCGAGTTGAGCAAGTTGAACCGATTCTACGTTGACACTCGCCGAACTGAATGAAGCTCATTTTGAAAAGGTCCGAGTAACTCCCAAAGATTCAATTCGTCAGAGAAGGAAGTCGTAGCTCATCTCGATCTTGAAGACACTTTTGAAAACTCCGAAAAGATGAGCGAAGCATTCCTCATGTCTGGGAATCGCACGTTCGGGAGGAGGGAATTCCCTGTAATCGCGAATTTGCCGCAAAACCTCTGCGATTGAATGTTTCCGGCAGACGTCGCTGAAATACACATGCTGTTCGCTTTGTTGGCCCATGAACGGAACTTTGTTAAGGATCCTCTGAGGTCTGTTATGTGCTGACACATAGTGAGTCCTTCATATCTGCAGTCTCTCAGCGTGCCCACGGTTGTTCCTCAGTTGAGCCTTCATCAATCTCCCCCGCTGGACGCTGTGTTAGTTCTCTATCGAGTCCACTGAGACCGCGGAACCTGGCTGTGGAGCCAACCCCGTCCGCCGGCCCGCTTACCAGGCTGCCATCTGAGCAGCAAGCTAGCCGAGGCTTATTCTCGCGTCAGCCCGGGGCTGAACACGACAGGATGTCAGTTTCCACGACTCCAACGTCTCTCAAGCTTCCCACCGTAGCCCCGACGGCTGCAGTTGTTCGATGTGCCAACTCTCAATCCTCACCCTTGCTCCGCTCGGTCATTGTAAGTGGCATGGTTCAATATGACGACGAGAACACAGGATTCTCGGAGAGGAAGAACTCTCGAATTGACTCGGGTTGTGGTTTCAGATGTCGCGACCAAGTCACGGAGCGGCATGACGATCCAAGAAACCAAATCCGAACTGGTTTCACGGATCGATTTCTATTCGTCGATTTACTCGATGCGGTCGCCGGTGTCAAAAACTCAACGAACCGTTTGAACCTACGAAGCCGTGAGTGCAGAAGGTTTCCATACGGTATACCGGGAACAGATGCTTCCTCAAGCATTCTCGCGTCCGAGCGTGCCGAGAATCGCGCGGAAGGAACGATCAATAATGATGGAGTCATATTTCTGATTGGCATGTTCAGTGATGATTCGGCGAGAGATTACCTCTCTGACCTGGAATGGTGCACTCTAATCGAATGTGAGAGTCATCAACGGAGGAACCAACGGACACGAAAGTGTATTCAATGGAATCCCCTCACGAAACCCAACGCGGGGACCGTGATAAGTGCGAACGCTCGCGAAACTTCCTTTTACGCAGTGTCTTATCCGATGTTCGTCGGAATGAAAACTTCGAATTCAATATTCTCGAACATCTCCTAACCGAGCGTAGCGAGCGACTCGACGCAGCGGATGGCGGCTAGAGGTTCTGAACCGGCGTTCATATTCGACTCTGTGAACATATCATTCTTCGGAGCTCGGTACATGAAGTCTGGAAAGCCATCGGCACCGGGTTTAAACCCTGTTGAGCTTCAGCGGGCGGGCGGCCCGACCGGCTTCCTACAGTGCACCGCTAAATAGCTTTGACGCGTGCCGCCAACCATAACCGCGCAGTTTAACTTGAAATTTATGTTCGTACCATCCAACCGATTCGATCGACCCCCCGGTCGTATACGGGACGAGCCGGCCGATGAAATGAGGGCTTGACCAGCAAACAGAGACCAGCCGGGTAACCTATGGCGAGCGAAAACTCATGGCTTCAAGGCGAGCCATGAGTTCCCCGCACTGTACGGAGCCGGTTCGGGGCACTTAGGATGAAAGCTCCATGATGGAAGTACTAATAAATCACTGTTCGCCATATCATGAAGCATATTTGTTGAAGCCAGTAAGGGTGCTGCTGCTTGTGGGTATCGGAGTGAGCGAATGGCCGTTATAGACGTGAGTACACTCCCGATGTTGAAATTCATCAGCGATCCATCTGTGGCTCGCCGGTGAAATTGAGTTCACTGTGGCCTAGAATGCGCTCCTGTCTAAGCTTTGCCGGTTCTGCATTCGAAACATGGACCGACCGCCATCCATGGAAATCGATCAAAAGCGATTGATTCATGATTCAACCAGTGTCTTGCCTACGTGACGGTTCTTTGAAAATTTCAGTTCTCCAACTTTTTCAAGTAGTATCGTTTCCCGAGTACGTTCATCATCATCCACAACGATGCTTTCCGATATTCCTGAAACGTGCGAAAATCACTGTGCATATACTGTTTGCGAATGTGATGCCTCCAATGCTCAGATCTTTTTCGATGTGGATGAGAGAAGCTTTCCTTCCTCCAAACTTGTTCGATAGTCCAGCGTCGAAGCTGACTCGTGTGCCTCCAGATCCAAGGGTATTGAGGACTCAGATTCAGATTCTCTTTCGCACGACTGTGTCGCAAGTTGCGACGCCTGATTCTGCGTGTTTCGCAACAAATCCAGGATCTTATTCACCCTCTCTGGAAGCCACGAAGTTGGGACTGAGGACGACTTCATCTGCCAGGTTGTCAATGCGTACCGCATGTATGCGTGCAGCTTTTGTTTTGCGTACATACGAACATACTCCTGAAAGTCATTTATGTTTATCACCGCGACGTCGAAGCGGGGAACCGGCTTGGGATGGCTTCTGTCGACGAGTTTTTTCTCCGTTGCGGGTCGCCTGCTCTATTGCGGCAGCGGAGACAACGACGACGACAAGCAAAGAAGGCCCCTTGTCGTTCGCTACCGTTTCCGACATTCGCGAGTTGGTGTACGGAGGCGCTCTTACACAAGCCCGCTCGCCGCAGCACGGGAGTGTGGACTACGGAAAAGGCGAAACGGGGACAACCGCAAGGGTCTGGTGAGTGAGGCGAAAAAGGGGGTATTCTCGGCATCGTCCATCAGGAGAGCCACCGGCTGCTCTACACACCGCCTGTCCTCCTCAATTTCTCTGCCAACCACCGTCAAAATTGTCGGTGAAAGGTTCTGCGCGGTTTTCGGCTTCCTGCGACCAGCAGTGCCCTGACCGCAAATCGGAGGAAGCCAACCATTCATTCGAGTTCGACCATATCGGAGAACTGGTCGGTGAGGATTTTCTGTCCCCAAAGTTCACGTCAGGGCTTTCGCGAGAAACGACGAAAGGTGTTTTCAGAACGTCGACGACAGCTGTTGAGATGTCCCGTCCGTTGGGACGGGCTGAACGAACGGGCCAGCCTCGACGAACGGGGCTCTCGGTCTGGAAGCTGAGCTTCTCTCCGAAAATGAGAACAACCGTGGCTCTTAATGTACATCGAAAGCGTCTGTCCAAGCAAAGTTCTAAATCAAAACTGCTCTTCTCCACTTCTGGGAAAGCGACGACGACGACGACGACGACGGGGAGCCGCCAATGGAACGATAGTTGAAACGGGAGAAAACGTGGAGAAAAACGATAGAGACACATCGAACCGCAGAATCAACGGCAGCAAGCGATGGCAAACTTCAAAATATTGCAGCAGATATCTTCTTTCGGCAACGAACAAGAAGCGATGTTTTGACGAAACTGGCCTCTTAGCAGACGCGGGCAGCTTCGGCACACGGGTACCTGTAATTGACGTAATCGATCTATCGGTAAGGGTCGAGATTTCCTCGCGTGAGCTGTTGGGGTAACACTCGGCGAGTTGCGACAGTTTATCATCGGAGACGTTTGGTTACGAGACCACGAAATTTGGCCATTGATTCCGCTCGAGGCTTGAACAGCCAAGACACGTGCGCAACATGAGCTCCTAGAAGATCAAACCGATAATAGACGTTCATATCCCCTTTCCGGTTGGGAAAACATGTGTTTTCCGACATTTCTGGGACCAAAGGAACTGCTGTGGTTGGGAAGAAGTTTTTCTAGATTTCTCACGTGAAAACTGGAGAGAATCTGAGCTCATAATGGCATTCGTCAATATATCCGAAGTCAATCGTCATCATGTGTATCAAGGTTCTTAAGCTTGCTTGTTGACGTACACTTATGTCCGAAAAACTCCTTTTCGACACCTACAAAACAGTTCGAGTCCGCTCGCGTCCAGGCGCTCCTCCTCAGTGCCAAACTTACCCTCTTCCGCCCGACGCATTCATCTATCCGGCGTTTACAATCACCTCCAACATTCTGGTAATGTTCACGAGCGACGTGATCCAATCACGGCTGATTCCAGAGTCAAGCAGTTAGATCGGACTCAAATTATCGGCGCGCCGATAGATTCGACCGAGGGCAGAGTGGTGTGAGTAGATTTCGAGAAGGGTTTCAAGTACAGAGCATCGTCCGGGTCGTTTGGAGGGGGAACAGAGCGCTCAGAGGGCCTGATCAGAGTCAAAAGGGGACCGGTTGTTCGAATTAGACTGTGAGAAGCAGTCGGATGAGGATCGGGGAGTCGAGAGGAAAACGATCGAGCTGCGGGCGGATCGCGTCAGGTGATTCCACGTACATCGACGACGACGACGACGACGACGACGACGACGACGACGACGACGACGACGACGACGACGACGACGAGGATCGACCGAGCAAGCAAAGTGCGCTGGGGTCTGAGGGGGCGGGCGCCCACGGTGCGGGGTTTCGATCCGGGCGAGGGGACCGCCTGCGAGCGGTGGAGAATCGCCGCGGAGGTGAATCAAGATTAATGGATTAAATGCAGATCATTTTCATGGCCATCATTACGTTCTAATTATCACCACTCCATCTGGAAGCCCTCTATTATTATAAAACAGGGTCAAATGTAGCAAACGGAGGGCAACCAGGTGCTGGTATGCCACGCCGAGCGGCTCCTGATAGCGTCGGAGTGGCCTCTCGAAGCACAACTGCGAGGGCGGGCGGTCGTCCATCGCAAAACGGTCCTCGGTTTCATCATCGAAAAGCAGCAGCAGCAGCACCGGCAGCAGGAGTCGGACCGACACGAGCTGAAGTAGGAGGCTCGACCGACGAAGGAGGTACGGCCTGATAGAGGGCAAATCCTATCGGAAGAGGTCGTAGATGATGTCTGATCGAGTTGAGTTGATGAAGCTTGGTACGAGACTCCGGTGAGTTGCCGACCACCCCAGGTGTCGGGATTAATCTCCAGAAACACGAGTTCATTGTTCATTAAGTAGTGCGGATCAGCTTGACGGGCTGAGATGAGCAGAGGTCGAGAGCGGCTAACGGAGACTCACAAGAGGAACGAGGACGAACGCAAAGGATGAGGAAACGGGAGCCTTATTCCATTATACTGCGTGACCACGCAGACTTCTGTTGGATATTCATAGCTTGCTGCTGCTGCTGCAGCTTCTGTTCCTCTTGTCATAAACCTTGCGCTCGCTTCAGCTGGGGTCGACTAAACTCGGCCTGGCTTCGCTCGACTCGCTTGTCACGGTGCATTTTATGCTAGAATGAAGTCTGTGACATATTTCTCCGAGTTGTTTTCCACGAAACGCGGTCGCTCAGCTACCGATGAGCCTTAGTAGACCCTCCCGCCGTCTGGAAGGCGACCAAGATCTTGTATGACCTCGAAAATCTTGAGATCAAAAACCTGTCCTATGATCTGAAATCAAAAACCGGACGAGGTGGTTTCTCTGATGTGAAACTCAGGCTTTGTTCCGAACTTAGTCATGTTATCCCGTTGGTTATCACATTCCCCGCTCGAATCGCACTCCCTGGCTTTCGACAGCGTTTCCCAACATGTCCGCGCGAGCAGAAGAATTCAAATACGGAAAATTTTCATGATATTTCGTTGATTGAAGTTAAAGTGCTCCCATCCCGGTCCTACATTCTCTGAAGCCTTCTCCTACGTTCGGCAACACGATGACGGAGCAACTGAGCTGCAGGTCGGACTTGGGAATATTCGACTCGGGCTTCCAGATGATGCTTCGCGTGAGTGTTGAGTGCGTGGAACACATCGGCGTAAGCAACGCTCCATCGCAGTGCAGCCGTATATGTTGCGCAACCAGGGTGTATTGCTGCGTATTGCATGGAGCCTCTTTCTCTGCTACAGCACCGGTATCGGAAGTCAGTCTCGAGCCGGCCGGCCGAAAGACAGCCTCGCTGACAGCCCTGGGCAGCTGCGTTGAATTCGGATTCGATGATGATGGGCAATCGAAACAGCCAGAAATTCTCCAGGCAGGTCTGTTTCACAATCTTTGTCAGATTCACAGCTCCGTCAGGAGGTCCTTACGAAGATCCTTCCGATCGGTTTCTTGATCAAACGCCTCCTGTTTCCCCGAGCGTGATGGAAGTCCGGATTCCAGTCCCGAAGGCTCTAGAACAGTGGTTCTCAAACTCTGCCGAGCAATCGACCCCCAGGGGGTCGACCGTCGACCCCCACGGCGACCGCAATGGAGTGTCTATGGAGACGACCCCGATAGATCGGCGGAAGGGCCATCGACCCCCTGGGGGTCGATATCGACCCCTAGGGGTCTATATCGACCACTTTGAGAACCACTGCTCTAGAAGTTCGTTCGTTTGCCCGCGTTCAAACGATGGAGTTTCGAAAGAAAGCTCCATCAAATCCGTCAATGCCCATGTTTTGCTCGAGAAATGGGAGGAAAGTTTTCTGACTTGATTTCTACTCAGTTTTCCAGCCGAGTTTTGCTCGGAAAATCATTCTAGAACTCTAGTAGTTGACTGGGCGTTCAGTATTTGACCCAACTCAATCAAACGACACAGTTCTTGAACTCATTTCAAAAGAATTAGGAGGAAAGCTCAAGATGTTGACGTTGTTGGACGAAGTGCCCAACTGTCAGCTGCTGTTGGGGAATTTATTTCAGGATATGTCACATGTGTTCAGCGTCTCGACTCCGAGAAGCCTCGAGACCTTAGTTGAGTTGATGAAGAAAAGAGGAGAACAGCGAAGAGAACAACCTCAGGAGACTGAGAAGAGGAAGCAGGGAGAGAATACGAAGGAGAACAAGGAGATACCGGGAGACCAATACGGCTTTGTCACCTGGGCATCGACCGATCGATACACACGGTGTACACAGGAGGTCCGAGAGAGGTCTAAGGAGAACAACGACACGACGACAATAACGACGAAACAAGACGAAGGTCACATCTTCATCACGTTTACACAGTTGACATCGATTTTGAGTTGAGAATGTTGAAGAAGATGTTGTAGAGTTCCTCGACTCAAAGCTCCAGATCGAAAGAGCTCAGAGTCCACGAACACCACACGACAAATGGAAAATCACTATCGTTCGATCTATTTGCGCTTGGATTTCCCCAGAAGTAGCCGCGTTCGTCGAGAACGATACGAACGACGTATGTTGCTCAGATGCGCATGAGGAGACGCATCTAGGAATGTTATTGCAACGTTGGCTGAGAATCTCCACCGAGTCGATGACCTACGATGAATGGATTAGACGCCGCGAACGAATACGTAGACAACCTTGACCAGGACAAAGCATAGTGGGAACTCTCCAGGAGGATGGATCGATCCTATATCTGCCTGACAGCCTATCACGGCCACTATGTCAGAATATGTGGGAGAAGATATTTCCTGGAGAAAGTCAGCGAATCGGGAACTTCCGAGCGGCTTCGATGTGACAAAAAGACGGGACAGAGTCAGTACACAAAATGCAAGCACGTTCTGTGAAAGTCGGGCACGAGCGAGAAGTGAAGGATTGTGGAACACCACTTACAGAGGTTTTGAGATGAACTGCCAAACCCGATCGCTCGAAAGCTTTCTCGGTAAAAGCAGAGTAATCTCAGGATGTCAGCCAGAGCACCTGAATCGTTCAGTCCGGTTTCGTGCGATGAGTTTCGTGGATTCTGGGACCCTCGTTGCAGTTGGCAGCCGGAGATCGACGGAGGAGCGATCCCATTACACAGGTTTCGAGTAGCTTGGGTTCCGCTGAGGGGCGGTCGTCGATTTCGATGCTTAAATGATTCCATTACACGTTCGGAATACATGACCCGCTACTTCGCCGGAAATATTGGAACCCCGACGAAGCGGTTCGATAGCTTAGGTGGTCCCATAAGACAGGTAAACCTGGCTCTGGGGTTCCGTGTTTGTTATGACTCATTCAACTGTGTTCAAAGAGCCTATTCGGTCCAAATAGTTCCGTCGACTGCGTGATCAAAGTACGTGTCACCCTCGACCCGTCTGATATGAGTCCGGCTTCGCTTTGTGAGCAATTTGATCAGTTCGAGCTATTTGATGATGGGCACCGCCGAATCCCACTTCTTTCCTAACTGTTTCACCGCCCTGCCTTCATCGCGTTTGTCGGAGCTTATTCATTGCCGGCTAGAGACAAGGAGGCGGCGGACGATACACGATTTGGATCATCGTGGCGAGGAGAAGAATTGAGAAGCCTCGAAATTCGGAATGCACTCCGCTCCTGATTCGTGACGACAAATCGGTAGTGATCGGTCTCGAATGCATCGGCAGCTCAATGCGTACCGAGACGGCACCGGCCGCGGGATGAGTGCCCAATGTCATCCTGGAAACGGTGGCCGTGATTATCGCCCGTTCCTTAACTGCTGTCGCGACGAAGAATTTCGTCAGATACTTCGGCACCTCCATCTTATATCCTGGAGAGGTTTTCGTCCCAGGTTCGCTCCAAACCTCCGTAGACCGGTTTGAATTTTCGCGGGATCAACTCACGGCTCGATGCAGCTGCCGAGCCCGGCTTCGGAAGCTGAGCGATGTGTTGTTTTGTTATGAGGGTTTCTCGCCTGCTGCCGGCAACATAGCACCGCTGCCGCTGCTGCTCAATAGACTGACTTGACGGTGGGAAAGCAGTTTTACCCTCAACATATATTCCTCTCTCTCCCGTGGTTCTCTCGCACAGAGCAAAACAACACGCATCGAGTGAAACATCGAACGAACCTTCGTCGAATGAGAAAAAACGGCTTCTCACGAGGCTAGTCCTTTTTCCCTGGAACGCTCATCAAAAGTTCCCCGATTGTAAATCGAAGTGTATATCAGAGCGGATATCAACGTCAAGCGGTGTGTCGGAATCGAACGTTTCAGCTTCGGATGTGTTACCGCTGAGGGCGAATGGATGGTGGTCGTGTGTTTCTATCAGATGGGACGCGTTAACCGTCAGCTTCAAGTGGGATCACAACAAAACCTTGGATGTCTTTCAGCTAAGAGTGTAAACTTCAAAGCCCCTTCGAGCTCCGACTTAGGTTAGTGATTTTGCCAAAAACTCGTTCGCAAGGTGCCAGAAGCGTCTGAAACAGCTGAATTATCGACCTTGATGGAGGCAGAGGAACAGATGAAGTGGATAAACATATGATTTCCACAAACCAGTCGTTTCAAGTTCAGTTCTGGTTTTGAGTCCACAACTGATTGAATGGTTATTGCGCTCGTTCACGGAACGCACAGCCCGATCCAGTACGGTGCTTGGTTTCATGACTCCGAACTTTCGAAAGTTAGGCTCAATCTGGTGCTCTGCAAAAGCCCGTAGTTGCTGTCGAGCGTGAGTAAGCTGATGGTGAGCTTTCACTCGGTCTGTTGCTATCAAGTAAAGTTAGTTGCACTCAGGGATAGCCACGTTGTTCGATTGAGTGGTTAGTTGCCCGACTGGAAGTCTGTGAGTTGGTTGTTACGGCTTCCGTCGATGTGGGAGAAGAATAAAAACCAGCCGCAGATTGTCGTTGGCTGCTGCTGTGAGTTCTCTGGCACAGGAGGAAACACTCAAGCAGACAGTTCTGCAACTCATCTGCCACCCTGCTCGAAATCCCCTCGCTGTTCCCCTTCGAGCTGTCATTTTTACCGACGGAGGATACAGCTTGGGCGGTAATTCTAAACAAGTATGATTATCATCGTCGTTCGACGGTACCGATTTGTATCCATGTTCGCTTCGGAGAGGTTCTGTTCGATTTTGTATTGGGATGCGAAGTTTGTGCGCCTGCAAGGCTATCACTGTCCCTATACTCCGCCGATTCTCGGGACTATGGTCGCTGGGCAACTTACGCGCGGGAGTTGAACATTCCCATGCTCTTCCGTGGAAGCCAATCACGCCCGGACCAGAGCGATTCGCGACCGTCCTGTTTGTTAAGCACTCGTATTCGAGGAATCTGGTTTGGCCATGTATCGTTCGCCCAAACACACAGTTCGCGCTCAATCGTTCCTGATTTTTGGGCTATTTGCATTTGTTCTGCACGCCATGTTTCTAACCGTGAGTCGATAGCCTCAGCACTAAAAGATACTTCCTGATCCTGGAGGCCCTCGTCTTATCTTCGGTTCTTTGGGCTTGTGATGATTCCTCGCGAGATGGGTGTCTCATTACCACACTCGGTAGAGCCTCAATCGGAAAGGTGTCTCTCGCGGCCTGTATAACGGGAAAATCACTGTTTTCTTTCCGAAAAGCACGAATGTTGCCGGCAAGCGGTCGCCGATGCCCTTTGAAGAACACAGCGGTGGCGGGTTACGCCTCGTTCGAAATAGCGTGAGGAATTTCTTATTTGGACTTAGTTGACACTGCGGTGGCTTTGAGACCCACGCCGTTAGCGGCAACAGCAGCATGTCAAGGTCTCGTGGATGTCCCGTTTTGGAAGCTATGTATTCTGTGGGTTGCTTTTTGTGTGCGTCGTCAGCAGTGCACTGCGGGCGATCCAATGCACACGACTCTACAATCAGTCGGAGAAGCGATCGGTTTCCATCGGAGTTCAATCATTCATCCGTCGATCAGGCCGCTGCCTGTCCGTCGTTTACGTAACTTTTATCGGTCGTTCGGTGAACAGCTGACGCGACTTGACAGCGCGCCCCCGTCACAGCATTCAATGGTGATCCCTACACGATGAGGTTCTGATAGAATGGAGTCAAGTGGCTCGTTTCATTTCGATGTTCATTTTGATCCACACATGTACTGGTAGACAACCTATCTGAGACTGACGCACAGCTTGGCGCGTGTCGGGTCCTTTGTTGACAATGGCATCCCATACTCTTATGCTTCACGGTACTGGTTGAATCGAATGATCATCATCGACGTGGAGATTCCATATTCCAGTCATTCTGGAGGGCTCCGGTCTTCTCGAGTCGAACATCGAGCATGGACAGTAGATCACGCTGTGAAAAATTTACGACGAGATAATGACCTCGAGGAAGCGCGTGTCGCTGCGATAGGTCGCCCAGCCCAGAGCTCCCCGGAACGTTTCCATCCCGCACGGTCCTCTTCTATAACAAACGAGAATTCACTTCAACATGCTTTGACCAACTAAGAGCCAAGTTTTGTGGGAGTCATTTTTGTCGAAACGTTTCACCTGCCCCGTGGCTTTCATCAGGTACATTGTGGATAAGTCATCTCGCAAATCCATATCAACTTCGAATCATGACCTTTCCGCGATACTGTCCAACGAGATGATCAGTTGAAACCCTTTCGCGAGGGACAACATTGGAAAAATAAGAAGTGGAGAGGAATCAAGTATCGATCCGCTGTGAAGCTAGAAGTGTTGGAGGCTCTCATTCGTGGACCCCAGCCGAATGGACCCTACCACTTACCACTCGGGTCATTTCCTGCTCGGCATCGCTTTCGCCGAATCGTGGTTTAATCGGTCCAGACGCTGATCAGATCTCACGGTGCTTCTCCTTCGTGACGCCCGCGCACATCTGGTTTTCAAACTGAACTTCACCAATTTCTTGATTTACCATTGCCCCGAGAAGCGGGAATCGGGGAACGACTTGAAATAATGAACGCTGAGAAGGACCGGCGAGAACGCCCCAAGAAGCAACAGAGTTATCGGGAGAGCGGAGGAGGGAGCGGCAGGTGTGAACGTCGCAGATTTCTCGGATCATCTTCGCTAGAGCCGGATCTCCGATTCAACGGCGATACGGTGCCTCCTTGTTTGACTTCTCCTCGGAGAATATCTTTGGAAGATCTTCATTCATGACATCATTTCTTCCCTTATGATGATTTCCCACTTTCGCGCTCATCGCTATCAAATCGCTGTTCTTTTCGTTTCCATCAGATAACCCGAAGCTTTGCTATTGTTTTTCAACGCAAGCGAATCGATCAAACAGAGATCGGTTCACTCGCGAACATCCGAGTTGAGCATTCGAGAGAATCTGTTTCCTATGGCAAGGCTGAAACCCCCTTTGCGGCGTCGTTGTCTTTGATCGAAGGTGTTGCCCGTTACTCGACAGATATAAAAAACCGAGAGGGAGAATTGTCAGATCCATCCAAGTCAGATGTCAGTGTCGTTTGTTCTTACGTTCCAAGAAAAGCTCTCGACTCCTCGTCTCTTGACCTGACTATCTTGGCTGGTGATCGAAGAGGTGAGGTTTTCTCTGTTTCGCGCTGTCTATCCGCTTCGATGCGGATTGCTTTGGTTCAGCTTCGAGCGGACGAGCGAGCCGCCAGCCACTAACTGACCCACCCGCGGCACCTACAGCCGGAACTGGTTTGCCGACCGGGCGAGCGAGCGAGCGAGCGACTGAGATGAACGTGGTCTCGATCACATTTCGAGCTCGGGCTTTCGTTTGCTAGGTCCATCCGTCGGTCTCGTCCGACCCACTGCGCGGTCGTTCTCCCCTCCTCGGTTTGGAGTGATTTCAAGAAGTCTAAAGAAAGCGCTGACTCCAGCCGTTAGAGCATTTCCAGGTGTGGGATTTATTCTTCCTCTTTGCTCGACTTTATCTGCTCTTCAGATGGATTTATGTCCAGACTGAGTTCTCTCTCTTCCGCTCTCTCTCTCTTTCTCTCTGCCTGACAGAGCTGTGAGAGAAGTGTAAGCCGTGAACCTCTTTGCCCTTGTTCGACAAGAGTTTTTTCAGCCCACGGTGCTGTTGTTTCGACGGCATTCGTGGTGACTTGGGGAGGATCACTTCGCGCAAAAATAGGGTCCACCGCATCTTCCAGGAGAAGCGATAGCCCGATGGCGTCGGTTCTCCAGGAACAGATCCTCTCAGAAGTTCTGAGGATCCACTTCTGCAACGTGTCTCGACGCGATTGCTCAGGCCGGATCTGGGGACTCCCATCTTCTGCTGAATCCACTGTGCCTCCCCCGCGTTTTTTAATAGGATTCTTCTGATTGTGAGCCCGTTTCTATGTTCGCTTCAGGGTTTTATCGATGGCGAAGAAACAATGTCAGAAGAGGCCCAGTGCTCATTGTGGTCCTGAACAAGAGAACGTCATCATCATCCCAATACACTCATTTCAGAACGGAGCAGAAGAAAATTGAGAAAGTTCGAAATTTCGCCCTGAGAAGAATACGATAGAATGATTGAGACGCGCTTTTACGGATGTTTTTGTCGAAACGAAGAGCCCGTCCGCTCAATGTGTCGGATCATGTACATGTCCGATTCTCGGCGTTTGATAGGAGCCGAAAATAACGATAAACGAGCGATTCCATCCAACGGATGCGGACCGTGCCGCGATGATCGTACTAATCTTGCAGATTTGAAAGCATTTTGACAGAACGGTCTGCCTATTCGCACATTTTCCGTTATCCCTGATTGTTTCGTGTCTTTTCCCGATCAGAGTTCAAGAGTTGCCCAGCTAGGAGCTAGTGACAACACTGAAATTGAAATTTAATCCACGAATATCTCATCGAATATTCCTCGAGTTCCGGACGAAAGCCAGACTGCAAAGCTGATCTTCAGAGCTGACGTATGAATGTGCTCTCTGATCTGTAGCTCTGATTTCATGTTCACCCTTTGATGTTGTCATTCGGAAGCTGCTGGATGTTGGAAGTGCGAAATTATCGCTCGATCTGTTCGGCTTCCATTCGATTCTGAATGTCGAATAACAGGCTCTCAAACACAGGCTCCCATGACTGTCCGCAAATCACGACCATGCGAGTATAGCTAGGTTTGAAATTTTTCGACGAGGTCGTTTTGTGCTTTTTCGATGGATTAGAGTCCGCTACTCAGATCGATAGTAATCAAACAACGAGCAAGCGTTTACTCAGTGAAGGTCTGGAGAGTTCCCAGGTTTTCCGGAGCCAAAGCGAAGAGTACTTAGCTGACCCAAAGAAGTAGTGATCGGTAGCAGTTTGGTCGGATGCAATGCCGATCAGAGTTCCACTGCTCTATACGCTCCACCAGTGCCATCATGCTACGTGAGTTTTGAGAGTTCCTCGAGACCGTGGTGTTCCCCGGAACTCTTGGCGCTTATTTGGTTGTTTCTAATAATCACGAGGCCAGACATATCCAGTTCCTTAATGTCATTAAAATCGTAGCTCTGAGCAAAACAAAACTCAATTTGCGGCTGGATTCGATTCCCACGACTATCGGCGCTGAAATGGAGTCTCAATGTGCCTGCAGCGGGAATTTTTGACGCTGCTATCCATGAACTCTCTTGCCATCGGCCGAATTTCCGGAGCTTAATGCCGGTTCTTCCTCGAAACCGGATATTCCCGTTGTCTCGAGTCCAGAATCGATTCCTGGTCGCCAAAAACTCCTTCCCCATCCCAACTCGGTGGTGAATCGAGTCTTAAACACCACCTTCCGATCGTCCGACTGAGGTTTACACGCATAACGCGTTCAAATTGAGAATCGCTCGAGCGGAACCGAAAAAATGGGCTCGGAGCTTTGGTTGGCGGCGGAGTTTGATGGGCGCGTTTACCTTGCCCTCTGCTTTCTGGCGACTTCGGCTTTGTCCATAGTTTCATTGGCAGCTCGCCCGGGTGTTGACTCTCTCTAGAAACTATTCTTCTAGCCACCTTTGATCCCCGTATTTTGATTTCGTCAGATTATCGTTTCGTGTCGCGTATCCATATTGCATGTCATATCTCATGGTGCGGTTCTCGAAAAACGTTTGATTCGCCTCTGATACTTGAATGCGAGCTTCAGGTTGTTAGAGTTAAGTCGAGTAAAACGAGTGATTTCATCGCCGTGACCGCGTCGCTAACCTTGACATCATCTTAGCGGAGAACACAGCCATACCCGGCAGCGATTACGTGTGCCGCACCTGTCTTCTTCATGCACACGGCTGGACAATACAACATCAAGATTCTATTCAATTGGCTTCCGCGGGTTTTCTCCACGAACATTTTTCTTTGACCGGCGAGAAACGGCCTCAAGTGTTGATAGGAATGAATGTTTTCGAGCGGGCTGATTATGTTTCGATATTGTCTGACTGTCTTCTATCTCTCTTTCAGGAAAATGCAGAACGGAGTTTCGAGCGGAGGCGATCAGAAGCGCTTCGACGCCCGAAAAACGAAACGCAGACGTCAGTCTCATGACATTTTTGTGACGGCCTGCATCGTTCTTGTTCCGGCGGTTGTGGTTTTCGGGATCGTCTACTTGGCGATCCTCTTCAAGTATTACATAAACACGCGCAACCTCCGAATAATACTGAATGCCATCGCCAGCAACGCATCGTACGAGCTCAAGACTCGCGCCCACGAGTTGTGGGGCACACCCGCACTGCTGGGGACGACGATGACGTTGTTTTATTTGACGATATTCTACTTCAACAGTGACGTGCCCGGCGTGAAGCCTCCGCTCCCGCGGTTCGGGTTTTTCAGCGTACGAGCCGATCTGAACTACAGCTTCGCCATACTTCTTGGAGTACTTGCTACGGCCATTTGTTCAGTACCTGACCTACTTTTTGCGCATGCGTCGAGGATTTATGCTTGATCGGTGGTTCGGTGTAATACTGGATGACTCTTTCGGGTAGTCATCGAGGGACACGAACGAGCCTCTCGTAGAAAACTTGGGGGAATCCCCGAGAGATCTCCTCAAGGGAATTTCTTCGGGAATACCAAGATTGATTGTCTTGAGAGGAAGACGTTCAACGACTTTACATGGAATTCGCCAGAAGCTTTCGTACTGGCTTAGCTTTAGCTGCATCATCTGAGAAAATTCATCCAAATATTGGGTTTTGTACGAATTTAAAACCGCTACAGTTCACGAAAGGCTTTCGTGGGGAGCGATCGAGAAGCTCGCCCTTCCCGTTCCTACATCATGCAGTGGATCTCTAAAATGTGTACACAAATCGAGTGTGCGTTGCGAACGCATCTTTATCCGACGAAGTCTGACTGGTTCGACATTCCGCGAGTTTCGATTTATTTCCACAACTTCCACGACGTTGTATTCCCGAACTACGAATTATTTTGATTCAATATTTGAATCCCAAATGTTCAGAACTTTTCTTGATTTATCCGTCCATCGGTTTTCGGAGCCATCGGATCATTCGGAATCGGCTCACATCATCCGAACTCTATGGAAACGGATCAGTTCCGGCTCGTTCATTCTTCCGCGAGATATTTAGGAGCAGTGTTGCGATCGGTCGGAGTTTCAAAAGTTTCAACGTTCAAGACTCGTCGGAATCGTCGACCTCATATCGCCGAAAATATGGTAAAACTCTTGAATGTTTTGAATCGTCGCTTTCAGTGTGTTCATTGGATGTGTCCAACAAAAAGTGTCACGAGTCGAGAGTTTCGGAACATGCGGAATCGAGCGAAAAGTGTAAATAATAATCAGTTTGATTGATGCTACGTATCGCAGACAAAGCAACCGAGACGTCAATGAGCGAGTGTGTATCTTCGAGTGAATGATTCGAAATGGAACGAACAGAGAGCGAGAGAACGTGTGTGCGAATGCAATATATTCAGCCCGGTATTTTCTGTACAGTATAATTTAATATAAAATATTTATTCAAGATGTCGGACAAGACTCGTAACTGTGAATAAACGGAAATCTCGACTGTATTTTTACTTCCACACGAGGTGTTCTCATTTGAATTTCTTCCGACTTTTGCATGAAATTTTCAGAATGTTCAACCATCGTCGACGAATCCATTGCTCGCAATCGTCATACCGATCGCCCGAGGATTCTTGAATCATGCGGATCGGTGACTCGAGAATGAGATCGGCGTGGCCTGCGGAGAATAAGGAGATCGGAGTCGCTGCTTCAGGTTTCGATATTCCTTTCTCATTGATCACTTGGGGAACAGAAAGAATACAATAAGAAAGCGGAAGAAAAAATTTCGCTCAACCTTGCTTGTCGAGAGACCCAGATCTAGGTAGGAGCAGTCGTCCACCTTCGAGGAAGAGAAGATTGTTCCGAAACTGTTTACACGCCACCATTAGTCAGGGTGCGGGGATGGAGAGCCGGTACCAGACCTTACACACGAACCGACCGAGAATTCGCAGACTGTGTTGTCAGTTGTTTAGGTTGAAATCCCCGTAGACGCACCGCGGGAACGAATGTTCCGAGCCGGGAACCATCTGAAAGCATGCTGACAAAGGTGTCACGGAGAGTCAGTCATGACTGTGACTTCTCTTCAGCCCAAGTGACAGGATCTTGTTCGTTTTGTCCATTAAAACGTCAGCAGCCTCCCCAGTGAACGGAAAAGCAGAAGAAAGGATTTCCCATTTTCTCCAACAAGAACGCTGATTCGAACCCTTCGAGCCTGGCTTCGGGAGATTCGTCTCTGGTAGCCGATCGTGGACTGACCGACCGAGTGCAGCAGTGACAGACTAACTCTTGCCGTCCAAGTGAAGTCTAATCCCAGGTGGTCCTCGAATACTCGGTCTTCTGGGCTCCTTCGGCGCTCCTGTGAGCGAGCGAGACGCTCGCCTGATAAACCCTTTATTTATGCGCGGAAACAGTCGGATGGCCTGCTTGCAGGACCAAGAACATCGAGGATGGCGAGCGATGGGGTGGGTGGTCGGCCGGCCGGCCGGACAGACGTGGGTTGGGTTTGTCGTCTGCCGGTGGTTTCTTGTGTCTATTAATGCCGAAAGCGTTTCGGTTGGATCCATAAATCAGATGTGATCTCGTCCGTTGGCGTTTCCTGCATGCTATTTCTGTGGAGCCCGACGAACGTCGACAAAAATTCTGCGGTCGTCCTCTGGATGGATTTGGCGATCATGCTGCGCTCGCTCGCTCGCTCGCCACCACAGACACAAACACCAGCTATTCAAGCCGAATCGACGAGATAGGAACTTTTGGGACATAACAAGCGGAACAGATCTGGCACAAGAAGTTTTCATTTGCTGTGGGGATCCTCTAAGCTGATCGTTGGGACGCGATTCGCCGAAAATACGCAGGCCCCGTAAAAGTCCGCTGCGACCGATCGCGAGTATCTGCTCCCTGATATCTGTAGATTCCACTCAAGTCGGACCCGGTCCGAACCAGCCGCAATCATCTATTCCCATCAGAGCTCAACCTATAACTATTCTTTTTCTAGACTAGCGTAAGTCGAACGTACATTCCACGTACATGAGGTACACCCTGAATGATATTCGATGGGGAAAACACAATGTTGGGACAAAATCAGGTAACTGTCCCTCGATTCTCGCGAGCTCAGCTATTTCATTGGAAGCTCCTCGAGATATTGAGGTTGTCATGACACATGGATTGTTCCCACGAGCGGAAACCGTGAATCCGGCACCACTCAGGCCCATCAGAAGCCAAGCAAGATGCTTGCGATGGCGGAATCAGAAGTTTCCCAAATAGTTTCCCGCTGGGAATTATACAGAATCCCGCAGTTTAGAACGCGTTCCGCGAATGTGAAACCAGGATGTAATCACGTCCTTCCCACATTCATCGCTCGTCTGATTCGTCCCGTTGCACTTCTACCTACGGAGAGGAAGGTATTCTCTTCGAGGCGTTTCTCATTGGCCCCGGTTGTGGACACCCTTATCTGACTTGGTCGCATTCAGCAGCACTATCGCCAAACTTTCCGAACCCAGACCGGCTCCTATTTGATTCCCATCCCCTCCCTCCGTTGGTTCACCTCTTCGATTCCGTTTCTCGATTATACTCGTTCCGGTTTCCATCTGGTTGGTTGGTGCGTCGCAGAAAGTAATAAAAAAATACTACGGACTCGCACCTCAGTGCGAATAGGTTTTGGCAGGCCATCTATGAGACCACCCTCGGCCTGTATCAGGGTGGGTATGCGGTCGTGGGTCTCTGAGCATGCTTGCGTGGATACATGTATGCAGGCGGGCATCCATCCGCGAGCATACGCAACGCTATTTTTGTCAATTTGCCTCCCGTATCATCATCGTAGTCATCATCAAAACTTGGGCCAACTTTATAGACCCGCAGCGAGGAACCAGTCAGCTGGGACGACCTCTTCTTCGCTCTTCATATTCCGACTCGCTTCTATGATAGCATGTTTGTTGAGTGCGGAGCGTTATAGATGAAACCCGGCAATCGGAGCTGGCTTCCGTCAAAGGATCTCGGGGATTAGGCATCTGAGGAACCACCGAGCGGCTCGAGTTTGAACACCGTGAGCAAGCGAACGACGTCAACGACGATTCTCGGTCTCGAAGCGAGAGCCTCTGACAGCTTTGTTAGAACGCTGGTTACTTGCTCGCCTGCTCGCCAGGTTGCCGCCTGCCAGCAGAACGGAGGAGTGACGATAAGGGCTGCGAGGTGTTGTAAAAGTATCCTCGTCGACAAGATGGAAGTTGGAATAGAGCAAAAGGAGAACACACGAGAAATAGGCGGGAACGGTGAATGCGGGTGCAGCGGGGAAAAAGGAAAAAACGGCATCCGTTGACGACCTCGCGAAAAAGCGCGAGGAGAGGCGGAGAGATTCGTGTATTCGGAAGAAAATTCCCGATCCCCACTTCACGGGACTCCCGGAGTCGCAGCGGCACTTGTCGACAAATGTCTCGCCTTCCGAATGTTTCGTTCCAAAAGTTTTCCCTTGCTCGGCTGGAGTTCACTCAGCTCGTTGCGTTGCTCGTTCTATCCCGGAGCTCCAAAGAACTACTCAGCGGAATTTGAACGCTTTTCTTGCTTCCACTCTTTAGTGAACGACAATCTCGGCGAAAGCGTCGTTACGCACGCGAAGGCGATGTTTTTGTTCGTTTCTCTTCCCGTTCTCGTTGTACACATCGACCCGCTCGGGGAGACACTCGTTCGCTCGCGCACAAACAACAAACGATTGACCTTCGCCGATTGTAGGAGTAGGCGATATGTTCTCTTGAAGAGGAACAGACCGGCATTACG
Source organism: Neoseiulus californicus (assembly GCA_028455905.1). Classification (NCBI taxonomy): domain Eukaryota; kingdom Metazoa; phylum Arthropoda; class Arachnida; order Mesostigmata; family Phytoseiidae; genus Neoseiulus; species Neoseiulus californicus. The sequence continues at coordinate 10,028,971 of JAMQGS010000006.1, read as the reverse complement.
AGAAGCGGGACGAGGGATGAACCACCGCCGCCGCCGCAGAACCATCAGCGGACAGAGGAGTTGCGCGGGGGATGGGGGGTTGGGGGAACGCACTGTCTGTAAAAAAGCATTCTCGTATTGGACGATCGGATGTATTGCCGCTATTGAACGGGATAATTTCTTCTCAGGGGAGTCGTTATACTCTCCTGTCTCTTTGGCAGTCTCCCGCCTGAACATTCGAGGGAGAGCGCCCGACCGAGGGACACACCAAACACAAGAACAACGAGAGCTCAGGAGGCTAAGGGCGTCGGGACCAGGGGACAAAAGGGACCAGGGACACTCACAGGGACTCCGTTAGATGCGTATCGCAGTCCAGGGCCACAGAGTGAGATTCGATGGTCCGCCACAGGCATAAACTGGGTTCTGATCGACTGCTTCGTCCAATAGCCGGATTTCCAGGAGTGAAACATTTCTTCAACGTTGTCGTTATTAGATGGTAGGTGCCGATTCTTCGGCAGAACAAGTTCCCTTATTGCAGAGATTCACATCGAGACGAAAAGATGTCGGAGTTCACAAGCTTCTCAAGTTATTCCAGGACTCTTCAGGAGGAGGTCGACTTCGAGGAGTAAATCCGGTATGCGGGCTATGAGAGGAATAAAGAGCTCAGACATCGGGCGGGTCTGTGGGCACATGTTCTCCATTTGTTTCTTTCTGAAACGCTGCTGCGGTGGCGGCTGACAAATCCTCGGGGATCCACAAAGAGATTTGAATGTTTCGTTCTCACAGGAGAAAAATGCGAGGAGAGAGCAAGAGACAGGAGCGGAGGCTGGCTTCTCGGAAGCCGGCCGGGCAGAAAGCCCGTTCCTCATGTTCGTTGCTAATTCTCCTGCCAGCCTCTTCATACATGTTGGAAGCAAGCCACCACCGCCGCGCCGCGCTGCCGCCGCATCCGCCGCGGTTCCTCTTGTCCGCAGTCTCTTGAGAGCAGTTTGTATTCAATGTGCTCTCCCGAAGCCACCTCGACGCTACGTCATTTTGTCGGACATTGTTTTCTCAACTCGTCGCTCTCCTTCTCTCTAATGGCCGAGAAGCGCCGTATTGCGGCATCCGTGATACGGAAGCCTGAAGCTCAAGTTCTTCCGACGAAACCGACCAGACAGCCGTCGAAGTCGACACTACCCGCGATGCGTCTGGGATTTCGACTCTCATCTCGGTGGACGCTTTCAAGAGGAATCTGAATTGATCTCGGTCGCGATCCCGCCTCGAGAAGCCTAATTGCTTGCGACGTCATTCGTCGTCTGAGGGATGTCAAAGATATTTTCCGAGCGACGATGTCGGCCAGACACGTCAAACGACAGTCATATGTCTTGGGAGAGGCTTCACGCTAATTTATTTCGCTGACACTTCATCATCGAGACAAATTCTTACATGGGAGTTCGTTGATGAGTATGTATGAGCATACGCGTCGTGCAGGGATGACAGGTTTTATTGGATCTAAGGCTCAAACAGGTCGGTCTCGAGGTCGCGGACTCATGAGTACGGATCTCAAAGGGACTTCTGAGGGAGTGTAAGCTCAACTACGAAGGATGTCTCCCGCGAGCCCGCTGCGTGAAATTCTCGGAGATTTGAGAATTCAGCACGGAACCTTGATACCCCACCCTGACCCCTGATGGTGGTTCTCGAGAAGTTGAGCCTTGCCACGGTGGCGAGGTAGAATGGGCTCCCATAGTGTTCCTCTTCGTAAAAATCAGGATCCGATCGCCAGTTTTGTGATCTCGCAATAGAATGAAAACATCTAACTGTGCAACCGTTCATGAATACAACATGTTTAAGGACAAAGCTTTCTTTATTCTTTTCTTCATCATCATATCTTGTGATGAATCCGACTCTCGCTATACATAGGTTGAAGATTATTCATCGGAGGTCTTGTTGAAGTTAAACTTTGCCACCAGACACATCGAGATACCTCCCGTGGAACCGTCGGATGGTGTCGACTCTTTCACGCTTCTTTCAGAGTTTGAAAGTTTTCCTGATGCATTCGCCTGTGGAAATCGATTCCGCAGATTTGAATGTGGCCTTCGTAGCTCATGTGAACTCTCGTGGTTACGAATGATTCTGGTCGTCGAGCCAATGTTGCTCGATAGAGCTCATGCCGCTCGGGAGAGATCTAATGAAAGTTTCGTTAGTAATTTTGAGGGGAAACAAGAGACATAAACTCGCTACTAACGAGACTTCATCTCCTTCATGGACGGGTTGAATTTCTCGCCTGGCGAGATTTTGAAGCCTCTGCCGAGCTTGGACAATTTGTTGGTAATTGTCGCGTCTCATCCACTCCCTCGGGTCCATAATTTGATTCGGAGTCTGCGGGATGACCGACTCATTCCTGTCTCTCCGGAAATAGCGTGGACGACGGCGACTGAGCCGAGAGAGAACTCTGCAAGAATAGAGCGACTCATAAACAGTCGGGAACGCGAATGCACGCGGGCTGCTTGATGCAAGCGCACGATTCATCCACAGAACGGAGCGTCCATCTACGGCAATATCCGCGAGCTTTGCGGGATCCGGGAAAGTTCGGGTCAGTTGTAGGGTGAGGACAAAAAAACTTTTCAAACCCTTCGTCGGCATCGATCGGTGGAGGAGGTGGCGTATCCTTCGATCTGCTGTTCGGGAGGGCAAGCGGCAAGACCGTTCGTCGAGTTGTTCTCCTTCTCAAGAGTTTCGGAACATATTTCTTTGTCAACGTCCTCGCCATGGGGATCACCTGACGATCGCAGCCGAAGGACGAACAGCGCATGAAGTGTTCGGTGAACTCCATCAGGGAGATAACGGAGACCCCAATGTAGAGTCCGAGACATCCTCCAAGATCAGCTATTAGCTGACTCATCTGAAAAGTTTTCGAACACCTCATCTGTAGAACTTTCAACGATCCGAACATCGCCGGAGCCGAGGAATGCTCGATCGAAGTCTCGCTGGGCCGGATCGTTATGAGGTCCACTCTTGCTCCGGATCAAACGAACCAAATATGACCTCTATCTCAATCACCAATTCACGCCGACAAATTGTGTGGGTACATATCGGGTGATCTTGTTGTTATATAGCACTATCCGCACGCGAGGTCCATCGCCATTCGATCGAGCGCACGTACCAAATAAGAGCTCTCGTCCTTGACTCTCATAAAGTTCATCTCCTGCATGTACACGTGCACTCTCAAATAGTTCCGCCGGAATTCGTCCACACCGGGCATCATAGCCAATTGCTCATCGGTGGCCTCGGGTACCAAAGTCCAGTTGATGCCGCTCTGCTCAAGCCGCTTATTGACTTCGGGAAACCTCGTCACCGCATGGTACTCTTTTCGAAGATTCGGCCACTCCGACTGGGAAGTCGTGATATCGTAGCGGATCTCACTGAAAACATCCCTCATTAAGTTCACTCTTCACGATTCATCTCTAGGTACAGAAGATTCCGCCCTATCCACCCACTTCGGCGGCAGAGCCGTCCATCCGGTGGGTCTGATGGGCGGATTCGACTGTCTTATAATTTGGATGCGCAAAATGCTGACTTAGAACTACATACTTACTTGCACTCTGCGCGGCACAGCAAGCTGCAAATTCTTCCACCCTGCGAGCCCGTGAAGCCTCGGTAGAAAGCCCGTCTGCATCGGGATTGTTCTGCGTTGCACGGATCGCACGAGGAGAATTTGTCGTGTGGTCTCTCCACCGCGAGCTCGTCTAAACAATTACACGCCTGATAGAGATAAGCTTCAGTACACACGGTCTGACAGTACTGCAAACAGGATAATCAAACAGGATAACCAAACAAGCCGTGGATGCTCCGGCTACTGTTGGCCGAAGATTGTTGCGTTGTGATTGTCTGCGGCTGCATAATTCTCGCAGAACGGCCTCGGAAGCACCATCATTCCTACTGTATGAACCTACTTCGAGCGTATAGAGCATCTTGGCACCGATGAGGTGGTCGAGTTTTAGTCTTTTCAAATGTACCGTCAGAGGACTGTCCGTAAAATTCATCGTGCAGCCTCGGTACGGATCGGGCAGCCGAACGATTTGTCTCTGGAACCAGAACGGCAAGGTGCATCGGGCTGCAATTCCATCAGATATAGTCCTCGATTTTAAGAACCTAATAATGTGAGTATGGAAAAGTTCCATCCGGGCGGAGCGCGCACCATTTTGGCTGCGATGTAGGTTTTCGTGCCCGGCTGGAGGATTATGCCGCCTGTATCGAGACTAGGTCGGCTTCCAACCGCGTGGACGAGGATTCGGGCCCCGAATTCGCCGGACACAATGTCTAGATATTCAGGACGTTCAATGTTTATCGTAAACTGCAGTCCTAGACCGGCTCCGCTTTTCTGAATGAGACGATCTCCGTCTTTTAACGTGAGTGAATGACAGAGCCCATAGCGGGGCGAGCTGTACGCCTGGCTCGAAACGATAGACGAGCTGTAACAACGAGGGGATGAGGATGTTTGAGCCTTCGCTCGTTGTCGCCGACGGTAGCTTGGTGCCGTACCTTGTGTTGAAGCAATCCTTCGAGTTGTAAGTGCACTGGACGATCATGTCGGCGGCTTGGTGTCCGAATTCCTTGACTTGTCTCTTTGTGGTGACCAAGTTGATCCACATGTCGCTCAGGTCCATTGTCCGACTTCGATTAACGATTTCATCGGTTGTCCTTTTTTGGGCACAAAGAGAGAAATCACGGCAAGTCACCACTAATCTCTATGAACTTGTCCTTCGAATTGGAAAATCAGCCCTGAGAAGGGCTCGAGTCATCTCGTTCGAATTACTAGTGTGGTCGATTTTTATTCAGGTTTTGAAGAGTAAACATTCAGGAAACACGATACCTGAAACACTGGAGGTCATCAGCTCCCTTCACGCTCGTTGACGCGGTCGTGGCGAGGAAGTCCGGCAGCTCCGTAGTCTGCTTCGCCACGTCGTCTTGTTCTTTGGCCATTTGCTGGCGGTTTGCGTACATTATGATCGGGCTCATATGGATGGACCATCCACTATGGTTTTTTAGAGCATGCGCGGCTTTCTACGTGGGTAATCATAAGTCATGATTCACTTGAATGACTTGGTAAGAGTGCGACTCACCAATAAGTAGGCCTCGAACTTTGTCTTTTTAACGTTGTTCAGATTACAGATGGTCACCGTCGGGAACTCTAACTCGGTCGCGTGGATTTCTTCGGTCGATGTTGCCACCGGATAATCAAAATAGTTTGTCAAGAGGAAACTGATATGATACACGAACCCGCACATCGCACTGATGACGAAAAGGGACCAGAAAATTTGACGCAATCTGGGGATACGAAAACCTTACTTTCTCGAGGGGAAGACCAGGAATAAAATGTTTAGAAAAAAGGGAGCCCAAGCACGCGCAAACGGTGTATCACCTGTGCTTCTTCGTGAGGGCAACTCGAGCGAAACCGTGGGCCGTGACTGACAAGGCGAAAATCTCATTGAGTTCACCAAACGTAATCCGAGTCTTCGAAAAGTCCTCGTAGTATTTGTTCGGTTCGTCGAACTCGTCACCACTGTCCTTCTCCCCACTTCCACCGTTCCTTCGGGCCGAACCTTTCTTCGCAAGACGTGTGTAAAACTGCGACTGTCTTCCGCTATGCATGACGCGTGGGAGTCAGTCTGACGATCGTCTCCGTAAGAGCCGGTTGAGCCAGGCGTTTCTGGGCATGACTTCAAATCAATCCGATCGAATTTCAAGGAATTCAATTAGGATATAGCTTTTGTGTTTGAATTCCATCGCGTGCTGGATTTATTCAGGTCGATGTTTACGTGCTCTTGACTCCATGGGAACTATAACGATCTCGATAATAATACCCTCAGAATGCATGAGGTTCGTTCCGATGCCCTTAACCTCCATCACAATGGCAGTGTCTGGTTACGTTGTCGGTGGTTTTCCAGATTCAGGTGAATTCGTTTACCCAACATCATTCGAGAATTCCGTCACACTGGATAAAACAAATCGGTCGCATCCTCGAGACGGCATCATCGCAACTGCGGTCTGCGGTCCCACAGAAGTTCATGTTGCATCTTTGAGATTCGGAGCAAAGATTCGATGAGAATGGTCAAAAAGTTTTTTCGGAATCCAGGAAGCATGTGTGATAGATGGAATTGATTTCTTCATCACATTTGCTGCGAAAACTCTCTGTGAAGCAGAATTGGTTGATTGGAATCTCTTTTCCCCGCAGGATCAGGCTCTGGCTCATTGTCAGATTCGTCAACAATATGAAGACTACCCACCCAGCTATGTGTCCAAGTAGCACCCACCGAAAACTCATCGAACGCGACGGGGTATGTCCAGTCGATGATTTACATCAGAGCCAAGCTACAAGGGCTGTCCACGCTTGTGTTTGAGACCTTCCAAGCACAAACTGAGGCGCCCCGATTTCGGACTGAATGCCCGGGGATGATCCGTGAGAGATATCTTCTGCTGAGAGAAATTGGCTGCAGATCTCTTCAACGGATTTGGACGCCCGGTAGGACTGCTCAGCGTTCCCTGATGGTCTGTGAAGCTTCGTCGGACGACAAAATCCTTCGGATGTTCCTAGACTATTTTTGGACCCCGCCTGAAAAGGCTGCCAGCGAAAAAGAGATGATGATACGATAGAAAATGTTTCTTTTTATTCATAAATGCATCCGTACAATCACGATTGTTCCCAGGAGGAAAAATTCAGAAATAAATAGCAGACAATCATCATTGAATATATCCGCAATAAGAATAACCTTAATTCCCACCTCACCCGAGTCCTGAACGGACTTCTACATGAAATTCTCTGTAGAGACCAGAGCGAGATGGGTCCTGATCATACAATGATAGGAATGGGGTTGGCAGTAGGTCACAATTGGCGCTCAACGTTCTAGGAATTCGACTCATATGATGTTGATTCTGTACATATATTACATGACTCCACTCCGTTGGTATCCGATGCTATTTCAGCAGTGGAAGGAAAAGTAACATGGGGCTCAGGAGGAGTATGATTGCGTTGATTTTCAGCCCGGTGGCTGAATTGCAGCCATTCTCCGCGCAGTAGCACTCCTCCCAGTACACGCCCTGAAGATCATAGCCCCAATCACAGCCCCAGTTTATACCTCGTTCTGAGATCTGGGCACAGCGCCGTTCAACGCTGCGCCAGCGTCCATCCCCTAGAAGCGAGAGGATTCGACTTCGGTTAGACACAAAACGGTATTCGGGGATGTGGTCAAGGTAGGTCCACAAAACTCGATTAACTGCGTTACCTATCATTTTCAAAATCGACCGAGAATTGAGAGAGCTGATCAACTCATGAAGTTTGATGGAGTTTCAATCTGACAATGTGCAATATCGGGGACTCTCTCGGGCCATTCTGAGCAACATGTTGAACCGCGGGATTCGTTATTGTCTCCTAGGCAGACACTCCCTCGAAAGGATTCGATTCTGAGATTAATGCGATCGGTCATCCCCACGTCCGTCGGACTAAGCTGTCTAGTGAGGAGATGAATAACTTACAAATGAATCCTCTGGGACTCTGCTGGAGTCGTTTGTAGCAGAATGTGCCCAGGGCTACGGCCTGCTCTCCCAAACAGTCCACGGGCGTGTTCTTGGAAGCGTCGAAATGTTGGTAGGCACCGCACAGGTCTTTACCCTTAGGATCCTCGCTCGTCGAGCATTGGTAGCATTTAATCGCGAAGCCTGGAAATACATCAAAATTCATTCACTTCTAGAGCAGCGTCCGCTCTCCCGCCGTAATCACGTCTCGAAAGGGAATATGCGGACGCAATCTTCCTTGCGATGAGAACAATGTTCAGGATCCCTCTCTACCGATCGACGTTCACGGAGAGTGACAGGAAACATCACTTCCGCAACTTCCGACCCGTGAAATATCGAAACAAGCCAAGCAGAAATGATAACAGGGTAGGCCTCGGTGTTATCGATGACTGATGAGGGCTCTAGCAGCAGTTCTTACGCAGAATCGGCGCCTTCCTGACAAATCGACAGCCCAGAAACACGATGTGACCGAGTTCGATCGTCCAAATTCCATTTTTTAGTGGCTTTCATCTCGAGAATGAGTTCACTCACCGACTGACAGCAATGAACTGCTGAATAACAATAAGTAGGCTTTCATCACTTTCAGGTTTCGGGGGGGTTCACCACACTGTACGCTGCACAGCCTGATAAAGCGTTTGCGAGTTCTGAATCTTGTACGCGACGTCAAGTTTGTTGTGGTGCTCGGGACCGTCTGAAAACACAGTGCGTCGCTAGGCGACCACCGAAACCGGCGCTACCGCTGGCTTTTTCTGACGGCAGGCATTTATCGCCCAGAGGGCGCTGCGGCGACTTCAGAGCGACAAGCCCGGTCGCTTCTGACGTCTAACTTCTGACGCAGAGCGATCGAAGTAAACTTGTCCTGCCATTTGGATAAGGATGCATGCTTTGCTAGCATTACCGATCGTGGTCCGCCACGGATCAGTGGAGTCTGGTCTCCCGGGTGACGGTTTGTACTGCCCTGAACACAGGTTACCTCCAAGTCAATAAGTGTGATGTTCGAAATCTCGCAGCACGAACTCGATGCTGTTTCCCCAGCCCAGTGGAAGGAAGCTGGCTCCTCGATGACCTCGCACTTCGACGGAGACTCGAAGCTCTCATGGAGCGGAGCAACAATGAAGCTCGGTATGCCCGTGCAATGAAAAAAATAAATAATTGAAGATAAAGGGCTTCCGGTTCGCGTGACAGTGCGGTGGTGGGTGTCGGCCACCGAACGACTCATGGACTAAACAAACTTAACAAGAAGCGAATTCCCAATCGATCATTTCTTGAGAATGTCTGGGAAATCAACCAATACTGTAGATATCTTGATTTTGAACTTAACTGGTGGGTAGTATTGACTGTTAACTGGAGAAGATCTGCACGCAATGATCCCAGGGCGCGGCCTCTCCGGGAAACTTAAAGAAGCTCGCTCGCCCTTTCGGGCATCTCTGGTGGTTTCCGTGCGTAGTCTGCCGTTTCGGACTTTCGCTCGCCGCACGCACCATCCTCATGGAATCCCTCAGGGGCGTGACTTTGTTGCAAAAAAAAATTGCCCTGAATGGCGAAGTACAATCATTCTGCCTCCTCAACACAGGGACGCTCCTGCATCGAAGGTCTAATGAAGCTTCAATAAATACTCCGTATTTTTGAGGTCTTTATCCCACTAGCTGAATAACCTTAGCGACACTATAACGAGCATACAATGTCGATGCTTGCTTTACATCTACTGACTGCTTCCGACATGCATCGGAAACAGCCATTTGCTCCGACACGTCACTCTAGGGGGTTCTCGAATCTCAGCTCAACACTACCGTGTCGGTCGGGTATCCCACGGCCTACTCACGGAAATCCGAGAATCGGGAGTCAACATGTCCGCTGAGTGGCGCTACCTGGGTATCCGCTTCGCACAACAAGCTCTTACATGTCATTGAACCAGAGACGCTCTTCCTCATAGAGATACCCTGAAATCTGGCGTATAAGGGACCCGTCGTCCCCCATAAGCTCCCAAGAAGAAGGAAAAGTTCTTCCCCATAGGCTCCAATGTTAAGGTCCCTTATCCGATGAGTCGCTTATACGCCAGATTTTAGGGTACAGTGAAACCTGAGCTAAGGACCACCTGTCTATTGAGACCACCTGAGCTATCGGACCGCTTTGCCTGGGCACCGATTTTTCCGGCCATAGAGGCCCATGTATTCCGAACGTGTAATGGGACCACCTGAACAACGAGACCAAAGACCACCTCTCATCGGCACCGAAGCTTCTCAAAACCTATGTAGTGGGACCGCTCTGAACTCGCACTCCAGCTCGCGACCGATAGGCGACTTCCGCGCTCCACGGAATTCATTGCACAAACGCTCAGCGGACGATTCAGCCCCAGCATGAGCTCGCCACACTGCGTACACGTTTCGTGTGCTCTGGCGAGACACGCTGCAACGGAAGATTCTCCCGACGAGCAAGAAGAAGAGCCAGCTGACGACGAGCCAATGGTATTCCCAAATCCACAGGATGCGTTGCGAGCAGTTGAAACGCTCAAAGTGTTCGAGTTATCATCCGCTGTGCTTTCGGCAGATTCCCTTAGTTCTCTGGCGAAGTGCTAAAAACAGACTCAAATATACAACACATCGAATGAGCGGACATCCATGCGACAGACTACGGTGGACTCATTTTTTTCCTGACTCACATTGACACATCAAGATTCTGAAAATCTGCCCCTAGCAACAATAAATTAACTGTGTTCAGCTTGCAAAGCATTTGTCGCCGGTTGTCTCTCGTCATTCGTCGGATCGAGAAGGCTCGAGGATAGATTTTCGCGCGATAGAAGTCATCACCTCCGTATTCGGACCACCTGAAGTATCGGACCACTTTCCACGTTCCCCGCAGGTGGTCCCATTAGACAGGTTTCACTGTACTACGGTTTCGCTCGAAGACTCTACTTGTGTCTCCCCATGCTGTCCACCATGCTCCGAACGCTTTGATGACTCCCAAATATCTTACGCGAGATGTGCAGTGGCAGTGAATTGTTCCGTAGGTGCCGCGTTACCCAACAACAAGCAAGAAAACAAGGAGCACGAGAATCATGAGGGAGAGTACCAGCTATGGCCTTCTTTATAGTTATGGAGTCTTCGCAGTATCGGGCTCGCCGGTGACGCGACACAGCTGGGCGAAACACCAAACCACTGCCATTCTCAGAGAATTCTGGACCTAAACCACTCTGTTCAATTGAGACAAGTGCTTCCTTGATTCGTGAGTCCGAGCCATCTTAGTTAGAGAGCTGCGGTGACTCGAGACGAAGCCCCTCCGAATGAAGGCATCTCCGCGCAGCGCAGCGGCAGTTGTAATGGATAAGATCGTTCCCGTTATCATCATATCTACAGTTTAACGAAAGCATCAAGGTTAGAAATCTTTGATGAACACGATGCAAAGCCTTGGATACACTCCCGATAACGGCTCGAGTCGTTTGTTCAGCTGAACAGTGAGCCGACGAAAAACGTTCCAAAAACAGACGTTTCTGATCCCAATTGGAAATCAATCCGAAGAGAGAACCGGCGAGGAGACACGATCAAGAAAGACTGGAATCACGTTGCCACTGGGCGCTGGTTTCTGGTGAAGGCAATTCCGTTCGTGTTCCAGAGCAAGGAGTGAGAGGCAATTCTGGAAACGCTGTCCTCGATCTCGATCGTCTTTAACGAGGATACATTGTAGCGATCCGCAGTGGAATTATCCCTTAACCGTCTCTGGTCGTGGTGCCACGGCGTTCGCTGTGATTGTTGTCGTCGGCGTCTTCGTCGGTGTAATCTTATCAAAGGTAAAGTGCTGAGTTATGTGACAGAATTCTTGTCGGCTCAGGTGAAGCAGAACGCTGTTGGTTCGGCAGAATAACCATTCGATTTTTTGCTCGCTCTCTTCTCCTCTTTCTCCTTCTCGTTTCTCTGCGACACGTCTCGAAATTCGATCGTGAGCAGCGCGACGGAACGAAACCAGCTGAATCGATCATGCTCGGACGCACTGAAGAAGTATATCACAACAATCTTCCTTGAGATAACAAGTCCCTGTAGTCCAAGATTGTTTAGTGCTCCTTTTTTTCCTCCCTTGTTTTACAATGGTGTTTCGTCTGTGAATATCTCACTTTTGATGACACACCTAGCTCGTCAGAGAAACAACGGCGAGGATTTCGTTTTCCGTTCTTGAAGATCCCAATGTTCCGATTCTATCACAGTCAGTGTGCTGACGAGCCGTGAGTCGAAGTGAATCCTTCCCCAGCTTCCATGGCGCTCTCGTCTCTCGATTATTTTGGGGTCGAGGAGACGGGCTCTAACTGGCATCGAACTTTGTTAAGCCAGCCACGAGCAACCAAGATCTGTAGGAGCGGTTCTCAAACTTTCCCGGCCCAAGATCCTCGCACAGTATCTTTGGTTATTCCCTGCGCCGCGCCGATCTGCATGCCTGCATGACACCAATATTCCTGTCGAACATTTCACAGTACAAGCGAGCTCCAATAATAATCCAAACGCAATAATCTATCTTTGGCTAATCCACAACACGGGTTAGAGCTTCGTCAACATAACTCAAGAGAATTCTGATGAGGTTCAGGCCGGAGGGCTGCGACGGGACGCGAACTTGTCCGCGAACACGCCGTTCTTCCACCAACATCTAAGATATCGTCATATCATCGAAGACCGGCGAAGCCGATCCAGACTCTGGCTGGCCGGCTGGCTTCAGTGATGAAATAGTGACAAAAGCCATCCGTTTGGTTCAACCAGATTGCAAAGCGAAACACTTCCAGTGAAAGCAAACGACAGAGTAGCTTTCAACGCAAATCGCACTTTGGGAACCGACGGGAAACCAAATGGGAAATCATGGGAAGTAACAGATTATGATCTCTCTCTCGTTTTCTCTTCTTAGTGCCACCGGCCAAGGCTCGAACTTGGAACTCCAACATGTCCAGGTTACTCAAAATGCATCATACAAACGATGGCAAAAGTGAAGAGGACAGTGACGGTACTTATACCCATTATGCCGAAGAACCGCGGGGCTGGTGAGAGCAAGAGAAGGCTACTCGCCACAGTCGCGACATTCAACGCGCTGTATTCAACACCCCAGTGTGGTCAAGCGCACTGACGAAAAACGCAACATTGCGCGGATGGCCTCCGTTCAGAGAGCCATGGCAATCCGGGTGTGCCGAGCGTATATAAGGGTGGACACCATGGGAGTGATGGTGGTGGCGCGTCAAATCCCGCGGCACCTCCTGGCTGAAGAGAGGACTCGCCGCTACCTTGACTGCAGGCAAATGGATCCGAAGGATAGGAAGACCAAGTATGGACTATGGGAAGAAACTATCGCTCGATGGCAGGCGGAATGGAGCAGGGAAGCCGCTGGCGGACATTGGACGAGGCGGCTCATCCCCGAGCTTAAAACATGGCTCTCGCGACGAGGTTCGGCGAGATCGCCTATCACATGACGCAGGCGTACTTGAAGCGCGTGGGCAAGGTGGATAGCCCGAACTGCGTGCTCTGCATATCAGAGGAGTCAGACACGGCTGAGCACGCGGTCAAGGAGTGCGACTTCTTCGCGCATGAGCGACACCAGCTGCTAGAAATGGTGGGTCGTGTAGAATCAACCGAAGAGCTAATAGCAGCAATGCTGGTATCCGAAGAAAATTGGAGGACTGGCGAGGAGTTCATGGGGACCATACTTAGGACCGGAGAGACCCTGGAGGGAGAGCGCAAGCAAGGACGACGCACAGTGGGAGATTCGTGCTCGAAACCTCAAATCGCGTTTTTCGCGGTTTTGAAGTATAAAACGTTGAATTGAACCTAGAGAGGATGGTCGCATAGGCTCGAGGCGGTTGCTCGGGATAGACCAGATGGAGATCTGTCGAAAGGAATTGCCACCGCCCCCCTCGCAAACTCTCCCTCAGAAAACCGTCGCTCTTCCTGAAGATATCCATAGTTTTTAAGATCCCCGCGATCCCGGCCGGGCGCATGTTGAGTCCAACTCCTCACCAGAGGTAGAGTTTACCATGAAGATTTCAGCTGCTAGTTCGCGCAAGTACGAGAATACGAGAGGAAAATTTGAAGAGCAGTCGCACTTTCCCACTTTTTTTTGGTATCGCTTTCTCGACTCCAGGCGCACCGATCTCGACCGGATGAGTTGTCATCGACGTAAAATGTCATGGACTTTGAGAAGAAAGACCTGTCGACCTGATCCGAACCCTCGAGCTATGCTGAAATCGAACCGCCTCGAATCCCAGCCAGAGCCACTGGTTGGTACTGCGTCCCTAGACTTAGAATGAACAACACGGTTAGATGATGCGAAGCCTCCGCATGTGCTGGAGATCGATTGATTTCATTATTCCGAGTCGGAGTCGGAGTCATCCTCCTCAACTCCCGCTAATAGCTCTACTACGTCCTCGTCATACTCATCGTCATCTCTCGCTTGATTCTCCCTGTAGCTGTAGATGAGCGGATCGGGTGACGCCAGCATATTGTGCAGGATATCTTCGTCAGTTGCTTCTCGACTCGTTTTCCGTGAATGATAGAGTCGTGCCTCTCGGTAAGCCCTATTTTGAACCTCTTGGGCTTCCTCGCTCAGCCTGCCAATCGGCAAGGAGGATTCGCTCAAGATTTTAGGGCCGTGGATTAGTATTTTGTGGACCGTACAGCTACAGGGAGATGCTAGCGAGAGATGACGATGAGTATGACGAGGACCTACTAGAGCTATTAGCGGGAGTTGAGGAGGATGACTCCGACTCCGACTCGGAATAATGAAATCAATCGATCTCCAGCACATGCGGAGGCTTCGCATCATCTAACCGTGTTGTTCATTCTAAGTCTAGGGACGCAGTACCAACCAGCAGCTCTGGGTGGGATTCGAGGCGGTTCGATTTCAGCATAGCTCGAGGGTTCGGATCAGGTCGACAGATCTTTCTTCTCAAAGTCCATGACATTTTACGTCGATAACAACTCATCCGGTCGAGATCGGTGCGCCTCGAGTCGAGAAAGCGATACCAAAAAAAAAGTGGGAAAGTGCGACTGCTCTTCAAGTTTTCCTGTCGTATTCTCGTACTTGCGCGAACTAGCAGCTGAAATCTTCATGGTATACTCTACCTCTAGTGAGGAGTTGGACTCAACATGCGCCATGCCGGGATCGCGGGGATCTAAAAAACTATGGATATCTTCAGGAAGAGCGACAGTTTTCTGAGGGAGAGTTCGCGAGGGGGGCGGAGGCAATTCCTTTCGACAGATCTCCATCTGGTCTATCCCGAGCAACCGCCTCGAGCCTATGCGACCATCCTCTCTAGGTTTAATTCAACGTTTTATACTTCAAAACCGCGAAAAACGCGATTTGAGGTTTCGAGCACGAATCTCCCACTGTGCGACGTTCGGGACAAGCACGACCAGAGGATTTAAGCTGAGCTGTAAGGGTGGACGATCGCCCCCCCTGAAGATAATGTCTTTGCTGACGGCCGGGGGGGAACTTTTTTGATAAATAAATTTAGTGGAGGAACGTACCTCCACCCCCAAAGAAAAAAAAAGGTACTCAAGATGGGGTTCATCCCTTTAAAACGCATAACGTCAACACAGCCCAAAACTTGAACGGCTCCCGGTCCCGCATGGAAAACCCGCACCACGGGCTCCGGTGTGGCTCTGAGACGTGTTTCGGATTGTTATCCTTTTGGAATATCCACCCATCGTTCATGTCGTCCGGTATCTGGTCTATGTACGAGAAGCAAACCCGAACCTCGATGTCTGCGCTGCCGTGTCTGACGGTCTCAACCTTGTTCTACCTTGCGGGATGGAATCCTGTGTTCAAAGGTTCTAGTTCGCAGGCCGCCGGCTCACAGCCGAACAAATGCACCTCGGTCCCTTCGCTCCAAAAAAATTTGAACCATTCTATCATTTCTTCGTTGCCCTGAGTCAACCTCGTTCAGGTGACTCCAGCGAACATTAGGCAATGTTCAATGTTCTCCCTATACAGCAGAGGGACCCCTTCCAGGGTTCGTCGATATGCGCCGAAGTTCGATCGACACTGAGTTCAAGGCAACATGCACCAATGCTGTCGACCTTCCGTCGAATCAAACGATCTAAGAGGGTGTCCGCACGACAGGAAAAGACAATATGAAGAAGGGTGAGAGATGGGAAAGAAGGCGTTTGGAAAGTATTTAGGCAGTTATTTACTAACAGTGATTCATGGAATGGTCATGAAGATCTGGCCAGCGAGCTCGAAAATATCATCCTAATCGTTTTCGCTTTGATGTCAACAGCTCGTGAGCCACTGGCAAGTCAAAAACTGGCGGTGCGCCATGGCAAGTCAGTTGGCACCGACCACCCGACCAGTTATAAGCCCAATGTTTGACTGTTTAGGAGGGGGTTGCAGGACTTGTCAGGGGTTGATGTACATCCACTTTACACTATCACTCCTTCAGCGCCTTGCGGACGCAAGCACGGGAGGTTTAGCTGCGAGTATCACGTTGGAGAGAGTTCGCGACACTTGCAAGTCGGAAGATTTGTATGGAAACGACAAGGATTTGAGAGGAGAGAGGGACAGAAAGGCAGGATCTCAAAATCGGCCGATTTTCATTGCTGTCAATGCTTCTGCGGGTGGAGGTGATCTTAGATTCGGAATATCGGAGTTTGAAGAACTCAGACTCCACCTCTTAAAGCTAAAACCAATGATCGAAATTCTGGCTCCCCCAATTCTGAAACCTGCTGACATCCCTTGAAACTATGATTCGTCCATGGTTGGAGAGTGCCGAATGCGGCCCCAGCCTCACGTCCAATGGACTCTCGAATGCGGCGGGGCGCGACAAACTTCCGATCAGGGATATGGGGGCTTGCGGGGCATCATCTCACTCGAGAAACCCCAATCCAGAAAATGATCCAGGCTTCAGAAGGACTTCTCTTCATATTCAAGGCACTCTCCGTTCAGTGAGAGCGCCGTTGCATGCGAACGTTCATCCCCAAATCAGGGCGTTAGAGACCTCCATCACAATCAACCTTAGTCTTTGACTCGGCGCGGAATCGTCCCGGTACTTTCCTCCGCTGCTGGCAGTGTCGTGGTCTTCACTGCTATGGAAACCTCCGGTGTATATTTGATTTTTGATGACGGTCTACATAGCGTCCATGGTGCAGGAGATCTATGGCAGTCCTCGAAATCAGTTGGCCCTGGAGGTGTTCCTTAAATGTATGGATATGTCTGTCCAGGGAGAACAACTCGTTCCTTTGGGAGGAGAGACGAAGTCCCACTCGGAAGAAGCGGTCGTGTGTAAATAATTTGTGATAACTTGAGCAACTTCAATAAATGCAGTTTCGAAATAAACCGCATCGTCATTCATTCATTCGTGCTGGTTGAGCGTCGGCTGAACGCTCGAGATGAACGTGCCTCCGAAACTTCGATATCGCTGTTGCCCTTCTGGAGAAATGAATCTCTATCATACTATGTCTCTGTGTGTCTGTGCAAGTCTTGACTCATCAGCTGCACTCCTGAGAACTCCCCATCTATGACACCCCATCTATGACAACGATCCTAGCTCTGATCTGCAGAGATTTCTTCTCGAATCGAGGTTCCGCGGAACTCAGGCACAAGGTGAGCTCTCGTGGCTTTCCCGAGGGTTTGGGATAGCATGATCTCCTTACCGATCCTCGTCGATGATACGACATTATACTCTGAATATTCGGAACTATATCGTGACGTACTGTACGCACCTCAAAAGCGCAAAAAGCGTCGGTCCATTTCTGGGTATTTCTCGGTACGGCTGGAATGTTGTGTGAATAGGTCGCTTGCTCCGATCCGAGAGCGGGAAAGATTAGACGCGGCCGAACCGCAGTCTTCAAGACCTGATTTCGCTCAACCTTCGCCTCCAACCAAACTGGAGCTTCCTGACAGGTAGTCCTGCCACCTGCTTGATCCAGAGATCTCCGACCACTTTGTGTGAATACAGGCCTGTGATAACTATGGCAAATGATAACCTTCACGAGCACGCGGCATCTTCATTGTCGCATCACGGACTCCCCGTTAGTTACGCGAACCTCTTGCAAAAATCGACTGTTCTCCACTCTCCATTGTTTGTGGTTCGTGGCGGTGGTCATACTCAGCCACGACTTCCATTTTTGATCGAGTTACCGACGGAGGAGTCTTGGAACCGCTCAATTGTACAGATGACATTGCCGATCCCCATTTCCTTTTCTGAACTGCTGCTTAACACAGAAGTCAAATCCCCGATCAGGGGAAGCACTCGTCCCCAGAAGTGTAGCGTTTTGTGAGAGCTCGGGAGAGTCGGAAAACGTGATCGACCTCAGAGAACGTGGACAGAACAGGCATCTGACAGCCTGGAAACAAACGCTGCGCAGTGCTAGGGTTCCGCGAAAAACTCTTGCCTGCAAACCACTGCTCAACCGACTAAAGCGAGCGTACGGCTACCGCCCGAATCCGTTGGTCGTTGGTAGATGTTGTAGTCCGAGAGTGCTGTTCAAACGCACGAGTTTAAAATTAGTCGACGTCGACCGACCACTAGTTGTAGCTACGCCGAAGGGAGGGACACACCGGTTGTGACGGTACGGTTTTTGTGAATGACGCTTTTAAATAAGCGATGCCCCTTGTTTGTAAAAAATTCTACCCGGCTTTATTTAGTAGTACGGAAGAAGAGCTGTGCAAAAACCTCGTTTTGAGTTCGTGTCCCTAATTCAGCCCCCTTCGAGAGATGTGGCCCTTCAGAGTCGAAGCAGCGAGCGAACGACCGAGCCCGCCAGCCAGCCAGCCAGCCCGCCATCCAAGCAAGCTAGCTCGCCCGCTCTCGAATCGCCGTCAGCAGCCAGCCCGCCCGCCCGTCCCCCTCAATTCGCCCCCGTTAGCTAAAAAATGCTTCGATGGTCCATGCGCGAAGAAAAACCCGTGTGTAAAAATTCCCACGCATGCGCACCGTCTGAGGAAAGGGACTGAGGAGGTCGGATCCAATGGGCGATCGGATGAGGGTCGTACCGGGTAACGGGAACCGAAAGCACATGGTGAGCTGCCGCGCGCACTTCAACGTCGCAGCTGGAACTTCGTTTGTTTGAAGTGCCAAAAAAGACATCACAGTCTACAAGTGTTGTACGTTAAGAAGAGAAAGAACTGCATCATCGTGAATTGACACTCGGATTACCACGGCTTCCTACATTCGTCAAACAGGTATGTAGTTCTTCAACAACCTGTAAAAGTGACCTGTAGAGGAAGGAGAAGTTCCAACTGCGAAGTTCAGACCTCGGAGCGGCACGGAGATTCCGGCGAGGGGAGCGAACCTCTTAGTCTTGAAGATTCTTTTCGAGGCGTGCAGCTCTGCGATCTTCTGCTCCAAGGGCTCCAGCTCACGGACGTTCCTGGAATTCCAACACGCGCAAGAACTCCTGTTGGGATCATGCGCAGTCCGAATCAATCGATCTCTGATCCTGCTGTGTTTGGAGTCCCAGGACTTGGCAATCCTTGACCTCGTCCCAAAGCGTATCCGCTAAACTGGGGAGATTTGCCGAACGTGATTCGGTTCTCCTCGGACAACGTCCACCATTATTCGAATGCGATCACAACATCTGCGATATCAACTATGTCGACTCTCAGATCTCGCTGGGGAGTCTCAACTCCTGGATGGTAGCACCTTGTCAGAAAGCCACCTTCCAGACAAGCTCACCAATCTTCCATCGAGAGCTTTGTTTCTCCAGATGAAGAACTGGGAGTTCAAAGCCTGGTGGATATATACTACCTGGAGCTTGCGATTTTCGAGTTCAAGGGTCTTGATTGAGCTCCTGAGGTTGCCGTATGGATGTTCCCTGACCTTTAGCTGCGAACGGTTCCCAGGCGAAAATTCTTCCTCGCTGCTCAGGACGTTCGTCCTCCTGAAGTCCAGAACGCAAAGCCCCGTTGAAGTTATAGGTCTCATTCAAGTCAATTTCCCATTCCGCGGGGGGAAGATGCACTTAAGAAACTTGTAGATGAGTTTTTCTTCTCCTGGGATTCAAGGCGGGAGGCTTTCCTCATTGACGAGTAAACGCCGACTCCGGAGTAGTCGTCACAGAAAAGCTGTCCCACTATCAACAACGTCGGGAGCGTTTTGACTGGAAAAGATTCTAAGCTTCGACTCTAGCTCGTTCTTCGACGTTGGAGTTCTTCAGCGAGCTCAAAGACGAAACCTAGTGTCCTGAACTCCGCAGAAACCCTGCACGTCTCTTTCCTGACGAGAGAGACTGCACCCACGATTCTGCAACAGACTCAGTCGTTGTGTGGCTAATCGAGCATTGATCTGGTTTATACACAGCGCAAGATATCTTCCAGGCGGGGAGGGCGGAGGGGACGAGCCATTCCAATTCAATAAAGCACCGAAGTTGCTCGACCATTATCTCCAGAAATGTCAAATAATGTCATGTCTAGCTCGGAAGTGATCCGATCTACAGTCCAATGGAGATTCTGATCGATTTCATTACTCGGAGCTGAGAGATGGAGATAGTTAAGAGTATGTGCATACTTCATATCACCGCTTCAGATTAGCTTGGGCGTCATCGGAAACGTCAATGAGGGCCGCAGCGGGTTCAGTAGGGCCGCATTGAAAACTAGGGATGCCCTACTGCGTCGCAACAGCGAGAACTTCGAAACTTGTATCGCCGGAACATATGAGTTGGGAAAAAGTTCGAAAGCAAAAAAAATTGGCTGGCTGCCGTTAATAGTGTTTGACGATTCGGGTGCTCGCAAGCAAATTTAGCCAAGTGAGATTTCTTTGATGCTTCGCTTACTTTCAAATCAAAGAGCAAAAAGATCATGCCGACTCGTTTCGCTACAGGAATCCCTGTTTTACAATAAGGGAACCGGTGCCGCTGCTGCCGTGTAGCACACCTCACACACAGAGCAAAGCCAAATGAAAAAGGGTTACTCATGCGATATGAAATTTTGCGCCTTCAACGTTAACAACAACGGTGGCCCAAGAAACGCGAACTCACGCCGCGACAGCCGCGTTTACGGCAATCTATAAGCTTCTGAAAATCACACGAGTCTTACACCTGCGTCTGTCTCTGTCTGTTGACCGACTGTCGACCAGACCCCGAAGAGGTCCCCTCATTTCAACATCATGTGGAAGAGCGTCGTGATATGCACGGAATGAAGAAGAGGAAAACATTTCCGATGCACCAGCAAGGGTGAATCCTCAAGGTGTGGTTTCTTGAACTGTTCATCTGGCTGTGAACTCTTTATCGCAACCTCAGAATCAGTTTTTGAAGAGCTGCCGCATTCCTCGGATAGTTTCGGATGGGAACTCGACAGCGATCGCCGTACGGCACGACTGCGAGCGGAATCCGCGTTGATAGAGTTGAGCCACAGAATGGGCAGAAGTCGTCTTCCTGAAGAAATACGACACGGGATGAGAGTGTTATGTACAATATCTGTGTGAAAATCGGGCAGAACTACGCTCGAGTCCCACTCGTCCAAATCCGTTTGATGTTGACTTTCTGTTGAACGCAGAGTCATCTTATCTTCAAGTCAATGTCACATTCGCAAATTGAGCCGAAACGGATCCAAAAACGGCGGCAACCACGCGAGCCTGATTCCGTCTCGGTGTTCGTCAGTTGGATCGACCACGAGTTGCGAAGTTCGAGTTGAAAATGCGAGACTGATGAAGATATGGAAGTTTCATCGTTCCGGGATACGAGGCACTCGAGTGCTCCCAATGGAATCGGTCTCAAATCACCGATTTCGGCGTCGTCTTATCAGAAGTTGTCTGCCTCGATCAAAAATAAGCAAATAATGAGATTCAGAGCATCACCTCGATTCTTTACTGGTTCCTTCATTGTTGCGCTCGATGTTTGGATGATGCTTTTTCTCAAAGTTTAATACTTTCTCCGCTCGAGTTGATGAATGTGTTCTCCCCTCGATCGTCGCCGGCTAAAGGTTCCAGACACTGACAATGAATCGGTTCGCTGTTAACGCTGGAGTCATGATCCCGTGGAATTTGATTCGGATAACGTTCGAAGTGAGAAATGAATCACTTTCAGTGGGAAATGTTTAACGCGTTCGATCGCAGTTGGAGCGAGACGAAGCGTCAAAAACGGTGGCTTAACCCGGCATGGGAGCCGGGAGCCGGCGAGCTCAACCGTAATGCCTTCGTAAGTTGTTGAAGGGGGATGAAGTTGAAACGTGATCGTGCAGCTCGCTAGAGAGGACCTCATCAAAAAGAGCAACCTTTCGATCGCTTCTGTCAAAAGCTCGAAATATTCGGCACTGGCGGCGGTGATCACTTTCTCCTTCGCTAGACATCGCGCCGAACTGGCGAGATACATCAAAACTTCGATTCGGAGCGTTCTCGGCGAATAATTCCGGGATTTATTCGTGCATTTACCTGTTCGACGAAAAAAGGAAGATGAATCGTTGTGGACGGCCGTTTCCCAGGAGTGAATGTCGCTTAAACAGGATACAATCCGGAGACAAAGTACCGTTGCGCGTTCGAGAAATACCGCTGCCGAATGAGTGATTGTCTTCCAACAGAGTGAAAGTGCTGTTTCACTCCGTAAACATAGTCATACAGTGTAATCAAGGGTCGCCCGGCGATAATTTGATGAAGCTCTGCCACAACCTGACCGCGTCCACCGTGTAATCGCCCCTGATGCGGCGTTTGTCTGTCTAAAAGCTCCGAAAAGAAGGTGGGGCCGCGAAGACCCGAAGGGAGGTGTTGACACACGTCGGCGAAGCGAAGGGGGGTCAAATTTCTTGATTTTTGAAGTTTCTCAATTTGTCAGATCCGTCCAAAATATGATACAGCCGCGAGCTACTGCTCCTCTCTCTCCTTGTCCTGACCGCCTCTCGGAGAACTTGGAAATCACGCATCCCGGCGGTCCCGATCCAAATTTCACTGAAAAGTGAAAACTTCGAGCGAGAACAGGGGAAATCTTTCTTGAATTGCGGGAATCCCGTTTATCAGATCTCTGAGGAAACTCAAAATCTGTGGAGAAACGAAAATCTTCCGGATTTGGGCGGTGTTTGGAAATAAGCGAGAAAACCGATGGCATGGCCGGCAGCCGTCACTTCGTACTACCACAACTTGAAACTAGAACTTCGATTCAGAGCTCCATTTTTTCCCTCTTTTCTTTTCTGAGGTAAAGTTTTCAAGTTTTCCTCCTTGTCGTCGGACGATGAACTACATAATAGTAGAAATATGGGAGTGGTAAACGGCAACGTTTTTGCGGCTTGATTTCATTCGAAGTTTGTGGGAACGAGAGTGAGTGAGATGGCGAGCAAGCGAGCGCGTGACTGTTCGAGTGGTGTGCGGCAGTAGGTAGCCAACTCCTTGCACCGCTGCTGTCATGATCGTTGAATGTTTCCGCCACTATCGCCGTAGTGGTCAGTCGTCCGAGCGGTTTCTCGCTCAAAATGGGCGAAATTCTCACTTCATTGTGCATTGACCTTCCTTCAAGCATCTTCGCCCCCCTTTAATTCGCCGGTTCGCTCGTCTGGTGTGCCTTAGAAAGAAGATCTACCATTCATTCTACCATCGGCTCACACTCACACAAACTATGAACCTGCACATTGAAGTGGTGGTTCGGGTTTATTGGAGAGTCAACAGCGCAAAAATAATACACAATAGTCGGACGGATAGAGAGAAGCATCGGAATATAGATGCCAATGGGAACGTCCGCGACCACCGCCACCACCACAACGGTCAGCTAAGAAATCATCCGGATCATGAGACACAATCAAAACTATTTCATCTTTGAGTCGATCTCCCCATTATCGCCAGGTCGCGTCAAGTGAAGTCGACAGCTCTGTTTATGTAACAACAATATGCCGCTCGGTTGAAGAGCCGATCCGAACCCTTCGAAGTGGATGCTCTTAAGAGCCAAGAGCTCCAGAGTACCGGTGGCCTGATCATCACGGCGGATTTCCTCGGTTCGCGATGTGCATCGCAGCGGAATCGAAGAATATTTCTGCCAGCTGTTTCTAGTCTGTACCATCAATTCCAGGATCCGATGCATAGCACCTGCTATCGCAGTACCCGGTATCTCAGTGCTCAGTGCCATTCTTGTCTTGGTATTCGGTGTCTCAGGTACCACATAGGTACCGTCATGCCTGCTCCCAGTACCAATCGTACCCTCGGTACTTTCCCCATACCTTCCCGGTATTTCTTAGCATCCAGATGGTACATCTCGGTACTCACCCGACACCCGTAAGTGAACCCGGTATTCTCTGGTACTTACTTCTTGCTCGCCACTCGGTTCTTCCCATACCTTCCCGGTACTTCTCGGCAGCCACGTGGTACATCTCGGTACCCACCCGGCACCCCTGATAGGATCCGGTATTTTTTGGTACTTAAGTACTTGTTGCTTGGGTACTCGGTACTCCTGAGTATCTAGCTCTGGCTTTACTCCGCAAAGTGGAAACGATGAAGAGTGAGCCAGATCAATGTCGCTGCCGCGCGCGGCGTTCGGTCTATCGGTGTCAGCTTGCGTCGCTCTGGTCATCGGTGTGATCTTCAGACCGTGTGTGAGTGTTTGGTGAATTTGTGCGCGTGTGTGCTGACTCGGTATGTGTCCGGCCCTGTTTTCCGTTCTGGCTGGCAGCAATCATTCTGAACAAAATCTAAGCGAAGTTGATTTTCGTGGTGATTTTTCGTTGTGAAATTACCTTCTCTCGGTGTCCACCTCCTACCGCCCTGCCTCACTGGCTGAGTCGGTCGCTTCGCCAGCGGCGGGACGGTGGCTGAAAACGCATAGTGCCACACGAAGTGACACAAACAGCTCTTGGTCAGAATGGACCGACAAGAAGTCGAGTGAGAAGGAAAAATAGGAGAAGAAGAAGACAACGAATTGAAAAAAAAATGGAGAATTTTCTGCAACCCGCCTGAGCATTGAAAAATAGAAGACCAACTGCACCAGGGACAACGGAGACGGTAGAAAAAGAAGAGGTTGAAGAAAACGGAGTCGGCTAAAAATCACTCGGTTCGGGAAATTATTACAAAAAAACAAAAAAGTCAAAATCAATTTTTGGTCATTTTCTGTCGCTAGCCCCTCTCACTGCCTCTCTCTTCCCCGCTAGCGCGCTCACGTGCTCGAATTTTCGTCATCTTTGGCGGATCCGTGACTCTTGGACGCGCTTTGGAAACTACGGAAAAACACCTGGTACAGAGAGAAAATGAGCAAAAATTGAATTTGCGACTTCTGTAGTCCACACAAGACCGTGTTTTCCACACCGAGGAGTGCACTCTCCAGACGTCATAAATGTTTACATCGTCAGTCATGGTACTCGGTTCTCTAGACTGCAGAAAGCATCCTGGCATAGGTGTATCAATTGGCCGCGATCCCACTCCGATCGAGGGAGTCAAACTTGAGGAATAGGGATAGAATGGGAGGCAAAGACTTTTTGTCCTCTTTTGGCTTCGACAGCCACGAGTTCGAACGGGTATACCAAACAGAGTCTATTCCTCTGCCTCACACGCTTCGTGTGATGTCGAACTTTTTTTTTCTCATGCAACTTCTGTGCCAATGCTCGAGCCGCTTCTGCCGCTGTTGGTTTAGCCAGTGAGTCAGATCAGTGTGGTTGGGCTCCTGGAGTGGAGGTTTTGTTTCTCGACGTGGAACGTGCGAGCATCGTCGTTGGTGTCGTTCTTGTCTCAGTCGCCGTTGTTGTCGCTCTGAGATCGTCGTCAAGAAAAAAAAAACAGAAAGCTAGCCGGCTGTGCGCGAGAGAAAAACCCCAACAAGTTCCACTCGAAAGATTTGAGATCTCGTTGACTTGTGTGCGTTTGTAATCCTTCGGGTTTTCTCATGTCGTTCGCTTGGGTTTTCCGACGAACGGAAGACTTCGATCTCGTTCGGCGATACGAGTAGCCTGAGCAAGCGATGATGGAACCTTTTGGCATCGAATTCTGAATCTACTTCAACGGAACTGCGGTCATGGGTTGGTCAAGGAACCGAGGTGGCTCGGGAAAATCGGGGAGAGTCTTGATCTTTGCTTACCCGATGAATTTCAGCGTCCCGTTCCCGCGTTTTGACTCAAAACGGCGTTGGCCCGCCGGTCTGGTCACATACTTAGCGTTTCCAAAGGTCTGCTTTGACTTTGTGCGCGTTTATAGAACTTGGAAGACGGCGGCGGTGGCGACCGCGACAGCAACAACGACAAGTTAGCGGCACTTTCATCCGAAAATGGTGGCGGTGAGCATATTCTCACCGCGGAAAATTGTGCCTTGAACGTTCCGTCCCCACGTCACATGTGTGAGTGTGCGTACGTTTTTTCGCGGCGACTGGCCCCTCCCGTTGCCCAACGTCTGTCTCCCAACGCCCAGCGAGCAAGTCGGCGAGACGCTCTTTGACCTCACAAGTCACAACAACAACAACTTCTTTATTCACATTTTGGCAGAACCAATCATTGTTCCCAGGCTGGGAAACATCCCATGCGATTCACTTTCACCAGCACGTCAAAAAGCTAGAAAAAAAAACAATGAAAACTGACACACCGTCCGGAACAACGTTGACAACGACGACGTCGGTCTACTGCGCGATTCCGATTGTGGTTTCCCAGGGCGTGTAACAACAATCTTTGGGGGGAGTGGGGGTGAAGGGGGGATTCGGGGGAAGGGGAGGCCAACAGCCCCCTGGCCCTTCCTTGCTGCGCCACGGTTTTCCCAAAATTTCCCCGTTCCGACCTCAGCAAGCTCGTTGTAGAAGCAATATGGACTAGATTCGCCCTGGATGAGACATAATTGTTGCTACAGCTCAACTTTCATGAGTGAATGTTGGAAAACTGAACAACGAGCTCATATCATCCTCGCCGCAATGTCGATGCCGACAGAAAGGACGACAGGATGTCCGAACTTTCTCCCGTGTCATTTTAGATTCCAGTGAGTTTTCGACATTCCCAAACGACTTTTTGTCTTTCGCTGGTCGCATCCATCTCGCTCATTTATATTAAATAAAAGTCTGAAATGAAAGCGAATTTTGTGCGGCCTAGTTATCTGGTGTCAAACAAAGCTTGCGTCGGGAGAAGCTTTTGTTAGTCGAAAGGTTTATTAAGTTCAGTTCTGAAATGCCTCTCGGCCGCCTGTGATCCCAACCCAGAATGACCGGAACCGCTCGCACAACCTCAACTGCACCAACAATAATATTTAGAACGGTTGAATTTTGTGGCGGGAACTGCAACTATATCATGAGTGAACGGGTTGCCCATCCAGCTAAATTTTGTGGGTGCTGTCTCATGCCGACCCTCCCGCGGGGTGATAAACGAACAACTACAAAAGCTAAACTGAATACGACAATGACAAACAACCCGTTTCGTTTGCTAGTTCGCCCGACTGTCCGTCTGTGGCCCCGCCGGCTGTATGATTGGTAGGTAAGTCTGTCCCCCGTTTCAGCGAAGCGTCGGTCGCTCAACCAGGAGCTCTTGACAGGGGAGATGAGTTTCTGGGAATCCAAGGAGTGCTCAGGAGGTGAGCTTCAGTTGCGGATCAACTCGCAACATGCAGTGTCGAGAGTTTCAGGAGTAGAGAGAATGGAAGCTCAAGGTGAAGTCAGAAGAAAGTGCATTCTCGTCGGAGTGCCGTTATTCTTGGCATCTGATTGAGTAGGCCTCATTCAAACTCCCAACAAGTTCTCTCTCTCTCTTTCGTCGATGATGCCCTAACCAGTCTAAATTCCAAGATTGCTGAAAATCATGGAATTCCCAGCCGGCCCGCTCACACTGAACGCGAACGAAGCGCGAGATAAAAGTATTTCTTATCGCTGTGTGCCAAGAACGACATCCGCGACTAACGGAAATCGTCGAAGACAAAAATCTCAGCAGTATTCGGATCGAACGGGTTAGATTCCAGACAGAAGAATTCCGAGATAAAAGCGAAAAGTCAGCGACGACAAATTCGATTTCATTTTCTGGACTGGGGAAACGACGAACACAGTTCCGCTCATATATCCGGTCTCAAACATCGAGTGCGAAGCACACACGGAACTTTTCGAAGACGGAGACTCAAAGATTCCCGCGACTACGCGCGGATGATTTGAAACTAATACACGGAAACGAAAGTCGAAGTATCGTCCGTTGCTAGTTTTGTATCGTTCCATCTATTTGGTAATGATTCACATCTTGTAATCCGTGTATGTGCACGGAACAGGGCAACTTCTGGTCTTTCCTCCAGATTTTTGCCAACAACGACAGAGCAGCTGATACAACACAAAACTTAAACACAGAAGCTTCCAGCGGCGCCGCGGCATAACGCTCGGTGGACAATTTCAGAAAATGTTCATGTTTTCTTCTTGGTCCTGCCGCTGCTACTGCACAGCCGTGTCAAGTTTGTGTCAGTTGAATTTTCCTCTTTTTTTTCTGTTTAAAAAAAGAAGTAACGAAAAAGTTCGCTCATGTTTCACCGGGAAAAAAACTCCAGTATTGAGAAAAACCGAATGTCTTCAAATCGACTAAAACTATTTCCGAACGGAGAACGTTCTGGTTCGAGTCGTTTTGCAGCTGGTCTTGGTCTTGACATGAGCCAGTCCCGCCGATGTGCGTCATATGCTCCCTGCCGATCCGACGTACGATCCGTGGCGAGACAAAGGCGAGCTGGGCAGTTTGTTTGACGTGGTGAGAAGGTTGTTGAGATGATCCTTGTGGCTTTTTTGCTCCTCCGCGCTTTCTTCTCGTCTCGGGTGTATGTTTGTGAGCTGGAAATCAGAGCGAAGAAAATAGCAGAAAGAAAGACAAAGAGTTCATCACTAGCTATCTTGTCGGTGAGCCAGCAAGTCGCCGGTTTCCGCCAGTCCGCCTTCCCCGCGCCGAAGGAGAGCTTAGTCCAAGAAATCACAATTGCCGCGTGGGCGTCTGCATCCATGAGGACGCTCTA
Source organism: Neoseiulus californicus (assembly GCA_028455905.1). Classification (NCBI taxonomy): domain Eukaryota; kingdom Metazoa; phylum Arthropoda; class Arachnida; order Mesostigmata; family Phytoseiidae; genus Neoseiulus; species Neoseiulus californicus. The sequence goes on along the minus strand of JAMQGS010000006.1, from coordinate 10,000,632 downwards.
CGAATCTGTGACGTCTTGATGTCGCTGTTTTTCCTAAACCATGTGGCGTATCTTGCGCTCCACATGAACACACAAAAGCACATGGACGGACACGAATATAACAACGCTGAAATGCGCAAACTTTGTCTTCGAAGCTGGATTTACCGAAGGTCGGGGTGAACACAATCGTATATTGTGCCTCCGATCGGATAGTACACCACTTTCATCTTTTCTTCTCCTTGTTTAACCTTCTCAACGGTGCGGCGTCTCATGAGATATGAGCACCCATTACTAGGACATCTGGTAGCACAAACCGGCGGAGTTTCCAGTAAGCTGCGTTGAGGTGAGGATCTCATCTCGCACTTTTCGCGGGCCGTAACTCCGCCCTCTTCCGATCGATTGCAGAAGTTAAGCATGATATTTCCCCCTTCGGAATAGGTCCTGCAACATGCAACCATGGGAAAGGGGGCGACGCGCTGAGGTTCGCGGCCCCCTGCGAACTCACCTGAGCTCGGACACTAACCCGTCTGGCCTCCGGAACATTCCATGACATGATCAAGCCTACCTCTGGCTTCGCTGGAGTCCAAGTTTGACTCGGTCACCCTCAGCATCGGTCACGATCCGAGTCCCGGGATTAAAGGAGTCTCGGGGAGGGTCATGTAGAGTAGACGACCCACAGTGACCAAGTTCAACTTACGGTGCACGATCGAGCTAAGCGGCGAAACATGTTGAAAACACACCGTGGGCCTGCCATAAATGGAGGAACCTAATTTTTTGTGGTCAGGGCATGCCTTGCTTGGTTGAAGGCTTGCTTCGCGACCGAATTGCGCGATCCAAGGCTGAGATCACGGAAATTCGAAGAAATTTTTCCCTTCGTTACGAGAACGGGTCAGTTTTTCCATTGGACGATGATGTGATAGTTATGCGACACAACATTGCAACAATGGCTTTACAAGAACGTGGCCCAACGGTCGGTCGAAAATACTACGGCCCTACCGTAGACGCACCGTTTAGTGTGAGGAGCTGTCAGGTATGAACCTGAAAGCCGCGGGCTGAACAGAGGAGAAAAAAATCGAGGCTTCCATGTCATTAACGTGAACTAATTTATCTTAACCCAAACAATGTTTCGTGAACAATGTCCTTCTTCAATGATTATCAGATGCAGTCAGTGAGCGTGGTCAGTTCCGCGTAGAGAGGCTAGTTTTTTTTTTTTCGAGTTGGTGCCTACTGAGTTTTTGAGGCAAACTCACTCGGACAGAGATGAAACACTTTGATCTGAAGCGCAAACACTTAGTCGCCAGAGTGGAAATTTTGTTTGCTCAACATTCATGCCGCTGTGCGTCCATAGAAATCGAGCCAGAAGAAGAGTCGGACAACAAAAGTGACAGCGCCGACTGCTTCGGTTACTGGTTCGCTTTCGACGATCGGTCTACTACATATATATATTGCAAGAGCTACTCGTGAATGGGATCGGCGGATGGCGGCGATTATGTTGTTTGAGGAAAGAGATCCTGAAGACGAGCCAAGTTTCGAACACTTCGCTCTGCTATCGAATAGAACAGTGCGGGAGAACGGAATGTGTCTAAATTTTGCGAGCCACTGGTGTTTATCGGGTTGTTTAGCGTGTAAGCTGTTTTGTGTGCTGAGCGTGAGTGTGGATCCTTCGCGCACACCTTCTCCAGTTACTCTCCGAAGCGTATCTGGCTTTCCGCGCGCGTCGTCGTCGTCGAGGGATATTTCTTCTTCTTTCGTTTGTTCGTCCGATCGCTCGTTCGGCGTCAGCTTTTCCTTGCTCCAGCTTCTTCCACAGGGTAGTCTATCTGTCCGTCGGTCGGTCGGCCGGTCTAGTTCGTTGGTCGGCTGACTGGCTAACAGGCTGGTTGGTCGACCAACTGTCGGTCTGTGTTTACCTCGAGTTATGTTACCTAGTCAGTGAGTCGATCGAGCGGCGATGGCGGCGGCGCGGTGGAGGCATCTTTTTGCCCTTTTTTCCTCAAGTTTTGACTCGGAGACCTCGTCCGTTACAGCGATGCCGGCCCGGAGTCTACCCGACCGAACTGGAGAAGCGTTCGAGCGAGTTAAGGATCCATTAGAAAGCTCAAAACACCGCTTTTGATCGCGCTGCTTCGTGATTCACGCGTTTGTGATCACTTATTCAAGAACTGGAGCTTTTCGCCGGGCAAAAGTGACGGCGGAAAGTTCACTGGGGGGTCCACCGTAGATGAACCAGTGGCGGGAAGAGAGCACGGAAGTCCTCGAACTTGTTCGTCATCGATCGGGATGTTCTCAAGTTTCCGCAGATGGAACCTGGCTTGAAATATTGAAATCAAGGCCTAAAGCCGTTCGTATTTCTCGAAACGATCAGTCGCCGTCGCGGGAATAGAATCCGGAATCAGAAAGACGCATGATCAGAGTGTTGCCGACAGATTGAGACGCGACCATCGTCGATTTTCCGCACAGCAAGCGCTGGATACTTTGTCGCTATCTGTGAGGCTTGCCGTTACATTCTGTTCTTTCTTTATTATTATTTCCGATTTCTCCATTTCATTGATCTTTCTCACGGTTCTTCGAGGAGCACTACCTTGTGTTGAGCGTACTACGCCGTGTACGGGCTCTATGCCTCTTCCGAGCGGGATTTTACCTACGAGCACTACGGCCGGCTGCCCGCATCGCACAGAATCATTGGCGCAGCGGATCATCAGCGTGGCGTGGGGGGTGGTTGCGGTTCAAGTTGTCTGGCGCCGGAACGAAAGACGCTTTCAAGCGAAATGAGTGGATCGACATGAAAAAGGAAAGAACGAAAACCGTTTGATCACACAAAACACGGTTTGTTCGCGTGGAAGGCCGCATCGACGACTCCTCCACACGCTGTATCACCCACTGCATACGAGTATGATGTGACTTCGGGGCTTCCATGAATTTCGCGGTTGTTGCCGTCGCGCTTTGGCACATTTCACGATATCATATGATAGCGCTTTAGTTCACGGAAAGAACAAAATCTTCAATAGAAATGATTAACAAGACATTGAAGGGGACCCTCGAATCTGAACATTCAGGCTGAGCCACGCGATCGAGATCGAGATTGGATGAAGGTCCAGGATCGGTTCGAGATTCCTGACGAGGAAGCGTGGGTTGCATCGCGGGGACTCGTTTCAAAAAATGAGTCCCGGTTGAGCAAGAAAACTTCTGTGTACCCAAACCTCAATTTGTATATAATACTAAGCCCCAACCGGAGGGTCGGGGCTTTGAAATTCGAAACTCGGTTCTTTTGACTCTGATTTCGGTTTGTTGCTGATCTGGGCTCATTGGGCGGTGCGTGAAGCTGAATGTTAAGCGGGCAGTGTCGTTAATGACGACGTCGTTGATTGGCGTTGGTAGCGACTTTGCTTTAATCCGCCATCAGCGCCCCAGAGACTTGGTATATTCGTAAGCGTCACAATCGGGTCATGAGGTGTAATCGAAATCCGACTCTGGATATAGAAAAAAAAGTGCAAAATTTATCTGTCTCAACAATCCAAGCACACAACCATTCACGGACGACGGAGCCGAACGGACAGACCAGTTGACAACGTCGGAGGCGATCGTTTTTTTTCGTTCTTCGTCGTTAGAGACATCGGTGGGTTTCGGAGAAATGTTCAATTAGAATGAGGTTAAGCTTTTTATTGACTGCCGCAGTGACCCCGGTGACATCTACGGAAAGAGAAGAAAAATCCTCACGAGAATCAGAATCGCCAAACAAAATCAGATCGCGCGGGCAACTCACAAAAACGACGACGACGAAACCACCGCCGACGACGACAACGACGGCGCAGGAATCCAACGAAGTGGAATCGAAGCCCAAGAACGAGGTTTCTTGTGACGTCGTCTCCAGCGATGCCAGCCCAGCGGTTCGAACTCCACGAATAGAGCTGCTCGATGAATAGAGGTATCAACAGCGATGTGTCGGTGGCAAAACGAGCTCTAAGGAAGCACGGATTAGCGATAAGAAACTTCAACGAAAACGATACACTTGACGTTCGGTCAACCCGAGATGAGACAGAGGAGTTAGCACACGTCGCCTGACCGCACAAATGAAGAAACAGAGTAGCGTCGACAGAAATGGGATCCAATCCCGGGAACTCATAGTGCGTTCCGCATTTCGGAATCGAACAGTGCAGCAATGAAAACAGCAACAGCAACAATACCAACAGAAGTACAACAAGAAAAGGCCACGGGAATACAGCAGCTCGGAGAACAACAAGAGCAGCCGAAGAAGTAAAGACGACAACGATCAATACCGCAACAGTGTCAAGTGGGAGTGTGCTCAGTATCGGCAACAATAAACAACAACAACAGCAACAGTTCGATGGGCAACAATTATAACCCCCAGAGAAGCGATGATGACCACCCTGCAACAACAAGAAACAACGAGGCAATGCGTAGAAAGCACTCAAGATCAGTACTAGCAACGAAAGCCACTTCGGAATAGCGACAATGAAGGCATCAGATCAGTTACAATGTACCGCCGAAACCGTCACAATAACGGAAGGAGCACCCGCCACAATGTTAAACAACCACAACAACAACAGCGGCAGCAGCAGCAACAATGACAAAGTTACGTTTGGTGACTTTTGGTTGGGTCTTCTCACGTTCTTCTTGGGCGTCACCGGTGGCCAGTCGGCCGGCCGGCCAGCGTGAGAAATCCCTCAGATCCAAGTCACGCAACATTTTGAACTTTCTAGTTTGAATTCGAGCCGGCGAGCTTGATTCGTGATGGCTCTGCGCTTCAGTTTCCCGATTTTGCCGTTTCATTCACTCCGCTATCAAATTGCATTATGCGCACTGTCGCTTTAGCAGCGTAGATGAATTAGCGACACTTTGAGCTAGTTCTCAACAATTCCCTTTGGGTGGGACAGCAGACGGAGACGACATCAGTCGCCGGTTGTCTTTCTCTGCGTTCATTCGGCGGTTTTTTTCCCAAGGAAGCTTTCGTCGGTGTCACGTACAGAGAGCCTTTGAGCAGAAAGATTTGCTGTCGGAGGAAAGAAATGCATTTTCACTGAAGTTATTCGTCGCAGTTTACTTCGTCGCAGAACCCAGTAACTCGCGGGTCAGTTTTTTTCCCTGATAATTCAGCGATTTTCCAGTTTTTGCTCCAAGTTCCGTGAAGTTACCCCGACCTCACTCTGGACGGGGCGGGCGAGACACGGACAAAGGGGACAAAGGACGGTAGACTTTTGTAGAAGAGCGATTTTTTGCTTTGATTGTTACGATTATTATTTTATTGCGTTAATTCCCGGACTCCCGGTCGCCGTACGTCAACAGAGCGCTGACCGAGAGAATGATCGAGAGATTATAGAGATACGAGACCCTGAGATTCTTGGACGACGAGAAAATTTTCAAGAATATTCAGTGAACATTCTCAAGGGATTCCGAAGAACCGGAATATTCGAAAATATCCGATCACGGGTCAAAACAACGAATAAAAAATGCATCCGCACAGCACACACAGATTTTGAGACACTCAAGCTCAAACACAGTTCCAGCGCAGAAAAAAACTGTGGAGGAAAACACGAAAATATAAACAGAAATTCTAATCCTGGACCTTGGAATAGTCATCGATCAAGTTGAACAAAAAAAAACGCGTCATTAAGGAAACGATCGTACATAATGAAATGCGAGGGTTTCCATTATTCGGAGTCTGGTCACAAGTCGTGATATTTTACGCGGGCATCTTTTTGTCGTCAATTCTTTGGGAAATCCTGCGGAATGATAACACGTCGCGGATCTCATTTGGTTCCCATTCGAACGGGTCAAAGTGGATACACCTCAGATCGCTACCGATGAGAATTGAGGCATTTCCTAAGATTGGGGGGATCGACCCTGCTGGAACTTGGAAATAGACACATTGTATTGTTCAGGGCTCCTTACGGAGGATTGAATCTTTTCACCGGTAATTCACAGCCCAGCTGCCTCCAGGAGGATAACCTAGAGCTCTTCCTGGTTTTCGACATGGATTCTTTTTTGATCCAGCCTCCCTAAAATCACTCGCGACAATTTATCGCTTGCGGTTCTAATTCGAAGAACAGCAGCGGCAGTACTGAGAAACACCAACTACAACCACCGCCACCACCACCACACACTACCGACGACATCAACAACAACTATAGAAGAAATCCCCGAAGGACTTTGTGATAATTTTGAAGACTTATGCGACTTCGACGACCGACCGACGGAAAGTCAGACGCACCGAGCGACTGGCTGAAGCGCTCCGTTTATACGCACGTCGCCATCGTCAACGACGTCGGGCGCGCGCGCAGGAGTATGCTGTGTGCAGTCTAGAAGAGAATTTCGCTTTCAATTCCGCCCCCTTCCCGAGCACTTGCGCATCTGCATAGCGGAAAATATCAACGACTTGTTTTCTCCAGGGCACTGTCACCCAATGAAAAGCTGTTCGCCTTTAAAACGAGCAATGCAAGAGCACTGCTTCATCAGAGTATACAATCAGCTGCTCTCAACTAGGCCTACTTTGCGCCTTTCGATTGGATTTTGAGGGGGACCCCGATTTTTCCGGATTTCTGGAAGACAGAGGGATGTGAAGATGCGCGAAATCATCAAGAGAAGACTTCGGGGTGCTAACTCAGGCTGGGCTGGAAATCAGGACGTCGGATGTTGTTCAGGGTGTTGGTGCTGTTCGATCTAGCTCTTCATGAGGATGATGATAGTGATGGTGACGACCTTGCTCTGAATGATACATTGATACTTGTGCTTGCGTTCAGCTCAGTCAGCCAGTTGTTGGTCGCTCGGCCGGTTGTTCTGCCTATCTGTCGGTCGGTCGGTCTGTCTGTCTGTCGCCGGTCTGTTTGGTTCAAGGGTCACGGTGATACGACGTAGAGGAGGCCGGCGGAATCGTCGAACAATGACGATCAACAAAAAGCGCCCATACACACGACAACAAACATTAAACAATGCATCACTATTTCACGCTTAAACCACAAGCAACACATGGAGTTATGGACGAACCCGGGGCGAGGAGCAAGATGAGAAACAAAAAAGAAGAACGAATGGGAAGAACAACCAGTTACAGGACACGTGTTGAGACAGATCGCGGGGCGCGATAGATGGTTGCGGCACGTCCGTAACCGTAGTGTCTGATCCCTAATGAGCACCGTTCTTTCCTTCCTTCCTTTTCTTCGATTCGACGGGGAATCCGAGAAACGGGAATGAATCTTGGAACTTTTGGCGGTTTTTGATGACTTCGGGGCGATCATTGGTGAATGTGAAATTCGATGGTACTGTATGCTATTAACAGAACACCCTGCATACTGTGCGCAGGGTGGACGTACTCCGGGGGATTGGAGATTCCGGTAACCTGAGTCTCATACTCATAGCATTAGAAACACACTCATGGTCTGTATAAACAGTTTCATGAGATTCTAACGCACGGAAGTCGGAGCGTGAACAGTGTCACCCATGATAATAACAATAACGCGACCGTTAATCGTGAGTCAGCAGACAACAAAGAACTCCAGAAACGGTGTTGAATTCTATCGCCACGAATCCAAGACTAATCGTCTGAGCTCTCCCGTGAACGCGCACCTCGTTGGTTTTGTGAAGAGCCTGTGTGTTTGCGTGCGACTTGTTGTTTCGGGGTTTTTCGTGTTTTTCTTCTCCTTTCTGTAATTAATGCGGTCCGAACATGGTGTCACCATGTTATGAGCGGGCGAGAGGATCGCAACGGCATGGCAAAAGAACAAAAAACAAGCGTAATCCCTAAACGCTACCGTTTAGTTTGTGAGTCCGCGTGGCACGAGCCAGCGCGACTAAACTGACTGATTGTGAGACAGAAACGAGTTGTTGTTACCTTTAACCTCCTGTTTTAGCAATTTTTGTCATTATTTATTTTTTACTTCGCTCCTTCATAAAACCCTACGATGGAACAGGAACGAAAATAAAAATCAGAGAATGACCGAGACCGACTCGTGCCGCGCTTGCGAGTTCGGGAATTTTTCATTCCTGGCCGAATATTCGAGGCATAAAACTTCAGACAGATGAGCCGAGATAAGCCTTCCGCTCTAAGAGTGCATCACTCAAAATGCCAGTTCCTGCAGTAGAGATCGGAAGCTGGAAAGAAGGCAACCCTGGAAACGGGTATTCAAGCTCAAACTTAGCGAAACGGGATATTGGAGTTCGAGAGATGAGTGATCGGTAACCGAGGAACATGCAGATGGAAAACAGGGAAATCGAGAGAAAGGGGAAGATCGGGAAATCCAGAACCTGAATGTACAGAATCACCGAGCAACAGAATTCAGAACTTGTAGGAAATCCGGCTCATCTTCCGTAAGGGAAAGCTCGGCCACGATTCGCGGACAAAGATATTCTCAGTGCACTTGCCGGGGAACAGTTCCGTGGATTTTGGGGTAGATTTGATCAAAAAGTAAATAAACTGTCAGGCCGCTCCGCTGCAGCTGTCGCGAGCATTTGTGGCCACCGTCAAATTAGTCGCGAGCTTTTTGACTGACTGGCAGGTAGGCAGGCAAGCAGGTTGGCAAGCGGGCTGACCGTCCAGCCACAAAACTAAAAACGTAACAGCCGCCCTTGTCAGTGACGATTTTTTCTTCGTTTTCCTCGCTCTTTTTTCTCGTCTTTCCAAGACTAAACGTGTTTTTCCGTCGTTCGCCGCCGCTACAATATGTATGTGTGCTTGAGTGTTTGTATGTGTGCTTGGCCGTGTGTTTGTGAGTGTGCGAATCCACGGCGAGTCTCATTCGTTTTCTGTCCGTTCGTCAGTCCGACCGTCTTCCCGTCCGTCCGGCCGTCTGTCCACCCGCCCGCTCTGTTGTCCGTTCGTTTGTGTTTCTGTATGTGTGTGTGTGTGTGTTTTTGAAGTTTTTTTCCTTTCCTTGTCTTGAATTTGTTTTTTTGTCACAGCGGTTTTTCCTTCCGCAGTAGCGCTCGGACAAGTCCAGAAAACTACGTTAGCCTATGCATTCCGTCGACCTGCTGTTGTGTTACCGGAGCTCGACATGGTCTAGGCGTTTTTTTCTATTTCAATCAGCTGAGGGGAAGCAGTGTTCCGGACGCAAATCCAGATCTCTTCGCTGAACGGACGACTCGCTCAGCAGAGGAATCAATCGCGTGATTTTTGGAAATATGTTGCCATTTATCATTCTCGAAGCGCGATTTAAAACGTTCGTGTTTTTTTCCTTCAGTAACTCCGGGGTAATGTATTATCGATACTTCTTTACTTTTTCTTCTGATTATGACAAAACGAAGTCAGGGTTATGGCAGAAGATAGCGCACGAACTTTTCTCCGGTGGATACAGGGCAGTTCGGGAAGTCAAAGAGTAAAAAATCGCAAAAAGCCAGACGTCACAAAATAAATTCATCGGAAAAGTCGACTTTCCAGCAACGAGTCACCAGTGTCACGAAGGCCCATTAAATGTGGTTTGCATTCTTTCTTCTCAAAAGTGCAAATACACGATCGCAATATGTTATACTGGCGCGTTATTCTTTTCTTCTCTCGTGATTCGAATGACTGTACGTTGGACGTTTGTCTTGAAGGTAGGTCGCCTGCCTTGGTGCTTGACTAGGCGACCGACTCGCTCTGTCACTCACTCACTCACTCGAAGATATACGGCCTCATCCGTTGCGTTGCTTGCAATGTTTGTCGCGCGCACGTGTACACAAAAAGACGAAGAATTACAGAGAAATGGCCGTGTTCGACCGGGACGCGGTGACAAAGCCGAGAATTCGTTTCATTGCTTCTTAAGAATGAAAAACGAGCGACGTTTTTGAAGCTCATGTTCTCACCGCCGCGCCATGGATATTCCATTCGGACGGGGAGAGTTTTTTTTACGTTTTTCTTGAATTATGATCAGACTGCGGAAGACTCAATCACTAAACACTGTCGACGGCTTCCCCGGAATCTGCGAAAATCTCTGCCGAGCGCAAAACAGAGAGTTTGAGTTCCTAATCTCGAGTCTGCAGAAGCGAAAAATTCGTCTGGGATGAAAGCCGCCGCCGGAAAGAACCCCATCGGTATTTCTGAAATCCCCAAGCATTTCTGTGTCCAGCGCCGCCGTTCGCAACGAACGACTCAGCTCAGCTGACAACTGTCAATGCTCACCGGTCAGTCGACGACGGTGACGGCTGCGTTCGATAAATTTATCACGATTTTTTATCTGTTTTTTCCCTCTTCTTTTTTTGGATCTTGGAATCTGGAGGAAACCTTCAGCGATTCAGCGTTGGTAGGAGCACGCGCGAAAGAACTTGGCAAGTGTCTATCTGTTGGTCAAATGTCGACGGTGTATTGTTGCTCGCGGGGCATGTTGTAGCTGTTGTCAAGTTAGAAGACTTAATTCAAAGATGACCTTTTTGGGGTGGGCGTAAAGATGAGAAATGCTGCTGCCGCTGTCGAATCCTTGACTCTGAATCCATTGTTATAGATAGCGTTGGCCATTCAATGCCGTCGAACGCCGCGCCGCCGGACCGATAAATTGAGCGGTACAAGTGACGATGAAACTCGGCGCTTCCAATGAAAAGTAATGAAACAAAAGAAGCACCGTTTTCGGGAAAATTGGGAAATGCAAATGGCCGCAGCAAACATTGAACTTTGAGGCGAACTTCAGCTCCATGAAGATGCGATGCTCCGGAGTTTTCTCTGGAGATGACTCCTGAAAAGTGAGACTGGCAGCCGTAGTTCTTGATACGATCTTCGAAGAATGTAGAAATGAGTACCATACCGCTCCAGAGATCGGTTTTCTGATTTTGACCTTAAAAATCGGGGAGAAGACGATTGAGCCTTCTCGTATTTTGCCCTCAACGTCGGTTGTGTGCCAAAAGTAAACTTTTTGTCGCTGATACGATCCCGCAGCCATTTTTGAACCGGCCAGTCGGTCTAACTGGATGGCTGGCAGGCGTGCGGAGAGTTTTCATTGTTGCTGTCGTTGCTGTTTGCTGTTATGTTTGTCTGTAGCGGCATCTGAAGTGATGTCGAAGCTCGCCGCGTGAAACGGCAGGGGGTGAAACGAAGACACCGGCTTGAAGGGCGTGATTAAGTGCTTATTCTTCTTTACGCATCTTTCGCATCCGAGCAAAGTTGGCTGGATGGCGCACAAAACGGCGGGAGCAGGAGGAAGAGGGCAAGAAAAAAAAAGGAAAATCCGAAGTCGAGAGAGCGATCATTGGGTGTCACCGTCGCCGACAGCGAGATATCCCGGAGATATTGTTTCTGTTCGCGCGCAAGCGGCCCCAGAGTTAACGAGACCGCTTTTCTAGAGGGAGGCGCAAGCGAAAGTTTCCAGACTCGTGAAATAAGAGTTCGAGCTTCGTTCCGACGGATTCCCATTATTTCGACGGCCCCGCATACATATTTAGGTCCCACCTGAAATGAAGCTCAAGTGACTCGCTTTTCGGGTCTTCGGGTATCGACTTGATCGGTGAATCAAGATTACGCGGCTCCATCAGTCGGGATTGCGTTCTCACGCGCCTTTTACGTTTCGATCTCTCGGAATTGAAATAACGACCAGAATACGCAGTACGCCGGCTGGAGGTATTTTCTTTTTTTTTTCCGCGTTTCGCGTCCATTTTTATTTTGATCGGACAACTTTTGATTGACCTTGCTCATAATGTCTCCAATGTCGCCGCGGAGATAGACGTTTTTTCTTCCCGCCGGTAATAATGTCGGCAGACTTTTTTACGCATTCTGGTTCTTGGACGCCAGCCGCCCAGTCAGTAAGGCAGCCCGGCGGTCGATCAGTCAGTCGCCTCACCTTGCGTATAGTGTCTCTGTGCATGTGTGGATTTTTTTGCTGTATATCTGTTTGGTGTTTTTGTATTCGTTTTCTCTTTCTTCTTTGTTCCTGCGTAACTACGGCAGGTGTACAGATGTCATTACTTCAGTTTTTCTTCGACTTTTGTTCTCGGCTCTGATGTCAAAGCTGAATTCGTCCGCGGAACGTAACGGGACGGACTTCTGGATTGACTTTTCAGTGCAGCCATCGGCTCCGATTCCAAAACTGCAAATTTTGACTGTTTTACCGATGTGTACTCCTCCTTCCTTCCGTTTCCACGCGATCTTCGAATTTCCACCCACTTTCCTCCGTAATACTAACAAAAAAAAAAAGAGCATTTATCGGAACTCGAGCCAAAAGTGAAACGGCATCCGGTTTGGTCCGTTATGCCAAACGGCAAACGCTCACACACAATGGAAAGCGAAGTTTAATTACGATGCGATGCAGATCGGGTACGGGTGGTGGCAGTGTTGGTGGTGACGCTGACGATGCAACGGTGGCGAACAGAACGAAAGGAATAAAAAGGAGGAGAAAAAAAAATTGGCTATGAATACTGAGCTCCGGCGGCGCGAACTGAACATGTGGCGATGGCGGTGGCGGCGGTGGCTGCATGCCGCTGGAATGCCGCCCCCATGAATCCCATAGTTCACTTTGTGGTCGGTTACGTGGCGACGAGCGCGCGTCGTACGGCGAGCCATCGAAGCCGCTGATGATGGTAGTTGTGGTAGTGATATCCTTAACGCCCAAGTGTTCCGCCCAGTTGGAACAAGAAGGCCATCGCGAGCTTCTTTTCTTGTTCATGTTGTTCTAGTCGGGGTCTTCTCTGAAGGCGAGCGGCCAAGCAAGCTAACAGTTAATTCCATTCTTCCTCCTTCGAAATGTTTTGACCGAACGGCCGACCGTTAAACCGCCTATACGATCCCTGTGGATGCCCGTGGTCATTTTGTCATCAACCCATCGACTAAGGTGGGACGGGCTTCAAGGATTGTTCTCGCGCCTAACCGAGTGTAATGACGTCGGTCGTGATCAGTGGGAGGACGGGGTGGAGAGTGGACGAGGGCAGCCAGGGGGTGTTGAGGGAACTGCCTCCATAGCGAACTTCGCAAAAACCGCCACAATCCTTCTGCTGCAGCCGAAGTTTGTTACAAAACGAGTTGATGAAAACAGCGAATGAAAGGAGTTTGTTTCATCGGTGGATCAGCTGTGGAGGTTTTCGTCACAACGGATCGCGTTCGTGACGGTTGGAAATCGTGGGTAGCGAAAAATGTGGAGAGTGATCGACATAGAGGGAAACTCATGCTCTCCAGGATTTTCTGATTCAAGATCGTTCGGAAAACTTGCGACGCAGCTGAGAACTGTTCTCGACTGGATGAGGGCGCAGGGTTCAAAAAACAAAGGTGATGAAATTTATTTTGAAAGCGCCACCGTCGGCCACCTTATCCGGCAAATTCTACCGTTCGGAATGGAATCCTTCGAGAGCGTAACATGAGCGGACTTTTGCGAGTAAAGGTCGCCTCTATCGATCCCTTGTTTTCCCTCCCTCGTTTGAGACCTCCCCTGGATCCGGCACTTTCAAAACTGGGATTTCATCGTCCAATCGCTCGAGTTTTCCACGAGTCGATCGGTTTTCGGGAATCTACTGGAAATATGACATAACAGCTGTTGAACGACTTCGATGAAGCAAACGAGAGTTATAGCAGCGAAGGAAACAGACCGACTCCAAAAGTCTGAACTTCTGTTTTTCAGCGATTCCATCAATCAATTACGAGAAACATACGTGATATGAACATAATTCACAGCTGAACGACACTCGATGCCGATCAAAAGATCGTCACGGCTCGTTAATCTGCCGCCTAAACGACTCTTACGCGCTCGTAACCAGCCGTGATTCTCGCGAAGACCGTGCTCGCCGACACAAAACAAACAACGCGCCGTCAAGGATCATTCAAAGCTGAAACCTGTCTGGATTTTCCTCCAGAAGTCAGAATTCCCTTCCAATTTTCTGAACTTCTCTCCGAATCTCTCTACTTCGGCAAGATTCCTAATCATGGAATGCCTGAAATCGACGTGAAGCGACGAAGCTGGTGCCACAGTCAGGTTCCGGGGGCAAAGAGGCTCCGCATCCATGTGCTTCTACCCTGACGGGATTTGCTGTGTCCAGTGTAACCGATCAGGTTCATTTGCGCTTCAATTTGAGCCAAATGTGGATTCGGTTTGCCACCGGGCCCTCGCTGGGCGAATGAAGAATGTTTCGCGCCGGAGGTTTTTAGTGCCACAAGTCGCACGACAACGGCGGGAGAATCGCTTAATTGCTCTGCTCGCCGCCTGCGGAAAAAAATCGACCCCACTTCAATGTGAAGGACCACGGAGCGGAGGGCACGTGGCTTGAACCTGAGAACAGGGGGTAACGAGGGACAGCAACGCGGCGTCAAGAACGAACGCTAGAGATATGGGTTTCAAGGCGCACATGGAAAACGTTGGGGGACGGAAACGGAGGGCCCGCCTCGGTCGAGGGAAGTCGAGACTCCTCGAGGGCAGAAATATCCTAAAAAGAAGAGAAACCTCAGAGATAAATGGACATTCCAGCTTTCATTAGGGCTAGCTGCGAGTTCGGGGTCGTCGGGGCTGGGGATGTTCAGGAGAATGATTTCAGAGAAGGAGAAGCAGCAGGGATAGGAGGCTGCTGAGTCCTCGTCCTCCTGCCAGCAGGTTGCACGAGGCGGTGTCGTCATGGCGTTTCGACCAGTGGTTTCAGAGTGCGAGTGAGGATGAGGAGGCCGAGGTGGAAATATTGAATATTTCCTATTCGTCTGACGCAAAAACCGCGCTGAGAGAAGAATCGAGAGGACGAAAGGAAATAGGACGAGGAACGAGCGGGGAACGGGGCGCCGCGTGGAGAGCAGGGGCCAGGGCGAGTCTCGGGAATCAAAGGCGGGCAGGGGCAAACGAAAAACGCCTGAGGAGAGCGGAGAGCCATAAACGCAAAACTGAATTTTACAAAAATCCACCTTATTCGAAGACGACGACGACGACGACGCGAAGCACCCGCTACCCCTCCCCAATTCCTTTTCCCGCTTCCCCCGCCGTCTTCCTCTTTTGGCGGTTTTTAGTTTTTCATAAAAATACTCGTCTTGCTGTGTGCTGCCATTCCTATACCCCGACGCATCGCCCCTTCCCGTTCTCCTACAGCGGCCCCCAGCTCCCTCACTCCGAGACCCTCACCCTTGAATCCCTCGATGCCCCCGGAGTTTCTCTCAGTTCTCTCCGTTCACAAAACCCTGGCCGAAAGAAAAAGAAGAGTGGGAGGGATGGAGGCTATCAAAAACTACAAAAATTCGCTTCACTTAAAAACCCCGCTTTGAGCTGCGCCTTCCCCCCGCCTCCGAGTTCTTGCTCTGGACGGCACCGAGAGGAGGGACGAGAGGGGAGTTGAAGGGGGCATGCCAAAAAATCGAACCAGCCGCCTGGCTGGCAGGCAGGCAGGCAGGCTGGATGGTTGGCTCTCTGTTCGGTCCTGAAAACGCTTTGGAAAAAACCTTCACCACGACCATCGCTGCCGCTAGTGGCGCTGCCGGAGAGAAAAAAAAAACTTTTTCAGCGAGGAGTTTTTTCAACTTTTAGTTTTTTGCCGTTCAGACAGGACGACAAGAAGCGGAAGAGCCTCCAACGCACACGTTCAGCCGGCATGGTCGCTCGCTCGCTCACTCGGTCGGTCATTGGCTGGATAGTCGGCTGGATGGATGTTGGTTCGTTTTAAAGGAGAGTCTCTCTCGGTCCGATTTTTCAAGGTTTTTTTTTCGCTTCTTTTCTGCGTCCAGGCCATCCGTTGGAACAAGCTGAGGCTGGAACGGTGGCCGAAGCAGCAGGCGTTCATGCTCCTCCAAAACTCAACGGAAGGACGTTGAGGAAAAACTGCAACAGATACTGGGAACGACAGTCGGCGACGAAGAGCTAGGACGGGGCAGGAGACCTCGAGCTCCTGGGTGGTTTTGAACATTGCCTCCGAAATCTCAGGAGTCGATTCAACAAGTAGAATCGTCGCTCCCCGTTCGGGAGCCTCCCCGAGAGGAATACGCTCCGTTCTTCTTGATGGTCCTGTTGCTGAGGAGCTTTGAAATCGATTTTTTGAACTCAATGAAGCAAGATATCGTGCACGGAGTATCAGCTCGATACCATGGATGGTCAAAACGTCATGTATGGATCGAATGGAATCTGGAAAAGATCTGGAAAAGTCCAAGGTCGTACGATTCGGTACGGAAGATGTAGGTGTGATATGGTACAGCGTTTGATACACATTTCAGACAGACTCCGAAGTCAGCTACTTCGATTCAAGTTCATTACCGTTGTTGTGACTTCGTCGTGCTAGCGTTGATAGGGCAGGTGCAAGAGAAACTACGAGAAACCTCTTCCGGCTTTCCGAGAGCTTCCGACATACATACGAATACATATTATGTTTATGCTAAGGCGCTCGTTTCAATTCAACGTTTTCTTTCTCGTCTCTCACACATATCTCGAGAGCCATTTCAAATCGAACTTGAGGGAGAGACGGCGCGGATCCGAAATGTTGAAGAATCCAAACGGGAGGGGTATCAAGTCTAAGGCTAGTGGGGCGTTGTGGGAGAGGGGCACGACGAACTCGTGGAAGAAGCGCCGGATACACCGACCGACCGACCGACAGACCGACGAACGAACCAACGAACGAACTGACTAGGAGGGATGGAAGGAGGGAGCCGGCGAGCGGGCTGGCGGCGGCGGTGGCGGCGGGGAGAAATGTTGGTAAAAACGAAGAGTGAAAAACGCTGAGGAAAAAACTTCAACTAAAAACCTTGCTTCTCTTGCTTTTTGTGTGCGTGTGTATGTGTTCGGACCGCGGCTCGGCACAGCACGGCACGGCGACGGCGGGCTCGTTGCTCGAATTCTCTCTGAAATTCTCTCGCTCGTGCTCCCTGATCCCCTGACGCGATCCGGCCGTCCGCCCGTCCATGGGACCGACCGGTCGGCTAAGGGAGGACGAGGAGGTCCTTCGATGGAGAATTTTTCCTAGTTTTTATCAAATATGAGTAGTCGGACGGATATTTGAAATTTAAAAATTATTGCAACCGCTGGCGGTTTTAGGCACGAGAACTTTTGCATATCAAGCTCCTCTATGCGAAAAACTCCCGGAGACTTGGCGCTGCCTCCGCGCCGTCACCATCGACACCGTCCAGCCTGCTTCTGCGTTCTAGGTGGCTGTTCGGGAGGGACCGCGGGGGCTGATTGGGGACCGGGTGAGGGGAATGGACGGGGAGATCTCGAGAACATCGCGTTCCGAGGTATAGGTTCGAAGACGGGACCAAAACTCCTGTTCCGGATACTTCCGAACAATGCTCGAGGCAGAAGGCCGAAGGAGGCGCGGGAAACGAGGCCGAAATCCCAAAACTCCGAACGACAATTTCGTCTAAAGATTTTGCCGCAAACTCACGCGTTTCCCTTCTTTCGTCTGATACTCCGTCTCAGGATCGAGTTTTCGGGGAACTCGAGCGAAAAACGAGGCAGTTCCTGCAGAATGGAAAAATAATTCTCGCAAGTGTCGTCGAGCTCCGTTCCCCCTAGATCATCGGGAAGAATCAAAGCCGAAGGTGAAGCGATTCGGATCTTGTACTTCGATTGCGGTATCGGCGATTGGTTCTGGGTCTTCGCCTATTCTCCCGTCCCTGATCAAAGTCCCGCGTTCGTCATTATACTGTGATTTTCGTTACGTCCGCGTTATCAAGGTTGGTCCGGATCTTTGGCGTCTTATCCAGGGCAGAGCCGCGATAAGTGGGAAGACTTCACCGAGTTTTGACTGTTTCCAATTGACTGTGTTCGGCGACGCTGATATCGTCAAATCGTCATAGATAGCGAACAGACTTTCGTTGACCTCCAGGCTGACCCTTGTGTTTTTTTTGTCACTGCTACACGACTCGGGATCAGTTACGGTTGATCTGAAATCGGTAAGCTTCGCTGGCGACGAAGTCTACTTTTCTTGGCGCGGTTATTTGGTCGGATGGATATGAGTTTCGCGACGTTCGGTGTGTCGCGCGGCAAACTTGAAAAAAAAAACATCCCCGAATCTAGGCACCGCTCTTCTGATTCAGATTTCTCATTAGCAAGGGGCAGCTTCAAATGAAATCCGAGCAAGCGATGAAAAGCATTTTCAGCTCGGGCGCCAGTCTTTATGCACCTTGAACGCGACCCAAAAAGCTCGGATTTTAGAGATCCTCAACATAAATTCGCAAAATTTGCAGAAGCGCGTCGAGAAGCGCTGTGTCTGAATTCTCCGAGGATTGACTCTCTTTCGATGGAATCTAGAGTGATTCGACCGGAAAACTGACAGGTTTGGGTTTTTGTCATGTTTTCGTCAACAACATGTTGTGTCATTGCCTATTTGGTCCGAGGAGAGCGATATCGTCTCCGATTCTCACATGCTGAGGAACACAGCGAACTTCCGTTGCGATGGAAATCGCAAAGTGAAAGAACACGGTACAACGGAGCCGTTTTGCTCGTTTTTCCGGTCATCTTTCGTTGGAGCTGACAGTGGAAGAGTTCCATTACAACGAAATCTCCTCAGAACAAACTCAACGGGACCGCAGAATGCGTTCACTGGCTGGCAACGATGCTTTTTGGGCTTGACGATTCCCGTGAAGTTGTCAATCGTGATGAATGTCTTGGTTTCAAGCTCGATCTTGGCAAACCCGTGACGGAATGAGTCGGACTTCGGAAATATTTTGGGATTCTCCGTGAACCTTAGGTTGCGCCCACATTCCAATGAGTTGGATCTCAGAACGAGCTTGACCTGTGTGCCGGAGTCTTCACGTGGCTCCACAGAAATTGAATCATCGGAACAAGAGATTTCCGATAGGTCACCAAGATCAATTCGATTTCGATTAGATTGTCTACAAGAGCATCCGACTTTCAGTGTGACGGCCTGAAATTGTGTCTTCGTTCGCTCGGTTACAAGTTGGAAGGCTGGCAGGCCTTTTCGGCATGCAATAAATAAACTTGGCCGGGATATCAACGATTCGTTCGGACCGCCGAGTGATCATGAGGACAGACGGACGAGCGGCCAGATCAGCGCAGAGGCGAACGGGCAGAAGTGAGCGGGGAAAAAGCGACCTTTTTGACATTTGTTGTTACTCTTCACAAAGAACAAAGACGACCATTTGTTTGCCCAGTTGGAAACAACGGACACTAATTCGCGATGCCGAATTTACAAGAAGTACTGTTCGTGAGACGATCGTGTCGCAACGCCCGCCCGCCTTCCCGCCTGCCTGCTATGTTACGGGATTCGCCGTACAGCCGCGTTCGGCGCTTCGGCTGTCTCGTTGTCATTCGTGTCCCGGACCGGACGAACACAAACGCTTGAGCGGCGGATGGATTTCGGTCTGTTCCAGAAAAGTGTCTCTGAAGGACGAGGAGAGCGAGGGACCAAAAATTTCGCGGGAAAAAAATTTCCCCTGAAAATTACTCAACGGATCCCTTCAGTTCTATTCAGGGTCCCCTGTTCCTACTTCCGACGGAGCGGGTTTGATCTTCATAGTGGTAAACTTCGACTCAACTTCGGGGGCATTAAGGATGACAAGAGCTGAAAGTCGGGCACCCGACTGGGTGGAACGAAGAAAAGGGAGAATCAAATCTAGCCGAGTAAAGGCGAGATATCGGGTAATTTGACCTCTCGCTAAAGATTCAGATCGTATTCTAGGAAGTCGAACGTGACAGTGCGTTATCTTGTTTCCATCGCTCGGCTGATTATTCCTATACAACTAGTTTATGGTGCTATTATATGTCGCGGCCCCACCAACGCGAGGATACACGGACGTACTGGCGAACGGATGAAGAGACGCGCGACATTTTCCGTGAGTCGGGCGCGCTGAATGCAGCCAGCAAAGGTCGCCATCGAAAACAGCATAGACATCCACGATGCTCCAATTTCTGCCGTGAAAGTCGCTTGCCGTTTTGATACACTTTGACTTTTGACTGAGCGAGGGAGTGAGCGCGAGGGAGAAAGGCGGCATAGACGACGAACAAGATGGAAATAAATAATCAAACTTCGCGTGGAGGCGCATAGCGCCGTTCTTGACGCATTTTACGTACAAGTATCGATTCTCGACGCTACCGATGTTGATAAGGAAT
Source organism: Neoseiulus californicus (assembly GCA_028455905.1). Taxonomy (NCBI): domain Eukaryota; kingdom Metazoa; phylum Arthropoda; class Arachnida; order Mesostigmata; family Phytoseiidae; genus Neoseiulus; species Neoseiulus californicus. The sequence goes on along the minus strand of JAMQGS010000006.1, from coordinate 9,980,728 downwards.
CTTCGTCGTCGTCGTCGGCGGCAGGAAGGCAAGGTACGCTACGCCACAACGGCATCAACCCAGTGACCTGACATTGGGTTGGACCTTTCCAAGGGTTATCAACAAAAAAAGAAGAAAAATAAGGCGATCAGCTTCTCTTAAACCTTTATCTACTCCGTTCGCGGAGCCGACACATTGAACCATGGGTTTCGATCCGACGAAAAATAACGCGGGAACCCAATCAGGAGGAAAAAGAAACGAAATATGACTAAACGGGTTCTTCCTGAACTTTGTTCCACCTCTTGGGAAAGGTCTCGATTCGGTTCCACGGCTTTTGGAAATATCTTTCATTGGAAAGAAACTGGGAAGCATGAATGCAAACACTATGCGATCCACTATATTCCTCAATCCGCCCTATTTCCCCATCGTAGCCCTGATGAACCCTGAAGAATTCATCCCATCGAGCGTATTCCTTTTGATGATCATAGGTTCTCGACTCTACAACCTTCTCAGAAGTTTTTCGCACGCCTACAGCATGATGTAAACTTTCGATTATTTCTTTGCAGATCTCGATGGCGGATGTGCCCTCGAATCTATCATGGCAGCCGGCGTTCCCCCGTCGATCGCCACCGTTAGCCTTACCTATGACGGCGCAGAACCAGGCTCCCGAACGTAAAGTTCTCGAGTGCCCTCGCTGTTTCAAGCAAATCATGGGAGCGAGCAACCTAATGGCTCATCTACGAACCCACACCGGCGAGAAACCCTTCACGTGCGATATATGCCTCAAGGACTTCTCCCAGCGGGGCAACCTCATCATGCACAAACGGCTCCATACAGGTACTTGTACATCCATCATTTCGAAAACCGTCAATCATGTCGCTATGGTTCGAGATGTTCGAGAATCGAAAAATCTCGAATTTCCATGAATCGAACACGACAGCTGGTATCTTTTCAGGAGAGCGCCCCTTCAAGTGCGAGGAGTGCGGTCGTACCTTCACGCAGAAAGGGAATCTGAAGGCACACATGCGCTGCCACACTGGAGAGACCCCGTACGAATGCCAGTACTGTCCAGCACGCTTCTCGCAGCACAGCAGCCTCAAGTCACATCTCAGGAACCACTACAACGAACTCGAGCAGATCATCCAACAGCAGCACCAGCAAAAGCAGCAAGGGTCCCTGGGTCAGTGTTCCGGAAATTTCAGCCCGGTGTCCTCGTTCGTCCTTCGGGGGCGAAGTGCTCGTCCGAGTCAGGAGTTTCGCGAGAGATATAGTTCACGGGGTTTTTGTTTTTCAGTGGTGACAGAGGTTACGAAGCTGTTGACCCATCCGCCGCAGAACCCCGCCGAAGAGCTTCAGCGACGCTTGGTGATCTCGGCTTTACAGCAGCACCAGTTTCCTCCACAACTAGGCCTCAGTCACCTGACAAACTCTCAGTCATCCGACGTAGACAACAATACCCACGATACTCAGAACTTGATCGAAAAATCACTCTCAATAGTCATCGAGAGTCGAGGGGGCAATGGAGGCGAAGAAGACAAACAGCGAGATCACGATGAGGAAGGCGACGAAGACAAGAGCGAAAGCGAAGCCGACCCCGATGCAGATGAAGATCTCGATCCCTCCGAGGAGCCAAGTGACCCACAGTGTGAGTGCGCCATCGGAGTTTCCAAACATGATTCAATTTCCAGAACTCTATTTTTCGCGCGACGTCAGATCAAACACCGATGCGTTGGGCTCGCGAAACTCACGAGCGTTTTTTTCCGTCCAGGCCGACGCCAGGATAGCCCCAGTCCGCTGGGCAGTCCAGAGGATATCAGAGACAAACGTCAACTGGACGAAGACGATGCGTCTCAAGTACACAAAAAGTTCCGAGGTGCCAATCGGAACTCATCTTCACCACCGAATGAAGAATCACAGAGTTTCAAGAATGTTGAGAGCCGAGATGCCCCTTCTAGTCACGAATCCCCACGGTGAGTCTTCTTTTGGGCCATCGATCTCAATCTCAGGAGAGAGTAGAACTTTACGAGGAGTTTTCCACCCCCGCGAGACGCTTCCATGCTAATGTCGCATTAATCGGTCGTTCCAGGAAAGATAACGCAGATTCCACCTCTAGCCAAGACTACGCAATACCCCTAGTAGTCAGCAAAAGCCCACCGAACTCTTTACTAGACTTCATCAACCACAATGGCACCAAACGGGTCAAATCTGAACCCGATTTCAATACATCCCAACTGCTCGGATACCCGAGCGAGCTCTTCGCAGCTTCTTTCGCAACCGATGTTTCCATAGACATGTTCAGGTACGACAGTAGTAGAGTTTATGTTTTATACCGTGAACTCTGCCTAAGCAAACTACATCGGGACCGCATTATGCTGAAAATTGATGAGTTTTCTTCCTGATTCCCAGATCATCACTATGCTTAGCACGCTCCATGATTCGAGCGTATGGGCCATCACGTGCTGGAGATCTTAAGGAGTTGGCGATACACGAGGAGTGGCTCACGGTGTGGGCTTATACAACACCGAAATTGCGTCGACGAGTTCTTAATCGCATCATCGAGCTCTCGTACATAGTCACCAAGTAGGGAGAAACGAAAAGAGTCCCAAAAGAGAAGAAAGCGTTGAAATATACGGCCTTAATCTCGGGAGAAGGATTCGTGGTTCATTATCGCCATTCTCAAATCCACATGGGGGAACGTCATTTATGTCGCGGAGGCTCGCGTAGAAATATTTGTAGAGTTATCATCGTAGTCGACAGTAAATAATACATAACGAAAATCATTAATATAATAAGAATCATGACAATAATATTAGCGCCCCGATGCGAAGATCGGTTTTTATTATCATTATCGAGCTTAGACTTGAGTGTGATTTTGTGATACCGTACCACAGCAATACGAAGATGACCCGACGTCGAGGACAGCCGAAGAAAACGGGGAGGAAGGATATGATGCAGTCGAGCAGTTGTGTGCGAATAAGGAGGAGACAAACCGCTTAGGAAGAGAAATCGAAATTTCCGAAACCGATAGAGTTCTCGCCCGATGGGGAAATTTCTCGATGAGTGATTGATTGATTGTCTGATTGATGACCTCTACCATCTTCATATTCATCGTTCTGATTATCATCCTTATTACTGTCATCATTACCATCCAATAAATGTTCACGTTGCCAGTTAGATTATGGACGACTTTTTCTTTTTCACGGGCGTCTGACATCAGAGACCATGAAACCTGGAAGAGTAAAGTGCCTCCTATCCGATCATTCCAATGCGGTTCTGCTCGACTATAGCGTTTCCCCGTGCTGCGATTCCTGCGGTTCCTTCATTTTTCGGACGTTCGAGAACGCTGACCTCGGAATGCAATCAGACCGTAGGTCGTCGCTGCCTTGGTTTTATGAAAGCAAGCAGCCACGCGTGAGCTTTTCAGGCAGGCATTTCATGGAAGGTATTATTCAGGTCAACAGTTTACTCACCTGGTGATAGACTGCTCAGAGGAGCTGATCTTACCGAGAACGTATGCGGGTGCAATGTTAACCGCAAGCTCGATTTCGAGCGGCAGGAATTCACTCGCTAGACTACGAAGCCCTCCATCCTATACTGTGTCGCGTTCATTCTCGAGTTCGAACTACGTCGGTATCGAACTCGGAAGTTTCGCCCCTCCAAAGTGGCACTCGAGAGGTCAGGGGCCGTGCCGCCTTATTCGAGTCTTGAGTCGAAATCCTTGAGGTCGTCTACTCGTGCTCCGTGGGTAAAACCTAGAATCCGCAAACTTGCGGGAAGTGCGGTCGGCACAGACTCAGCAATGGATGAACTTCAGGTTCCGTGGCCTGAGTTTCCGACGGAAGAGGAAGCCACATGGTCATCACGAGGCATCGGTTACTTCCTCTGCTGCTTCCAGAATGCGGGGGAACGCCATCGGGGTTCAAACGCCACCCTCTATTTGTTCGATGACAACGATATCGAACGTTCGTGAATTTCTCGGATGACTTTGATGCGCACTTGCAGAGCTCTTCCTGCATCAACGAATCGTCGGAAGACGATCAACTAAAGAATATGACGCGGTGATCAAAGGGGTCCCCAGCTTCCTCGGGCGGCTTCATTATGTCCCTAAAGCCTGCAGTGGCACAAATTCTGTCGGAACAATCGTCGACCACTGATGATGGAGCAGAACGGAGGAATGACAGTGAAAAACCTTCTCTCAAACCTGCTGCCGATTTCGGGACGACACAAAAAGCGATCACACCGAGAATATCATCGACGCGGTCCCAAGACAGTGATGAGGGGAAAGACGAAGCGGGAAGTGCAGCTCTGAACGCTCCTCAAGAGCTCGTATTGGAGCCTGGAGCTGCGATTCCTGCGCCAGCAGCAACGACATCATCATCATCATCATCGGGCGTTTACAGTCGATTACAACGATTACAGTCAGCGGGAATACCAGCAGATTGCGGCGATGGAGGGAAATGGGAACTTCCTAAATTCATGTGAGTAACCACTGGACTTCGGGGAAAAATTCTCCCGATAGTCGTCCTTTGGGGATTCGAAACTGAATTCGGACGGAATTCGTCTGCTTTCCCACATGCGTACTCCTGGTGTCTATGGATCTCATGATGCGAAAGTAAGTCATTTTGATGGACCTTACGGGATTCCCGCAGGAGGAACATAAAAAGCCTACGTCTGGGAGCTGCTATAATCGTCGTGCTGGTTCTGTTGTTCCTGGTATCGAGACTCGGGAACGAGAGAACTCTCGTTGTCAGCAATTGGTGTTCAGGCTCATCGACTGCGGATGTTCGGACGAGCGAAGGTTTTGCAAAAGTTGTACATGTCAGCATTGACGACTTCAAGCCAATCTTGGACGGTCACGAAAGAGAGCGGAAAGCCACCATTCTGGTAAATTCTGTTCGTAGTTTCAGCTGCTTGACTGATTTGTCATGGATATCGTTCGCAAGCATGTGTCGGGTTTCAACTGCTCATCGGTGTCCTGCGCTTGATAGCTCCCGAAAAGCTCGAAACTAATTTCAGGTGAAGTTCACGGATCTTGTACAGTCTGCTGCCCCTTCAACCTATGCTTACATGATAGACAGCGGAAGCGAAGCTCTACTGTACTTGGTCGAGGCAAATGTTGGCGCAAAAGAAGATTTAGATGCAAAATGTTATAAAATGAGTAAGCCACTGAACACAGGGTTCTTCAGGTAAACCAGTCTCGAGCTCTATATTGCTTGTCCATTCGGGGCCCGAGCAACGATCCGCTCAGTTGTAGAGTCGTTCTGATCTCTTACGAATTTTCTCCAGCAAGATCGATGATGTTATCAAGGATAACTGGGGAGCTCTGAAGAAGTTATCGCAGAATGAGACGGTGCGGCCGATGAAGTGTCTGTTGCCGTCAGCAGTAGTTCCTGAGGGCAAGAGCTGGTATTCCGTCGTTAAAATCGAAACGTTGTCAGAGGAAGTCGAGATCGATTTCTGTTCGACCCGTGATTGCATGCTTAAGAACCTGTTCCTGAGGGTGAGGCTGAACTGAACTCATGAAGAGGCATCGCTGCTCCTCGGATTGCCCGCGAAATCTGTGCAGGCTCACCCGCTCGACCACGGCATGAGCTCTTTGAGAAATTTAGGAGCCTTCTGCATCCAAACGAAGTCATATGAGAGGCTTTTCGTGTTCGAGAAGTAGATCTGTAGCATCGAATGCAGCGTTGCCTCCCTTTAGTCTATCTTAAGATAGACTCATGGTCAACGGAATCGCCTCGAAGGTTACTCTAACGATAATTTCTCTTCTTCCAGGGCTTTCGTCTTCCTGAGAGTGATTCTTTCAGAGTTATTCAGTTTCTCAAGGACGGAGGCTCGAGTGTCGAGAGTAGCAAACAATCTATTTTGGATTGCGAGATCTTTGATTTCAAAGTCTACAAGAAACTCTGTCCACCAGATCGCAATTCCGAAGAGCAGTTCCGTTATTGTTGAATATATATATGTTGTGGTGAACCTTGCTTCTTCCGTGTTCTCGCTTTCATTTCACGAGTAGCTTATTTAAGACCGCGAGCGTTACACCGCTCAAGTCTTCAGCAAAGCAATAACAATTCCGCTAACAGTGGATAAAAATGAAAGTAAAACGAAGTATTCATTGTCTTGTTTCGCCTTCATCAGTATCATTCTTTTGGCTCTCGTGCTGAATTTCTTTGCCGATCTGAGGGAGCAAAGCTCGCGGGGAAGTAATTCCCGGATTCCTGCTGAACCCAAGCAGGAAGAGCGCGGCGCCCACGAATATGGAACCTTGTATGACCTCGCTCTCCCAATCGAGCGGGGTCGATTGATCTCTTCTGTCATTCGATACTTGAATCATCATCAGATGGGCAGATCGGAAGCCCTCCGAACCAGCTAGTCTTTCGGCGGCTGATGAGACTGCATACGCACCATAAGAACCAGTTTCTGGTATCTGGAGAGCCAACCTTCTTCTTAAGACCATTAGCAACCTCCGAGAATTCATTCATTACTCTTGTAGAAGAGTATGCTGACGTCAGGGAGCGTGATCGTTCCCCACCAGGAGACTGCTGCGAAAGGTTGCCTACATCGGAGTGAACGGTGCGCCCTGACTCACTTAAAGTTTATATTGCTTCCAAATCAAGTTATTGAGGCGTCTGCGGATGCGAATCTCAGCGATGTTCAGCATATGTTCAACATTCGACGTAGAATCGCATCCAGCAGAAAGCTCCGGTTCTCGGAGGGACGTCGGGTTCCTGAGACTCAAGACGTCAGCATAGAGCCTCAGATATCTCGACGCCATTTGTGATGTGCGTGTGTCGTGAGCCAAGCAGAAAATGCAGAGAATCTACGCGGTAACTCTGAAAGAACGTATCAGACATATTCAGCTTGTTGGTTAGAGCACTTGGTCTTGAATACAGCAGTCTTTCAAGGTTCTCACTGACTTCATGCCTCCTGTGTTTGGTATGGTCTCCAATTCTCGTTGACTGCGGCTTCTTTCCGGATACGGGTAGTCGTGCGAATTTCAAGAATTTCACGCGATTGCCCGGCAACGTTTCGACGTTCCTCGGCGAAGGAACCTTGGCGGAGATATCCTACGAAGAAGATCGCCCTGTGCGATGCCGACTCACCGAAATATAGTGAGTTGAACATTATGATCGATTTTTAACTTGAGCTTCCATCTCTTGGAATCTCGCGCCTCGCGGAGAAGCATATCGTGGATAGGTGGAAACTATCGACGAAGTCGGACTATTAGAATGAGGGAGAAGACTTCCTCTCTCATAACGTTGCTGATAAATCTTTCTCACGTCTCCTGGTTTTCAAATCAAGCCGCGACCACGATGAAGATTGGCTCTCACAAAACTACCCTGAAGCGCAGAGAGTGAGTCTGGACGGCATATTCGAACTCATACGCTTGTGTGAAAAAACCGAGCCCGTCCTGCTACAGCCAGAGGATATTGAGTCAGTATGGCACCGCGTACTCACCGGGCTCTTCTATGGTTAGTCAATCCATCTCATTCATAATATCACGACTGATAAGGAATAGGTCTTGAGGAATCGAAGGACTCTACGGAGGCGGGGATCACAGAGGTATGGACTAAAATGAACCCTTAATCGCCACGAACCGCGACGGAGTTTCTGATCGGAAGGAAGCCTGTCGGCGGGAACGAATCCTTCGATGATGTCTCAAATGTTCCCCACCTTGGTTCAAATTATTATCTTGTATAAAACGCTCTCCAGAAACGGCCTGGTGCGGTCCGGGCAACATCGCTAAGAACTATTCCTACCTGGGAAGAGCCAAACGAGCGGACGCCTGCTGTAGGAATCACGATCTCTGTCCTGTGAAACTCAACTCCTTCGAGAACAAGTTGAGCTTACGGCCTGGTTTGAGAGGCATGCTGCACTGTCGGTGCGAGGAATTTTTTTACGACTGTCTGTACAATGCTCAACAGTATGAAGCTCATGCTAAGGTGCTTCTGGTCCTATATTTCACGATCTACGGCAACGACTGCATCCTCGGAGAGAACGGCTCTTTCCACATCGGCAACGTCAACGCAGCCCTCCGGAAACGAGGAGAGATGTTCGCTCGGCAACATATTGTTGATACGAATATAGCTCCGTAGATATAGCTTATTCCCAGAGCGGCTCATCCCGTCGCGGATAGAGAACCAAATAATTACAATTCAATTCAATACGGGTTGAGATTCTTCAATTCCTCTTGAAATGAATGATAATGCAATCGGTTTCAATCTCAAATTATTTGAGTTTGTCAAACCTGTAGGGAAAACACCCCACTACTTGATCTCTTCTTGACCATGGTGGCGAACCAGGGTAACACACTGACGCCCCCTTCCGGAACAGAGCTCCACTGACTCAATAGCAACGGAGGGCAATGTTGTAATTCCAAGTATGTTCATGGATTCTTCAGCATCTGAGGGTCTTGTCGGTATCGCTATCCAACATGCAGAGCTTCCTATTCCCATCATAGAGATGGCAACTCAAGATGACCGTTGCACCCTCAAAAACTGTGTCATTTTGCTTCTCAGGTAGAACCACCTCCGTGATGTTAACATGCTTTACGGACTTGGAGATTTCCTCCCTGAGCTGAAACCAAGACCATATGAAGTCTCCAACTAGGACCCCGGCAAGGCTCTGATTATTTCCTTGAGGATCATTTCCATGAGCATGGATGAGTTCAGTCCATCCTTGCATGAGTGTTAGAACGGTGTTATGATCCGAGCGAGGTTTCTCGGATGCTGACTCACAGCGATGCTGAAGTTATCCAGTTGGCAGCCCTCGGTTGCCGAGCAGACATCGGCTTCCACTGTACTCGCTTGCGTGTCCAACTTCACCAACACGTACCACTCCGGCTCGAATCGCAAACGCAACTTCTTCGTGAAATGATCCTTCGGAGGCAGGTCATTATCCAGTTTCTGTATGTACCCCTGCTCGTCTCTGCAACCAAATCGTGTCAAATACCCAGAAGACGCTCCTGAGGGATTATTGAGAGCCGGGAATCAGGCAGCGCTTATTGCTCCCATGCTGGACAATGGAAGTGTGGGATGTTCTCAATTCGCTGATCAGAAATCATAGTTAGGTAGTCCTCCACCTACTTCAGCCTCTCTAAGTCTGAAATCGACTTGCGTACTTGCACACTGAATCTAGCCAACGTGACGTCGACCGGATCTGCGACAAAGACGGAAACCCGGAAGGCGTACAAAAAACGCTGGACGTAGACTAGGAAGATGTAGCGCCGCCCGCGGTCTGTTTTGTACAGATGACGTCGAGTGAGCTGAATTATCAGAGAGCCTGGAGGCATTAGATGGAGTAGTTCCCAAAAATTGGTGCGATAGCAAGCACTGTTCTAAGGAAACACTCGACTCTCATATGGTACCTGAATGACTCCACGCCGACTCTCATGTCCTTGTCCCCATACCGTCAGAAATCTTCCAACGTTCACCTGGACGGAAATTCCGTACTCTTACTGTACAGCTTCAAGGGCACCGTTGTTCTTGAATATTGGCGGATAGAAGAATTGATGACCTACAAAATATTTGAGTGCCTCCCCAGTGTCGTTCACCAGGCCGGTATCATTTAAAATTCTCACTCTTGGACACCAATTGTCGAGCACGGGAATCTTCTTCCGCGTGCTCACGAAATAGTAGATCGCTCCCGCTGTCAGTGAGATGAAAAGCAGAACAAGCAACCTGACGGGTGAGGCATACATCAGAAAACTAGATCCGACTGCTCATGTTGATCTCGGGACCCGAACTCGAGAGTTCCTTGGTCCTTGAATGAAGCAATGGGCACAAAAAATTGGAAGCTCTAGCTTCTCTTCGCAAAATCTGCGTAAGAGCTCACCCGTTGAGGATCCTCGGTTTCCAAAGCGTTCTGGGAAATTAATCCGCGGTGAATATTCCGTCCGATTAGGTTCGTGGATACCGAGGGCTTGGCCGCGAGAGGATGGGGGTTCGAATCTGAACTCACATTGGTCGCACTGCTGTTCCATCAGCTGTTTTAGTGTTCGAAAGCTTGTCGCTGTTCAATGTTAGGCTGGAGGTGAAACTGTCATCCGTATCTGCCCCTTTCGTCTTCCGTTTCTTCCCGGGTTTGCTTTTTGTCGTGGTAGTCCATAGATCGTCACTATCATCATTACCGGTTTCAGAGGGAAAATACGGTGCTTCGCGCTCCGAGGCACTGTACATCAGATGCTTGGATGGTTAATTGCACCGCCAACTTCGCGGCTTGGGAGAAAACGAATTTGGGAGCAGACTCGTATTTCGATGTTTGGGTTGATTGTGCGGAAGGCAAGTTCGATTCGGACAATGCAGATTCCACTTTTCATTGGCGGGGTTCTGCTAGCTTGACAACAGATAGCGTCTGGGATGATACAGCTCCTATTCCTAGTTAGCATCTTCGATACTCGAGTGGCGCGCCACTGCTCCTTACAGATGGCTTCGATCCTTTGGAGCTTAAGGACAGCTATTATCCGAGAACAACGACTGCAGGAGTATTGCGCAAGGTTCCTTGCAATCCGGTGATGTATCTGCTGAAAACAGATGATTGGAGAGGTTACGCCTGTTTTATCTACGAAGTTTACAGCGTCACCTGGGAGGTTGATTGCTTGTCCAGTCGAGTCCTGAACGGAAACAGAGGGTTATACAGCGTTCGGGTCAGGCCCGCATTTACCTACTAGGCAAAGTAGGCCATTGCCTGCGGCCGCAAATTTCGATAGGCGGCAAATTTTCCCGCCGAAATTATCTGTATATCTATTATAACATATAAGCCACTGCTTGTTGATAGAAATCACCCCTTGTGTGTTCAGAATGACCTCATCTCGATGAACTCACTGTGAGCAGCAGGTGAACCGGAAAAAGGAGGCGAAGTGAAGTGTACCCATCGGCGGCAAATTGTGGTGTGCCTATAGGCGGCAAAATCCTAAATGCGGCCCTGGTTCGGGTCCTTACTGTAGCAATACATCAAGTTGAAATCGACGGTCCGCGCTAGTACGCAAATCCGTGCGAGATTAGTCACACTCGCTGCACCTGAGCATTACGAAACGGTATCCACACACTGCGTTCGGATGAACTGGATCGGCGTTCGACAGGCCATGGTTCGCTCGGGCGATTTTTCTTATACGAGTCTCGCATGCGGAATAACGCATCGCATTTCATGGAGAATGGGGATGACTTATCACGGGGGACTTATTGTGATGGCAATACCGTGTCTCCGATGGTGGTGAGACAGCACGAATGAGCTCGCACCCACTCTTCACTCTTCCGGATCTTCATATTGATCCAACGCTCCCCTCAACGACGACCCCTGTCCATGGCGTAGCGTGTGGTACTCGTGCACATCCGTCCTTCCGATGGCGATATCACGCAGACTGCGAGATCTCGAGCCGGTTATCCATACCCGTTCAAAAGAACGAGCGGCAACGCTTGAGAAGCTTTTCCAACGGTTGACATCGCCGCATGCCTCGTTTTCCTTTTCTCTCATAGAAGAACACGAAATAATACTAACTTACTAGGGCCCCAAAATTATGTACAGAAGCTATCATTTGCGCGAACTGACGATCCAATGGATCGAAATTCAGCCTCTCATTTCTTCTCGGGCCGGCTCTGAGCGCCAAAAGGAAACTTAAAAAGATTCCTGATACCTCTGATGATTCCACGAGACAAGTGGAGACCCCTCAACAGTGTGAGGAACCACCCCTTTCGCACTTGGCTCCCATCAACGCCCCGGTTAATACTATCTGGCATGCAAACGCGCGTTCGATTTCGCCCTCATTGACGCTCGCCGCTCGTTCTCAAAAGATCGAAGCATCAGAGTTCATGCGGTGAGTGAACGGGGGTTCCGAGATGGAGAGTCTTGAGCTCTGTGAGAGTCAATAGCATTTGGTGCTGTGGATCGGGGACTTCTGGGGACGAAACGAGAATCGGTCCCAAGATCCTTGCGAGAAACAATCCCGAGCAGATGTCGGATCAATAAAGCGCAGGAGCTGGCGCCTGAGCAACGGAATTTTCCATCGAGTAGCAGTTTCTTCAAAACATTTTCTTAGATGATTTCTCAACCAGAGAACCGGAAGACGAGCGGAAGGGTGGATGCTTGCAAGCGGTCTGGGTTGCTTGTGCTCCACAGTTCGAGATATTGTTCACGGCGATGGAACACACGAGAGCTCCGACTTGTTGCTTGCGATCCAACGGGAGAGGGCATAGATGATGTTGAATGAAATTCAGTAGAAGCGCTTTTTTTGCGTTCTGATGTAGAAACAGATGCGCAGCTATGAATAGTTGTCTGTGGGTGACAAGTCTCGGGAATCCCAGCATTCGATTTCTGCGTCATCGACGGCCGGCAGTCGAGATGGCAGACGGTCATATGACAATGCCACCTTCGAAGATCGGCAGTGTTTCTCAACATTGCTGGAACTTTGAGCAGGCTCCCCCGAAAAGCAGGTACAGCCCCCAAAGATGATCACACTTGAGACAGAGGAGTGATGTAAGACCATCTGATTAGCTTAGAATCTACGATGTCTCAGTGCAGAGATGGAGCAATCGTAAAGTCTATGTTTATGAATTCCAGCTACTCGTTATGATCCATGTAAGCTCGGGGCATCTCATGATGCAACATCATCCCGTAATCGTTTGCAGCGTCATGCACTGATTCTTTCCTTGAATCAAATACGCGGAACAACTGAGTGAAAACGCTAGGTGCTTGTTTCGGAAAACTCCATCCTGAGAGTCAAAGGAGAGAAGTTGCAAGAGCTGATTATGGTGCTGCAACTGAGATTCCGAGAAACAATGATGCTTTTCAGGAGTTTGCGTCCAGCCGAGGAAGAAACAAATGAACACTTGATCACCGATGTTGACGAGACAAGAGGAGAATTGATGGGGCTTGAGTTGTTTATCCCGACTCAGCGGGATTGTGTTCTCCTCTAGTGCGGAACTTCACCCACGATAGTTTATCGACCCAGAGAACAGAGACCTTGAGGGTGTTTTGAGCTTGCATCATCGTTCAGGAGGGCGTAAACATGAGCGAGGGAGCACGAACAAAGGGACAAGAAAAAAACATTATTGATTCCCACGATATGATTGTATAGTGACGAATGGAAGGCATCCATGGGAGGAATACGTTTTTGCGCAACATTTTTCCGCGAACATGAACAGTTGTACGGTAAATTGTGAAGAGTCTCCTGAATCCACATGTTGGAACATGGAAGGCATCGTAAATCAAGCGTTTGCAACTCAGTGTGCTAGATCCCATAGTCCAAGACGCCGAATTTTGTGGAAAATCGAGAGTAACAACAACCAACTCCACCATGAGACGGTTCTAGGACCATTTTTCCTCTAGATGCGATTTCAGGCAAATCCAGACGACACTCAGGGAAAACCATGGGCGGGAGCATGTTTGTTCGACGAAGCGGAGACAACTGACATGGCGCACATATGTTCGTCTTCGGACTAGACTCTCGACTAGAACAGATGTTTCCATCCGACACTCGGATCATTCTCGAAAATCCGCTCCGTGAGAGTATCTCAATGAACGTCTGATCCAGTGAATGTTTCGAGCCTTACGAGAATTCCAGTATTCCGTGATTCGAAAGAGTTGTGATAAGAGCACGTTTCTCGCCGATAAGTGATGAACAAGATCTGCGCGGCAGATTGAACAATTGGCGGAACGTGACGTTCCAAAGGGAAACCCTCGCTTTGCGGTGAGAAGGGAAACCGATAAAAAGAGTCTGTCGGGATCACTCGGATAAGATATTTGGGATCGCGCACTCGAGACGAGAGGGTCTTTCCGAGAGACTTCAAGTACGCTTCTACGAAGTTGGTTGAGAGCCCATTGGAATCCCGAGCGCCCCGAGTTCAACCCCGAGTTCAGCGATTCCTTCCGCGAGCAGCGAGCGGTATCAGTTGAACAGTTGTGCTGTTTCGACGTAATCAACGAGTGGTTTAATATTTCACTATCAGAGGAAACATCCGTTGCAGTCTCCGCCTTCAAGAACAGGTATTTCGATAAACCTTGGCAATAAATCTAAGAAAACGAGACTTCCGTTTAATCTTACGTTTCCGCAAGCGCTTTTGCTCGATCGCTACCCATTGAAATTCATGAATTGCCGATCTTCCTGGAATTATTGCGAGGATGCTGTTGAGGATACAACCGAGCTTGGCTCCGTGTGATTCATGGAGTATTTCGAAAGAGCATCGGGCAGTATCTTTTGGCAGAAACCGTTTTCTGAAGCACCGACGATCACATTATGTAGCGTTTGTTGATCAATTGAGAGATTCTCGACGGGACTTCCGATATATATTAATTATGTATTCATAAATCGCGACCATCTGTGATTTTGAGCGATGTCGTAGTACAGCTTGGCTTACTAGTTCACAACAGTCACCTCTATCGGGAGAGTCTATTGCCCCCTTGTCGAGACGTGTAGAGCATTCCTGGAATGCTCATAGATTACAGTCACTTTGGCACTCCATCGGCAACCACCCGTTGAATTCGTCAAGGCCTGATTATTACTCACCTGGTTTTTCCCCTCAGATATGAGTCTACTTTCGCCACTGCAACTCAATGGAGAGCACCATTTCCGACTGAAGGACGAAGTGAAGCCAGTCTTCGACTTTGAGTGGACCAACTGGATCGAGCTGACGCAGTGAGTAGCTTGATTGACCTCGTATCGAGATCGAAAAACCGCTCCCCTCCTGGGTGCGTTTCCTAAATCGAGACGAAATACCACGTCTCCGTGATCCCCGTTCCGTAAGAAGGCCCATCTAGGCTGGGATGAAACCTTTTCATTCATGCCACTCAAAAGGGCAACTCAACAGTTTCACGTAGTACTGAAATGGTAATCAGATAAACGCGAGCAAGGTCACTTTGACTGACAAGGGAAGTGCACAAACTCAACCTGGAGTTTCTAGGCCGAATCCGGTTAGGGTCACGGGCTGGGTACAGTGATCCCAGGAAGTTCATAAAGATTGGCTAAATAAGCGAGGGAGAATAGTAACTGCGGACCAAAATTAGAAAAAAACTGACGATTATGAGCAGTCTCACGCTGAAAAGATGATGAACACAAACCCATGACACCCCCCATGTTTGGTCAAGGAATTCCAGGTTGGGGTCGTGTACCGCCCTGGTGAAATGAATCCGGAGGGAGTATCTAGGCACGGAACCGGCGAATTTCACATGGTGAAAATGCTTGAGACCGATTCGTCGTGCGGTATCAAAGCGAAGCAGTACGCGTGTCAGCGGGCTCGACGTCGGGGATTCTTCAGTCGGATCTTCGGGTACCGTGCTTCAGGTATTCACCCTGAAGAGCTATTTCGTAGGTGTTAGCAGCATTCTTGTTCCACAGGAGCTTTGATGCAGCTCCCACGAATGGGTCAACGGAGTTTTTCCGCTCAGAAGAGACTCCCCGGTCGGAAGAAATGGATTCGTTTGTTTCTCGGGCTCTATCTGCGAAGAATGCTCCTTGGAGGAGTCAGGTGTCAGAGCCTCCTCCAAGGCAACCGAATGTTTGCTCCAAAACAGGGGAGCCGTAGGAGCCCTCTCTGATTGTGAGGAAACTGTGCTGATGGGGCCCCAGCTCAGTGGGTCGAAGTCAAGATGGGCACAATCCATATTCAACGGATTACACTGATGGGATCTCCGATGACTTCATCAATGACAAAAATGACATTCCTCAATCAAATTTATTTCGTCAGGCAACGTTACGGGCGGTCGGGTCCCAGGTACTCGACTCCCAGTATTCCGACTCCCAGATTCCCAACTCCAAAATACCGTCTCTCACCGCCAAAGCCTCACGCGGTGGAGCAAACTTGATATAGGATTTGAAGAAAAGCCCGCGGCAATAGATTCCCGCGAGGGGAGTTCCGCAGCGGAGAGTTTCTGTCAGGCGAAACCTCAAGATGGACCGGGGAGCCCGGTTCGGAAGAACGTTCTTTTGACTCTAATTTGCGCGATTCTCTAAATGAATCTTGTGTGTCACAGGGAGCAGATGATCAAGGCCAGCAGCAAGCTCACGGTTCGCATCCGCCGGATTTGCGCCCGCGAAGTTTTTGACCGTGGGTTTCCATCAACCTCAATCCATATCTGTATTCCTTACGTCAGTTTTGAGGTCTGAGGCGCACTGTTTGTGGGAATGTACGCGCTGTACTCCTCTGCGGGTTATGGGTTGCACCATTCCTGCGTCAGATGAATGTATATCCCTTTCCGTCTGTTACTATGCTTCTGGTAGGAATCCGCAGTGGCTCGAGAGCGTGAGGAGTCAGCGGTGAGAGAGGGTATTTTGGAGGCGGATGGCTGGGCGGCGGACATCTGGGAAGCGGGTAACTGGAAGTCGGGAAACTCGTACAGGACTTCGAGGGCCGCTAACCCGATGGGGACATTGGGCAGCGTTTTGAGCTCGGCTACTTTTCAGCTATCTTTCGTGAGATCTTTCGTGAGAGAGAGAGCCCACCGTCGCTTACAAGACGATGAGAGGAATGGTGCTCAAACGTGCGAACGCTCGTGAACTAGCGTGAATGTTGCCATGGCCTGACACCCATGTCTTCAATTTCGATGCCTACGTAAGACCAGGATGCGTGGACGCGATGTGATTCTTTCCCATCTGTCCATTGAAGGCGGCCCATCGTAACCGAAAATCAACCAGGGCGCAGGATTGACACTCATACAAACTGCTCGGTCCTGAAACGGAGGAGTAAATCCGGAATCCGCGAATGGAAACCACAGCAATCACATCGGATCCGTCCTCTGATCGAAAATGGTCGCCCAACGGCATTCGTTGTTTGCATTCACTGGTCCCGTCACGAGTAAAACTGGTTTGCATGAACCTCGTGATTCATAGGTGCGCAAACTTCATAATTCTGCGTCATAGGAAGGATGTTCCTCCTGGAGGGATGAATATGGCGGCTGAATCGGAGGAGGGATCGAGTCACTGGGCCTATCGGATCTTTGCTATCTCATATCCGAGGGAGGACCCTTACAACGAAAACAATCGCCGATCTAACTCTCGGGCTATCGTACTTCGTTACAATAGAGATGCCGTGGGACAGCTGGTTCGCGATCGGGAGCGGATGCAGAACTCCGACCCCTCCGTCGATTCAATTGAGTTGGATCCCTTTCGAAAACGAAGCCTAGATGAATCGATTTCGAGCGTTTCGGCTCAGATCGCACGTGAATCATTGAGCATCTAGACCAGACGAGTGTCTCATGTTTCGGGATCGGGTTCCGGATTTCTCGAGTTTAGACTCCCAATTTGACGCATGAGATGCTCGGTGATTATGCCGAGAACTCTTCTCTGCTCTTTGAGAGATATCGCCCTCTCCTCCCATCGGGTGTTGCTATCGAGAGGCCATGAGCGAGCTCACAATCCGATACAAACTGGTTGTTTGCAGCCCGGAAGCACGGCGAGTGTTGAGAACACTCGTTGATTCACAGATATTCGAGCGACTTCCCTCGGGACAATGCCCTCGTAACTACTAGTCTCAGCGCATCCGTCCTTCTGCGACTGTTTGGCATTGGAAGAGGCCGGAAATGGTCTCCACTAGAATCGTTGCTAGACTTGGCTTTTGCTTCGTTGTCCCATAACAGAAATGTTACTGTCCTTGAGTTCAAGAATATCCAGTCGCTGGAGTGAAAGCGGCCGCTTTGCATCACGACCAGTCCCTCAAAGTAGGTATATAAGTAGGTGGAATTATCTCTGTCGTGAGTTTTCAATGCTCATCAAAACTCTAGACATTTCTCTGAAATACATACACGATGTTTTCCGACGATTTTTTCTTGATGGATTGTTTTCGCTTTGGTGGATTTCATGCAGAAAATGAGGGGTAAGAGCGAGGAACCAAGAAAGTCATCGCGAGGAGATCGGGCTTGTTAGATGCGGGAAAGTTTGCGGAGATTATCTGTTGTATGGAGATCTGGGAACCGTTTTGTGGACTAGGTATATTGACTGAGCTCAAGCTTGACGCACAGGTGCGCACCCATCTGCCGGGGCAGAGAGGAACGTCGGAAGTATGCGTTTCTCAAGTTCATGGCGATAAGGTTTCCCGGAGAGGGAGTGTAGGCAGTGCTGGTGGAACGTTGCGTAGCAGCCCGTAAACGTTTCTTGGCATATCATATCGCGAGCCAAACCAGTTCTAAGCGTTTCCTGTGCGCGCGTCATCCAAACATGGTCACAAGTCACTTACAAGGAAAAGAGAGACTGGAAGAGAAGCATTGGAGCGCTCTCGGCGATGACACCTGTTGAGGTGAACCAACGTTTTGTTGGGAAAAGCCATGAATACAGTTGCCCCGGCGAGGCTGTCCTAATACTCGCCCTCTTGATGAACCCTTCGCAATATCTCCGGCCACCAGGGACCAGCATATCGTCTTCGAAAAACGGGTTATATGCATGTTCGAGTTGGTCATTTACCGCACGTAGTTCATGACGAATCGAATTTCGATGGAGCGTTTTCATCCACGATTACCCTAAGGAGGAGCCCAGTGGAGGTCGATGGTATATGAGTAGGTTGCCATTGGATATTCGTGAATCCTCCCGGCGATCTCTGGTTGAACTTCATTCGTTTTCAAAGCCGCCATCTCTGCCTTCGTCGAAACGCGTTGGCTGCTACTTTAACCATTCTCCCAAGATTTGAGGGAACAAATTCGTCGATTTCCCGTGAATTTCTCGTCGCGTACCGAAGACCTGGGATCCGCTTCGAGAGATTTCGTTTCGACTCACCCCGTCTGATGTCCTCATTATGCAAAATAAAATCACATTCACCTGATAAATATGCGGAGAACTCCTATTCAACGTGGGGGCATATGACGCGTTGATCGCCAAACCGCAATAAGTCCACTTTCGTCGATTTCTGGATTATTATGGAAATCGAATCTGGATCGTGTCCTGTACCTTACGCGGCTGTCGGTTCTATGACATTCGTCCTTCTTCCGCAAGAAAACAGCGAATCAAAATCATGCTGACCATAGACTCACAGCGTCGCCTGGGAGATAGAATCGTACTTTTCTCGAAACTGAAAAAATGGACTTATTGCGGTTTGGCGATCAACGCGTCATATAATCTCTGAGATGGACGCGGACCTTCCCCACCGAGAATCTGGAGAATTTCGCCGAGGAGGAGTTCCCGGTGTATCAAGCTTTTCTTCAATCGGATAGAACGTCCGGGTCCAGGGGCTCCGTGGAGCCTGGCTCGCCTCATGCTGCAAGGCGAACTTTTGGTAAGATCAACATCTCGTTTGCAGCTTAATCTCGTTGTAATCGGAATTTCTCGATCTCCCCGATGTAGTGGCGACTCTGGCCTGCAGTTTACCGCGCCATAGGCGAACATCTGCTATTGTCGAGTTTCCGGTCTTGCATAAGCTTCGATAAATCAGCGCTTGATGCGGTGACGATTCTCGAACTTTTGTGGCGTATCTTGAGATCTGTAGAATTTGGGGACGGTTTTGGTTGGAAATCAGGCCATGAGCTCTCCTCGGTCTCGAATCACCAAGCTCATACTATGAACCTTTGTCGAATATGCGACGTTCCTGGTTCCCTCGAATCTCTCGAGAGCCACGATCACTCGTCAACGCTCGTGCCACCGATCCAAAAACGAGCTCACGCTTCCTGGGTATTGAAGATGCCAATCGGGGCAAAAAAACGGAACTGCGCATTCCATCAAGACATTCACAGACGATGGGCACCTTGGCTTGAATTTCTCAACCAGGACGGTTTTCGGAAGGATTGGCGAGGTTGTTCCCCAGCGTAGTCCGCGCTGGATGAGAACGCTATTCCTCAACTCACGCGAGCGACGTGAAGGTTGCGTCGCTGCGCTGCGGCTGTTGATCGGGCCTGGTAGAACTTACTGACGTTCAGGGGTTGATATCCTGACCAAACACAAGTTGACGAGCAATTCGAAGACGATCAACTTGCTTGTCCGCGAGAGAGGTTGAGCAGGAAATGGATATCGGGCTGCGGAGGAACGAAGAAGTGAGCTAAACGGAGCGGATGTGAGAGAATTTAGACCTTTCGAGAGTTCCTTTGAACGCAGAGCGTTCTTGAGCAAAAGAACAAGTGTGAGGCAGTTACGACAAGCGCTGTTGCTCAATGAGAGCAGGCTGCTGAGCCTCGCTCAACTCGCAGAACCGTGGGGTCCACAGTTTGAGCTGATTTTGATCTCGGTATGAAGTCCGTAGATTATCGAGGAGTGATAATATCTGTTGGCGCTGCTCGATGTGGGCTGTTGGGTGGTCAAGGAGATGGACTCGAGTTAGAGGAAGAGAATGCTTTTGATCCTACGTTTCATCTCTTGTCCGCTCTCTTCTCTGATTCTCGGCAGCTCCACTTGCAGTGCAGCCACATTCTCACCCTGATTCGGTGACGAGATACACAAACACGCGATAACGTGATCACTTTAGCATAGGAATTATGTTTCTCTCGAGGCGAGCGGTGACGATGCTTGACTTGGAAACCTTACTCGCTTCCCTATTCGGCATCACTTGAAACTCGAAGTTTGGACCCGGCCACGTCAGCTGAGCTGCATGAGAGAACATTTGACGGTCTTTTCGGGATGTTTTCGAGGCATGGTCCCCGGTAGAGTAGAATATCGCTAAGTCGCACTTCTTAGGATTCACCTCATGAGAATTTTGGTGGAACGTCCTAGAATAATGAGCAGACGTTTCGGATGGTGATCAATAAATCGAATCCATTCGCCGTGAGGAATTTAACTATGCAGTACACGTGACTTCGCTGTGAGAGGGGAAAACTGGCGCTGATAGGAATGATGTCAATTAATCATCAGTCATTTGTTACCAGAGTACTGAAACTACTATCCTCCCTACTAACCTGAGAGTCAGTCGTTGAGAGCCACGAAACTCATGTTCTGCTCCCGGATCGCTGACCGTTGCGGAAACCTCGACCGCAGGCATCTCCATTCCTGCCTCCCACGGGGGCCAGGAGGCCACTTCAGGAGGTTCCATCGATTTTCGAAAGGTTCCTTGAGGACCTTCAATTTGGGAGATTCCTCGCGAGTTACGTGGGAAACTCACCAACACGTCGGATAATCGGGGTTCTGGCGAAATATTGGGGGTTCATGAAAAAAATGATCCGACCCGTGGGGAATCTCGAACGAATAGCGACTTAGAGAGCGTGCATGAGTCATCGCGGGCCGAATCGGCAGGGTTTCCATATCACTTGGACTATAGATTTGAATCGGCGACCCCAGGAACCGAACATTCGACGTTGTCATGTGGTGCGACGCCTGTTGCGGAATTGGTGGTGAGCTACAGCATGATCACCGGGTCAAATTGCGACAAGAATAATTCTGGAGCCTTTCCCTCTGTTTTGGTGGATTCCGTTCCATTATCTGAGAGAGATATCTCCGGTGACAACGTAAGATGAGGGAAAAGATACTCATGGAACTGATTAGCAGCAGTGCCTTTACATCACTTGCGCGCGTCATGTATCCATCCACACAATTTCGTCTTTTCGCCAGCGACGCAACCAGGTTTTCGCTGCCAAGTTTATGGTTATCGTTGTGGAAACTACTCGAAGGCGAAGTTTGGACCGCGAAACGAGTGTAATCCTTTCCAGGGACCATTGAAGCCTCCTCGACCGGATGGCGCTCCTGTTTGCAACACCCTTGAGTCACGACGAGTTTTCTCAGACGTCAGCTTCCTCTATGAGGGTTGCGAATGGCTGCCAAAACATCATCGAATAACTGCGAGCCTTTATTCTGAAAACAGAGGGAGTTGAGACATACTGGAAGAACGGAGGCGAAAAGCTCGCGAATGGTTGCGAACGTCGAGAACGAGAGGCCTAGGTTTGAGGGGAACTCTTCGTGCAACTTTTCAAACCCAACGATCCTAATTAGTTCCGGTGAGGGGCGAAACCGATTGCCCTAGATCCGGAACAGCAAATTCAATTATCATTCGAGCGAGAGAGAGTTCATCATTCTTCTCCTAAGGGTTTTGATATCATTAATTCTTCTTCAATTCCAATCCGGTTTTTGCTCAGATGAGAGTCTGAGTTGGCGATGAACCTCAATCTTGAAACCTTACTCCTCACTCACAATGAAGGGTTACAATGACTCTTCAGAGATTTCTACTAGCTCACGAGTCCTTCAGAGGGTTTTCCTAACATCTCCGCACCGGAATTCGCAAAGATCGAGAGGGAAACCGCAATGAGATTCATTGGAGAATGTTTGCGCGCCATCCAATGGTTGAATGCAAGCTGTACAGCAAGTGTCCAAAAGAAGTTTCGAGTTTTGCATCGAATTGAGTCGAGGCTTCCCGACAGAGTCTTACTGAATGAGCTGCAAGCTCGTCCGTTATGATGAGTCACAGAAACAGTGCGGTCTATTTGGGATGAGTTTACAGCAGGAGCCTTTGAACGCCTACGAAATTGACTGCTGCTCAGCATGCAGTGCCGTTGTAAATTTAAGCTCGAATCAGTTCCCTGAGTGTACCCTCTTCGTTGCGAAATTTCGCGGTTTCTTCGCCCAGCAGCACGTTCTGGGTGTTTCCGAAAGGTTGTTGTAGGACATGTGGATGCCCAGTCTCGCTCATGGTGATGGTAAACCAAGAAACGATGAAGGCTTCAGGGTCGTCTAACATAAGAACAGTGTTCGTAACTGTTTCCGAATAAAACGCAACTTTCGAAGAAGAATGTTTCCTGGAGAGCAATTCGGAATCGCGTTCCCATTTTGTCTAAACAGATTGTCCTGAATAGCGCACAAGTGCGCACCGGTGCTTGCTATTCTGGGTGTGCGTCAGAAAGACGTCCGCGCGCCATGAAAGTGCCGGTGTCGAGCACGCACCTTTACTCCTCCGGTATCATGTGACGGTGAGCGAGGGGGACAGAATAGAATTTGGAACGGCAACGCTCTCGTTCTCGCTGTCATTGGCCGGTGAGAAAGCCAACGTAGAGCCAGTTGAGCAGCCCTCTCGAAACGGTGAGGGATTTCTGGAGGATATCAGCGTGTGCACGGGGCCGGTGCTTCATTTGGTGATACTATGGACTGCTTGTTGAGCACTGAGCATCTACTTCGACTGTTACCCGCTTCGTGTTTTGCGTATTTGTGACCCTGGTTTGCGGTTCAGTCAGTGTACTTGAAAAATCGCGAAAATAGAGAAACTACTCGGAGTTATCATCCGTTTCGCCATGCAACCGGCCCAACGCTTCCTCAGGACGGCGAGGATGGGACACGTCCTCCTGGACATTTCCAAAGGACAACGATCCCTGATCCCCGCCGTTTCCCGACACGAAGGATACTCGAACCAGAAGCAGCGTGCGCGCGCTTCAACATCGGTCGCGTACCTGACGGCCACTCCTCCGGACCCGCACACCTTGACCGAGGCGTACGATTCCGTAAGGTGAGAACCGCAGTGCTCCGAGTCGAGTGGAGCGGGTGCTTATTTCAGCTAGATTCATGCGTGACCGCCGTTATAGCTTACCACAAAATGGATGTTTGTCGCTGTTTGTAGTCTAGATCGATTCCCCTTTTGTGCGCCTACATGAAGTTGTGTAGGTTCTTCGAAGGCCTTTGTAGGTGTCGCTCGAACGGCGGCCCCGGCATGGACGGGGCGCGGATACCCGGAGGCTGATTGATTCGTTCTGTGATGGCATTCGCCTCGGTGTCATCCGAGTAACGGAGTCAGCTCTACCTGTGACGTTTTGCGGTGCACTCTGGTGGTCGACCTTTGCGTTTTCCGATCCGAAAGCTCATTCCGCCGGCATCTGTTCGCATCTAGATGCATGCACGATGTCGCCGTTAACCTTCGTGGCTCTCGTAAGGTGGGGTTTTCGTCGTTCTCGCTCGTGACACGACTACGAAAACTCTTTTCCGTCGCAGGGTCTCAAGTGTCGTCTGCCACGAAACCCTCGAGACCCATTGAGCGTCCGAAAATCGTTTCTTGGCGATGCTATGCTACTCAATACGATTCCGTCTTGACTATTGTTCACCCTGCGGAAGTTCTGAAGTATATTCCGCTGTACTTCCAATCGCTTGTGTCGTCAGTGATGTTCTCCGCTCGGCGTCGTTCCTCGCGTGGTCCATGTTGAGCTGCCACTATGCACCACGATGATGCTGGTTTGGTAAGTTCGAATTCGCGGGAAAAAGTTCCACTCGAGAGCTGAACCTGTCGAGATCGTATCGTCGTAGTTCTCTCATGCAGTGAGAAGCCACGATCTCTCGATTCTATGATGGCCCGTTGCGATGATGATATCGGTTTTCGTCGCTTGTCAAAGGTTGATGGCTCACTAAGCTTGCTCAAAACGCTCGTGGCGTCCGCAATGAGGTATTGAGTGACTGCCACGGGACTCTTACCACCACGCGTTCAACTAGATCACGCCGTGGAATATCTCATCACGGTTGCCTCGGGAAAGGCACGCGATTGGGTCACTCGTACTCGTCGAGGTGAAGGTTCACTATTGCGAACACTTCATACAACTGGAACGCATCCGCTCTCGATCCAGTCCCGATTTTCAAAGCCTTGACATAGGTTCACTTGATCTCTCTGACGCGCGTTCGGATATTTTTCGCATTTGTGGGATGGCTCCCGAACTTCAATACATCATGGAGATGCTCCAAGATATTTTGGGAATCACGCTGATACCGAAGCTCAGTGCTGGCCACTCATTCCAAGGTTATCCTTCAAATTATCCCAAGAACTCCTTAGAATCAATGGATGAAATCGATGAGAATCCCGATTTCCCGAGACTAGGATACTTTTTGCCGGAAACTTCCATAGGCTCTCGATAGCCAATAGCAGCGGGCAGGGCACCCGCGCGCCGTCTGGCGTTTGTCACCGCAACTACATAGTACAACACGATCGAACCGTGCAAAGTAGTGAATCGAGAGAGTCGTAGAGCCGGCGGCTGATATTTTGTTGATCCACGCCGCTCCCTAGCGGTTCCGTTCGGTGTCGAATTCCTGTGTCAGGATCCGTGTTCCGGTCGAATTAGGGCTGAACCCGCGTGGAGTCATGTTGTGAAAACCCTGGCTTCGAAAGATGGTCTGGTCACCTAGAATCTACAATACAAACCAACGGAAGTTCGGGCTGCAAAGCACCAGAGTCAGCTGATCTCGTTTTCGGTATTCAGGCATGAACAGCTGAGAACCTCGAAACGTGCTCGGTGTAAGATTCGAATGTGATGAGCGTTCGAGCTTTCTTCCCGCTCGGACGTCGAACTCTCCGGAAAACTCTCTTGTCGGCTGTTTCGGAACAAGTAGTGATTCCCTCGTGTTTTTCGTCATTGAGGTCGTCGTCTCCAATGCCGTTACCGTTCTCGACACCCTCAACATCGGGTTGCTCGGTACGCGCCCTGTCGATCCGTGCGGTGATCTGCGATCTCTACAAGAGGTGAGCTTTGTTTAGAGGCTGCCTCAAAAGCAAAAGCTAGCTGCGCGTACGCAAGCGACCAGCGCCGAGTTGTCGGTCGGCGATCGAGAGGGAAAGCCTCGTCGAGTGCGCGTCTCGCTTCGTTGCGAGTGTTGTCGATGATTCCGATGTCAGAATGGAATTGAGGACTAACAACAAATCGAAAAGAGTTGGGAAGCTGAGTAAAGGCTAGACACACTCATGATGAACACAGAAAAAGAGAAAGCGTCAACGAAATGATCGAGGCTGTGGCTTCCATGTGAGTAACCATGTATCTATGTCGCGGCATGATGCATGAATCTTTGGTCGCTCATGGCTCCCAAAGACACAAGAGTCGACGTCCCCGACGCTCGAGTGGACGGAAACGAATATTTCCGGAGCGATCATTGCAGTCCAGTCGCTACAGTTACGAGCGCGTGTGTAGCACGATGAGTCACGATGAACTCTGGTTTCCGTTGTTCCGGGAAAGATTCGCGGTATACGATTCGCTTCCAACCGTGAGGAATGCGCCTGAAATTAGATTCGAGGCGAGGAATCGAATCCGTAATCCATGCGCTTGAGAGTGTGATCATACGTAGGTAGCGTTACTGAAGTGATTGACGACCACCGATCTTGGATGAGGTTCATCACCCCGCATCCCTCTCCTGTCGATCTGTGGTTGGACGTCTCAGGGCATGGCGGGTTAGGAGGCGAAAACCAAGCTGATAATTCAGAGGATGCAATCTCAGCCAATAACCGAAAGTCCTACCATTTTCAGGATGGGCAGTTTGGCTGGACGGGCGAAGATCCACAGCGAGGATAAAGCCGACCAGGATGTCGAAGCTCAAGCTTCGTCCATGGATGCAACTCAACTACCATCCACAAGACTTGGGCTGCTGGAGAGATGTCGAAGCGAACTCTGTTCCCTGCCCCCGATGATCGGTCGAAGTTTCATCGAGGCTGAGAACGCCGAGCACATTGCATCCCCGGACACAATCCGCATTATGCAGTGGAATATTCTCGCCCAATGTGAGTGACCTTCGCCTACCGCCATGGTCGGGCTTATCGCTGCCCTAAAAATAATTGTCCACCAAAAAGGGACGCTCTTGATACCAATCTATTTGAGTTCAACGCGCAAGCAAAAAATGCTCTAGTCGGGTGCCTTATGATTCCCATACGATTTCCGAGATACGCAATGAGTTTTTGTGCTTCTTGGTTGAGATTGGAAAAGGGGTTTGATCAGATACAACTCCTGTTGAAAGAGACTGAGAGCCCTGAGAAAGATGAGATCCCGAAATCCCGTTTCACGGGTCGCGAACTGGAAACAAGCGAGCCTAACAGACTTCCATCTTCACAGCGCTCGCTGAGAAATCGGACAAGTTCGTGTGTCCCGAAGAAGCTCTCCACTGGAATCACCGCCGTTGGCGAATTCTTGAAGAGGTTCTGACGTACGGAGCCGACATCATCTGTCTTCAAGAGGTGGATCACTATAACTTCTTGAAAGCCACTCTCGGTAAAGTGGGCTTCCAGGGCTGTTTCTTCCCGAAGCCCGACAGCCCTTGCTGCTACATCAAAGGCAACAATGGACCGGACGGTTGCTCGATCTTCTTTGATGCGAGCAAATACACCCTCCTGAAAACCGAGCAGAAGGTGCTCGAAGTGTTTCGATGCCAAAGCAATCAGGTTCGTCCTCACTCGCCGCCGTCATGGAATCATGTCAAGCTGAATATACAGTTCATTGTTGGTTTCGCTGATCTTCTGACCGCCATTTCCGCTATAGGTGGTCGTCATGTGCACCTTCCAACGTAAACTCGACAATCGAACTTTCTGTGTTGTCACAACACATCTGAAAGCCCGTGTGGGAGCACTCCTGCCGACTCTGCGCAACGAGCAAGGCAAGGATCTCCTGCAATTCGTCAAGAGCAACAACCCACAGAATCTACCCGTCATCTACACGGGAGACTTCAACGCTGAACCCTCCGAGCCGGTCTATAGGTGAGTTCAACCAAAACATTCCCAGAGCTCCAATATCTGATATTTTTGCGATATTCACTTCGAGAGATTGAACTTCGCCTGTTGCGACTGCCCTTTTGTCAGAGCTACCTATTTCTCGTTCGGACCAAAATGAATCGACTGCGATATGTTCCCATCGAGCAAAATCGAACGGAAGCAGACCTTCTCTGCAAGAAAATTATTTCTGACATACTCGACGATGACACTCTCCTGAAAGCGAAACTGCTGGGCGTCCCAAATAATTGACGACATTGATTCACAGAACCATGATCCAGCTGGGCGAGGTCAGCAGCAGCTACGCCATGGTCAGCCCCGACGATCAGGAGCCGGAGTACACGACGTGGAAAATTCGCGAAGAAGGCGAAGTCTGTCACACAATCGACTACATTTTCTACTCCCGCAACAACTTCAGCCCCGAGCGGGTTCTGAGCATGCCTTCGGAAGAGCAGCTCGGAGAAGGGAAAGCCCCTTCGCTCGCGTACCCTTCTGATCACTTTTCGTTATGCTGTGACCTGAGGCTGCTGTAGTCCACCATTCCGTCGAGAACCCCATCACACAGTCACTGGATAGTGGGTTGTCGTCAGTGACGACGGTGGACTCGGCTGTAGCTTTTGCTGTGACAACTTGGAGATCACAACAAGGCTCTGCTTGGAAAAGGTCTGACTCGTGGTTCTCCTTGTAATCTAACCCGGGGATGTCGTCGATTCGGCTCTACATGAAGCTTCCTCTGAGAGCTCGATACGTAGATATCTGATATGACGGGAAATATTCGAAGGAAATACCCTCCCTCCATGTCGTGCGGAGCGGGAGCGTGTTTTTGTACATTTAAGAAGCATTGTATATAGCCGTGTGAACGGGGCAGGGTTCAAAAATCCGGAGTGAATCAACATACTTATATCAACGGGAATGCTGAAGAAATTATGAGAGCTGACTTTGATTAAAAGTGAAGTTTCAAACAAAATCCTCTTTCCTACATTGGTTCCCGACAAAATCATACATAGTTGTCGATATTTTGAATTCTACCGAAATACGACGGAAACACAGAGAACACGAGCAGTTCTCCTCAATTTCGTTCTCTGGGGATTTCCTTGAACACATTTATTGATCTGGCGTTTTCAGCATCGTTTCTCATCGTCGATACTTTTTCGCGGTTTCTCGAGCGGATTTCGTGAGATCTTCCATAACATGGAGTTTGTCTTCTTCTCATTCTGAGATTTCTGCGTGACTACGATGAATAACTTAGTTTCCCTGATTACTAAAGTGTCATCACCGTACCCATCCATCATTCTGCTAACACGAAGAATCAACGACCGGACGATCGGAGGTGCAACAGTGCAAACTAAATTTCTCGGACTTCTGACTAGAGCTGTTGGAACAATTCGAGTCCTGGAAACAGAATACTCCTAGATATCCAATCACAGGAGAACGTTGTCTGCAGCTTCCAGCTACTTCTCCATATCGTACAACGACTACGATAAGTGCCTTGAGGTTTAGCGCTTCTAGGGCCGCGTTGTGAGCGGGAGACGTCCCGGCTACGAACAAATGCTCTCGCTCCGTCCTGCGAGTTTCTATATCGAGCCTATCGAGTTGGCTCGATTAATCCCGTCAGACGGTGCACGTAGGATTCGGGAGTACCGATAACATTCAGATCTCGTAATTGCGGAACTTCTTGAGAAGTTCGTCCGCGGTCCCTCCCTGCGCTCTCCAATTGCTCAGCGAAGACTCTGCTCCGGTGAGTGTCTGTCGACGAGCGTAATCCATGTCCTCTTTCTTTGATAACGAAGCCACCGAGCCATCGGTAACCGAGAGATCTTTGTTGGCACGAGTAGCCCAGTGGAACGACTGAAACCAGGAAAGGAGAGAAACAGGTCGTCAGGTTACCAGCAATCAAAGATCCAAGAACCTCGCCGAGGTTATAGTTCAATGCCATCAACTGGCCAACTAGTGTCTTATAAATATCAGCATATATTTATCATCAGCGTTCGAATCCAAGAGAGCGGGATCTATCTCGATGAATTTCGAGGACAAGAAAACCAAATTGAAGAATTCTCCGATGCGAAGAAACTCACAGTACTCTTGATGTTAGCGTATTGTTTGAACGGTATGGCTAGTCCTGAGCGTCTCCATCGATCGTACTTGGCTCTCATTTCAGTGTCGAGGAGAACTTCCCGAGCCTCTTGGAGGAGTTGGAACTGCTGGATGGCAGCTTCGTCCTGGTTCCTGTCCGGGTGCAGCTGGAGAGCTTTCTGCTTGTACTCCGCTTGGATTTGCTCATCCTGATTTGGATGGAAGAGTCAGGAGATCACATCGAGCTCAAATAGCCACCAGCCGGGAGGGAGTCGAGCAATCAGAGCCCAGTGTATCACCTCGATACAATCTCTAAACCAGACTAATGGTGCGGGCAGGGAAGGGGCAATTTTCTCAAGGCATTCTCATGCGAACCCATGAAAAATCAGAAACAAGTCTGGAAGAATTCTTTGAGATGAAATTTTTTTCGTCTAGAGAGAAAGTTCGCGCTATATGCCAAAAACCTATAGCGGAGAGACTCAGAGATCCACGGTTACTAAGGATGTTCGGTCCCAGGAGATTGAAGAGGGTGAGTTGAGTAGGAAACTTGGGCAATATTCCAACAAAAGTTAGCTCACATTTGCGGTTTCGTCGCATCCGATGATCTGGTAGTAATCCGTCGCCGACTGCGGACTGGGTCCTTGGAGGATCTGATCGAGCATTGCGTTCATGGTCAGCAAATTTCTCAGTACGTGTCTCGGTACGATTCTTTCTACTTTTTTCCGGCCTCTTTTCGCCGAGCTACACGCACCGTGTGGAGAGTCGGTGAGATTTCTCTGCCGGCTACTTGCCACAGGTGGTTCAAGGGAACTCGATAGAGGGCGCTCCCACAAAACATCAGCTCAGGATAGTGGAGCTTCGACAAGGTTCTTTGCAAACGTTTCCAGGCGGATCCGTTCAAGCGCGAATGTCGGTCCTGATCGAGTTTCCACGTCGTCGTCGTCTTTGTCTGTGCGTGCGTCCGTCCGAACCGAAGGACGAATCAAGGTCTCGACTCTGTTTCGGGACGAGCATCGGCGATAGAAATGAGCGAGGGTATTTTTAGGACTGCTCTGAGAGCCTAGAAGAATGATTGCCGACAAGCGGACAACGCCATAAGATTCGATTAGCTTCCAGACCTGCCTCTCTCATTAGGCAAGTCTATTTCAAAGACCGGGAGCAGGAACACTCCCTCAGTTCGCTTCCAGCGTTCTTTCTGGAAGGATTCTCGTCCGTTCCCGAGCCGGCAGTCTACGGCTGTAGAAGTTGGAATACCTACATCTGAAGTCAGGATTCCAGGTGAACCTATACTCCTGTTCACAGGACCTATTCGAAGCGCGGCCGTCCTGTGGAACCTTTTGCATTTTTATAGGAATGTCTTCTCTCGAGCGAGTCTTCCTCCAGCAGACTGTTCTTGCTCCAAAAAGGATTTGGGAGACAGAGCATATTTTTAGAACTAAGTTCGAACATTCCAAATCTAATAAGACGGCGAACGGCGTCGAGTGACTTTTCTTCAAAAGAGAAAAAAAAGATGGCGGGGGAGCAGGGAGGGCACGAGCGGGCCAACGGCTGATAGTGAAGCTGATTAAATGTAAGAGGCAGAAAGGATCAAAGTAGGGCAGCAGGGAGAGAAGAGAAGAGACATTTCTGACCTCGGATTCAGCTTCCTGTTATGATTGCAGGTACGCCGCTCGCCCGTTGGATATTTGAGAGGTTGGAGAGATGCTCAAATACGCAGCGGGATGTTGCTTTTTGTCTTTCCGGTCGTCTAACAAACTCCGAATCGGTCAACAACCATTGTCGAGAATTGAGTTGAAAACCAGAACGTCACGATTCAACTCCCCAAGTTTGCGGGGAGTTCCCCCGGGGCGACATTGTGCGAAACTTGGGCGGCTCACGAAATCGAATTCTAGAATCCGTCCTAACAAGCTTCAAGCGCGGAAGCATGACGAATGCTCATCGTTGAGGTTTGGCTCGGAACGAGATCATCGGATTCCGAAAGTTCTCGATTTTGGAGCCTGTATCGGAAGCGGTCCGACGGCAGTTTCTTCGAGGAGGGAACAAAGTAATATTTCGTCTTGATTATTACGCTCGTCAGGAAAATCCAGCCGCCTCGGAAGCCTCTCGAAGCAGTGTTGAATTCAGACGTAGAGCAGAAAGTTCTCAGAGGAGAAATGGTACTAATGAGCTTTTGAGCTAGGTTTGTTCGGTCAGGGCAGCGTCCAAAAACAGTTCCACTGTGCCTGTAGCACTAATAGTTTCCGACAACGAGAGTTTTCCCGTTCTTTTCAACAGAAACAACAATCCCGCTCCGGAAGGAGTGCTCTCCGACTGTTTCTGAAAGTTTAATCTGGGCCCTGTTGAAATAAACATGTTTACTAATGCCCCGTCCTACGACGCGGGCTTCAACGTTACCGCTGGAAAGTCCGCGTGCTCCGTTGGTTCATCATTGACGTTCCGAGTGAAATGATGAATCTTTCAAATCGAATACTAGTTTCGGGGATCCACCGAGATCCCCCCAGAGACCTCGCCCTATCGGCTTCCGCGCTCTAGTTCGTTTCGTGCGTTGAGACAGAGTCGGAGCGGGATGGAGTGTGAGAGAGACAGCGACCAGCGAATTCGAAAAAAGAAGTTCTAAGTTCCCTCAGATGTCTCCTCCCCGTTGGCGTCGAGCTCCGAGCCACCGTCGTGGTCGCCAACATTGTGATCAACTCGATCTAGCTCTCTCTTCTATTTACAGAGAGCACTGAGGCACAAACCGATGGCAGCCCTCGGTCGCTGCGGAGGTGGCGGCGGTTCGACGCGGCTCCGGTGGTATTACGAGCTGTAGCATTCGCTGCGGCGAGGCGACAGACAGTGGAGATCGCGGTTCTAACAGATTCGCTTCCCTCACCCTAGACCATCATACCGCCAACGATTCTGGCCTCCTCTAAACATTTAACTTGGAACCTTCAACCATGAACCATCTTCGCCTCATCTTGATACTCGTGAGTTTATCCAAAACTTTTCAAGTCCCGGATCAATTCGACTGCCGCTTCTCACTGTGCTTCTGATTCCCCGGAAACCCACTTCGTGAAGTAGATTCCTCAGGGATAGGGATGTCAATCCCCCTCTGGGAGAAAACGGAACTCTTCAATCCCCGAAACGCCCCTTGTGGATTGCGATAATACGCATTCGGGTGCGATTGCCGCACAGTTTCGCTGAGGGACGGGATGTGCATCACTCTTCATCGGACGTTTCTGCGATGCCCGATTTTCGGAATGATCTCCTTCCCCTCAAGAATTATTGGAAGCCACTTCGTTCTCCCATGTCCCAATCTTAGAACAGTGACGAGCTCGAGGAACTTTCCTCGCTGCGTATGGCGAGCCAAAACTCACTCGATACGCGCGTCGATACGTTAATGATATGATGCATGCCAGTGTCCAGTGCACGGCGAACGTCGGCCATGATTGGATTGAGAGCCAAAGCGTCCTTTCAACTGTGTGACAGATCAACGGCAGAATCGAATCAATCGGGCATTATTGGAGGGAAACTCCAATCGCCGTGCTCTTTCGTCAGACTCGGTTGCGCATCATCGATGACAGTGGGGATTTCACTGCAGATCTCTCGAACAGTTTTCGCGCAATTCGGTGTCGTTCGCGCGCATCTCGACGACATCTTCTTCCCGCAGACAGATTCCTTGATCTCTGTCGGCATTTCTAGGGCAGACCGTGTCTCAGATAGAGATCTTGGCGGTCCGCAGACCGCCAGAAATAAGACGTTTCCTCGTCCTATCGCGAGTGGAATGTCTTGAGGATTGCCTCCCGTAATGCGAGAGAGGAAACCCGAAAATCATTGACCGAGCTTTTCTGTGTTTCAGTTGGCCGTAGTGAGCCTCGCGGCGGGTGTTCTGGGCCAAGCATTTGGGAAAAATGTTTTGGGATCATTGCTCTTACACAGACGCCATACGACGACGGCACCCACGAGCCGGGTGAAATTCGTCACTCAGAGACACACCGCTCCACGAAGGGTAAGGATGCCAGCGCGTTGGTATAACTTCAGTGCTAGCCCACGTGTTTTCTCTCTCTGGATGGGTTGAAGACTGGCGGGCCAAAGGCCTTTATCCGAGGCCGACTCGAAAATATGCATTGGAGGGTGTTCTCGCCGTTACCTCTCCGTGAGCCCCCAGTCTCGAAGTCTTCTTGTGGGCCATATATGATCTATGCCATCTTCCATACGTCCATCCCTTTTCTCGGCCTCAGAACGGTGGAATTGCGGAAATTCGCCAACGATATACCCAGCGGTCACGGTTCCCAGTATTGATATCTGATCCTTAACTTTTACTTACATACCAGGTCTCCACAACGAGAGCATCCGAGACGAAAGCAGAAGTCGAATCGTCGGATGTAAGATCACCGTCCGTTAAACAGACGGCCGCAACAAAAATTGCGCAGCAGCAACAGAGCAGCCCAATAGGCTCTGAGGCAGCTCCCAGGAAGAGCGAGACTTCGCAAGACGAAAGAAGGCCTTAGCAACGTCTCCCGGTCAACTAGCACAGCGACACGGGCAAGGAGTCGAAATGATTCTCGAACAATTCGAAAATGCCAACTCTGATCTTGTGTTGCGCTAGAAGCCGTAAGAACCCTGTTTCAATACTCAGAATGTACAAACTTACAATAAATCTGCTCGACCAGAAATCCCTCTCCGCGGTTTCCGCTCCTTTTCCGTGACATCAATCAATACCCGAGTAGAGGGTATTGGGAAGCTGCATCTTCAAAGCTGAACCCGGAGTCGGAGGCGGGTCGATCCGACATCCAAAGCATCGGAGGAAATTATCTGGTGCAAACTCTAGACTTTCTCTTTGAGATACGCTGTGCCAGTGTTGCTCCTCAGCGGACTTGAAAACTGACTGGCATTTGATCGGAGAAAGCAATACGAAGCAATACATCTCAGTTAGCAAAAGCGATACCGATTTCCGATGATAGTTGTCGAAGAACGCTGAAATGATTCCGAGTACCACAAGAATCCAAGATGGTAAGAAATCCGCCTGCTCGCGCAGCCTGGATCCATCCCTTGCCAATCCATTCCTCCCCGTTCTGCTACGCTCAAAACTGTCAGTGCGGGGCACACAGAACCAGGCACCTGCACCAGGGGGCCTACGTTGGTAGTAGGCGTACGTGGGCATGAATTGTAGGGGCCTGCGCGTAGGCCCCACGAGATTTCGGTCTCATTAAAGTACTATGGAAACGTTTCCTTGGTCTGGAAACGAGTTTTCCACACGAGAGACTACACCGCATCCACGCATTTCCAAGGATATCCCTGTCGGGATTGTGGTGTCCCGAAGATGTCCTCTACGTCAGGAGTGTCTCAGCAAAATCCGAGTGTTCACGACACGGCTCGCCGCTTTTCACCTCGACGGGATAATCCCGGGGAGTGCTGTCCAGTTCGTGAAGAAAGTAACGCCGGGAGTCACAGCCCATATTGTTAGGGCCGAAGTTTAAGTTTCGCGCGCAATAGAGAGAGAGAGTATGTGCATGAGAGAACGAAAATGTTGACAGCAAACAGAGATGAGACAGTACGAATATATGAGACAATACGTGTGAGAGACCTATGTGTTTTCTATCTCAGTTCACTCTAACCCCTAACAGCCCATAGCCGCTGACAACATGTGGGGGCTAGGCTGTCCTCAGACCAGGAACCGTCTTCAAAGATAAAGGATACTTTCTAAGACTCATAATTCCCGGTGCAGGTAGCGTACGTTGTTTATTTTGAACTCATCTCGAGCACGCTCCTCCCGTTTTATCTGGGATGACGTCGACGCGTAGCGGGCGACAAACCTTGTGCGTTCGATTGGTATGAAGAAGGGCTGTTGGGAGAGCTGGGGAGTAACGTTGGGAGTCTCGTCAGCGGAAAGCTTGGTTGGATCGATCACTCACGACGTGGAGGGAGGTCCCGGGCAAATGATTAACCTGCATCCGGCATCCGGTCTGATGTCGCTTCGCAAGAACTCAAAGCTCGTAAGCTAGGTTGACGGAGTCAAGTGTAGCGTCCTACAAAAACGGGATCCTCATTCGGCGACTAGTCCTCTGTAGCATCCTTGGCAAAGTGTTACCGCTCTTCATCGTTCTTTGCGCGGCTGGAGGTGGACGAGCTCGATTTCAGTTATGATTTACGGCGGCGTCTGAATCGTATGCAACGGCTCGCGGCTCGCTCCAACTGTACAATTAATTGAGGATCTGTAAACTGAGGGTGCTTGATACGCCACCTTTGTGCGTCATCACGAATCAGTTTTCTGGAGCCTTCTTAGGAATTCAATCGACTCGAACTTGCGACTGCCCCGATTCTCCGCGTTCCGACCTGCAGTTCGACCTCGAACCTATCAGATTGGGTGATATAACGAAACCACTTTCCTCGTGTCAGCGATACTCACACGAATTCAGCTTCCGTGGAATCCAGGAGCACACCGTCTCCTTCTCGTTCCGGGCGCCACAGCTCATATCGGCGAGTCCGTGTGATTCTCGGTGGCGCCAACGCAGGGACCGAGATATCTCATCAGAAGAGATTGAGTCGAAGTCAGGATCGATTATCACTGTTCAATATTTCCTCCTGAATCCGAGTTGCCAAGCTCACGTCCCGAAGATAAAGTTGCGGGAAACAGATTCCTAGCGGACCGAGATCCCATGAGAGGGCTCTGCAAGTCTCGCGGGCTTGGCGCTACGACGCGACGGAAGCAAATGATAAGCCCACCTTGATTGAATATGAACGAAATCAGATATTCCCTAGTTCAAATCGAACAAAACTCTGGAAACGCCGAGGGAATTGAGCGTCATTACGTTGTGATCGCGCTAGTCAAGCTGCGAACTCTGTGATCTAACTTTTCCGAGCGGATCAATCCCGGATTCGCGAGCCGTCACAGACGATGTTCACGAGCGGTCCCGGAGCTTCGCATACCAAGGAAAGCTTTTAAGTCTCCGCTCATGTCGCAGCGCAGAATTACGGGAAGGCTTACAAGGATTGTTTGCTGATGAAAATCTAACAGGGAGCGTCACACATCGTAAGAAACCGGCCGGCGGGCCAACCAGTCCTGCCAACAGCCTACCCGTCTGGCAGCGCGCTTCCTTGAGGAGGAAACAATGCTCTTTGTTAAGCACCCAATGAACATCCCAGCGGTGTTACGGTGATCATCAACGACTTGAGTGAAAACGACGCGTAATGTACGCTCTATTAATGCGATGCGTTCTGCTGCAACCCGCCGCACGAAAGGCACAATCTGATTCAAATGAGACCCGGGGTCAGATCTGAGCTCTTCCGCCGAGGCCCTTGAAAAACTCGTCTTGCGGAGGAGACTAACATTTCGCCCTCCGCGAAACAGCACAGCCGAATCGGTAATGACGGTGAGTTTGCTGATTCAGGTGAGGTATATGTGTAATTTCCCTCGTTTGGGTATACGATATTCGGACACAAACTTCTAATTTTGGCTGCGGGCGAACGACCCGGGCTCAAAAAGACGGTTGAATATTCATCCGATGACGAAAAATCTTCGATGGGCGCTCGACGGGTGCCGGTTCAATCGGCGGCAATGCGGCTTCCCGATTCTTATCGATACAATTGTATTTCCGTCAACGTTCCATATTCGGGAAGTGTCCGTCGCCAAAATGGAATCGAGCTTCTTGTGGCACCTTTGATTTATCTTCATTTCTTTCGGACGTGGCATCGCGACGAAAGTGTAACGTCTACAAAACTAAGTTTCCGAAGAAATATGGAGAAGGAATGAACCGATGATAATTGATCGTAACCAATTAGACGATACTTCTAGCCACAGTTTCCGCTCAATCATCAATTATTCTGCGCAGTTCTGCTAGAACAAGCAATAAAATTTAAGACGGCTTTCCGAGGAATGTAGCCCCTGAGTCGGGAATATCGAGATGGTATTGGCGAAACAGGTGGAGTGAAAAACGTGCAATAGTGCTGTTCATATAAGTATGTGCTACCAAACCCCTTTCGAAGGCAATCGGCAACGTGGGATATCGCCTCCGCCGCGGCGGAGCGCCGCGAATAGGACATATTCTCTGAAACCGAGAGAAATTTCATCTACATTCTGCATTTACATTCCTGAGATGAAGTACGCTAACCATTAGTGGATCGAGCAGTAGTCAACGCTTAGTACTCCTCATCCTTTCCTTGGAATAGAGCGCGATTCCGTTTTACCCATTTGGGCGAACAGTTCCAAGTTGGACATACCTCATGTTTAGAGAAGCTCGAAAAACTTCGAATGAACTCATGTCTCGCCCCGATTGGTCCCAACATTAGGTGGGAATTTCCCATCGATGCTCAATTTATGATTCGGGCTCCAGATAACTTCACTACCTCAAATGGGAGAAT
Source organism: Neoseiulus californicus (assembly GCA_028455905.1). Lineage (NCBI taxonomy): Eukaryota > Metazoa > Arthropoda > Arachnida > Mesostigmata > Phytoseiidae > Neoseiulus > Neoseiulus californicus. The sequence continues at coordinate 9,943,022 of JAMQGS010000006.1, read as the reverse complement.
CTGATGAGAGTCCTGAGAATGTTCATCGTGTTGAGTGATCAGAACGGCTCCTAGTTCCGGTACTTGTTGCGGGCAGCCGCGGCTCCTCTGAATATGATGTCACGGTGTAACGCTGTATTTTGGTGAGTACCGTTGGTAGTCGGTTCGGAAGCCCAAACATTCCGTGATACCTGTCGTTTGATGCGTATCGCGGCCTTGAGCGTCTAAGTGAGAATCTATGTAGTTTTTCCGCTGGTCTGGAGCGGCGCTTCCGAGACTCCGTTCAGCTTGAAGATTTGAAGTCCTTCTGAAACGACATATCTAGACCCTCGCACAATGGCATATATTGGGAACAATTATGGCAAGAATCCGACCCTCCAATATCTATGAGTAGATCGCAGAGCCCCAGTTCCCAAACCAGCCCTGCACTGCTGACGGGTTCGTCACGGACACGACAGCCCAGTAAGCTCTCCTCGGAACGAAATCCAGAATTGAAAAATATGCTTTCTCGCTGATCCCTGGGTTCGAATACACTAGATGTCCGCATCCTTCTTCTCCGAATGTATAGACTTCAGAACCGTCCCTAAAACCTTTCCGCCCTCAAAGAACTCAAATTTGCATCAGAGGGAGCTCGGAGGTGCAGCTCAAGTCATCCTCTACCAGAATGTTTCCAGAATACCAATCTGAGATGGAATCCACGTTCATGAACGGGAGCAGGAAAGCTTTCAAAATCCGAACAATGCGGGATCATTTTGACTCTGAGGTTGAATTTGATCGAGTCGAACGGGACTTTCTACTACGCTACTATACGGGTCAATCGATGAGAGAGAAACTTTCATGATCGAACGCGAAAATCCGGGAGACGTCCAGCGGTTTTATCGGTATGACATCAGTATAATCTCTAGCTGGGATTGCGTCATCTGTTCCGCTCATCAAACAACTCTCGAACAGAAAAAACACGAAACAACAGTTCACGAATCATCGAAGATTTCATCTAGCGATCTTGAAATTATCGGCGTTAGTTTCTCGTCTCTGTCGTTAGACTTGTCAGTTGAACCTCCCCTGCTCCAGGTCAGGAGATCGACTCTCTTTCATTCGTGCTTCGACTCCCGTGCTTCCTGAGTGATCCAAGCAGTCGAGCTACTACGCACCCCACCCTCGCTGACACTGTTGCTCCATGGAGTTCAACCTCAGTTGCTCCTGCTGCCGCCGCCGCACCGCAGCTGCTGTTGATGGTGCATGGTGTAGCAGCGACGCCGGTGATGGTGGTGTATGTCACGCGCCGCCAGTGGAGAGGATCTGCTAAAGTCGGAGAGGGTTTCGTTCGTTCGTTCGTTCACTCGCTTGTGTTATGCCGCTGAGACAGCAGCCGTGAGTTACACGGGAAGCAGCGAAAGACTTGGCGGGGCGCAGCGAGCCGGTCGAAGAGAGAATCCACATTCTATCATCGAGCAAGCGATTTAAGCAAGCGACTCTGTGTTCAGTGAATCGACTCTACCCGAAGGATAAGATCAGTGACTTGAAGAGATACCAAAACAAACTTGGATACAGTGTGCACCGTGGACCCTATTCCGTAGGTAAGCATGCAACACTCTAGTAGTGTCTGCTGGTGGAGTCGATTGCCGCGGTCGGCGGAAAGCCTATGTAGCGCTCGTTTGCTCGCTATCCCATCGAGGCGAATCTGTTCTGTTCGAAAAAGTCGGTCGGACCGTCAACAGAAACATCTGTGACCTCTACGTCGTCGCTTGGATCGGCAGACCGAGAGGACGATTCCGACGAAGTCCGCGACAAGAGTATCCCGTAGCTTGCGATTAGGTACCCGCAATCTTCTAGACGGTGCAATCGCAAGAACCGCCGCCGCCGCCGGAAGATTCCGAGGCAAAATGTCAGAAAACCGGGAATCTCGCACAAGTCGCCGGATATTTGTCTGTCTGTTTGTCAGATAGTCAGTCAGAAGGGAAGCGGAGTTCAAACTCATGGGTGCGGTTGTTATGTCTGCGAGAGGCCCCTAAAAATCCGGCGATTCACCGGCCTGGTGGTCTCAACCAGGAACGTAGTTTTCTACAGGCGAATAGATGAGCACCAACCGGACGGAGAACTCTCCCCCCCCAGAACCGAATCGCCGCCGGTCGACGGTTTGCTGACTAGCCGGTGAGCTAGCTGACTATCTCGCTGGTCGGCGCAGCTGACTGACTAGCTCGATGGATAGCTCTTTTAGACTTTTCGGGGCTGTCGTTGAAGACGATTCTGCGGTCAGATTGGGTTCAGAGCCCCGGACGCGTTAGATCTAGATCTTGAGACAGATGAGCTTAAGAACTTCAAGCGAAACGAAGCCACGGGTCCGTCAGCTCCGGATTCCCGAAAAAAAAGAACCAGAAACAGCAACAACACGGAGGCATGTTTCACCCAGGTTGGAACGCGGAAAATGAGGCACGGTCGAAGCATCCGAAAGCTTTAGAGTCGAGAAGATCCCGACGGCCGACCGCAGATCTGGACCGGGACCCCCGAGCACAGAAACTGCACCTGTTGAGCTTGTCTAGAACTTTCATGAAAGTCTAAAGCCATCTCTTAAGTTCTGGTGCTGAAGAAGTCCCGATTCCGAAACCACAACCCTCAAACGTGCGGTTCCGTGTCCCAATCAGATCATCTCGATCGGGATTTGGCACGTTCAGGAGCTCCAACGAGGAGGATTTGCGAGTTCAACCCGCAAACCTTGATCCTGGATGATCAGAGAAGAATGAAGAAACTTTTCGAAATCGAACGGGACTCAACCAAAGGGCCAAACTTTGTCTACTGCTGTCAAGCGAAAGCTTCTTCCAATGAAAGAGTGGGAAAGAATGTTTCAAAAAGCAGTCTCGGCGTGTTTTGACTCTTTGAGTATCGGAGACAAGACGGCCTGAGACACATGGTCAGAACTCGTGATCAGCAGTTTCCTCTTCCCGGGCTAGATGTTGAGGAATTCCTCAGCGAAAATATTGCCTGTCGCTCGAAGATTCGAGTTTCTTTGTCCGGTCGGGCAATGAATGCTTTGACGAATTGCCCCTGAGCAGTATCGAGTGTGTTTTTCCAACGGAGACAACGGTGACTGAACGACGAATCGGTCCGTCAAGAGTTCACCACTCCCGCTTGGGTACCGGGCAGTCGGCCGACCAACCGGCCTGTCGTCCACTCAGACGTGACAGACACACTGACTGACTGACTAACTCTCAGGCAGCCATGAGACACTCATTCAGGCAAGCGGCAAGGAAGCTCGGAGACTCAGTCATCCTCGTTCATCTTCCCCTTTCGGGCTATGTTGTGCCCAGCTAAATTTAGTGAGTTTGAGAAGCCATCTCTGGCTTGCTTGCTTGCACCATGTAACACCTGGCTTCCACGCGGACATGGCGTTCAGCTGAGCACATGAAATCAGCGAGCAAACGAAAAGCCAGAAGAGAAAGAAAAAGAAACACATTCAGAGCCACCGCATACCGGTACGGTCCGCAAACACGAACCGCCGATCGCGATTGACGCCAATTATCCCAAACGGCGTCTAAGAATCATTCGAAGCCGACACTTCGATTCGATATGATCGTACGTGGAAAATCAAACACGGCACACGTACCTTATTCGTTGTGGCAGGAACGCGGTTTCGCGGTAGAAGTGAAAGAGGACGCCTGTACCGACTGACTCCGTGAAATCTTCCACAGTTCTGGATTCAAGTACATGCTTCGTGAAGTATCTCTATTGTGTCGTTTCTCCCTCAACTGAACAAGGCCTTTCGATTCTCTCGTTCCATGTGATTTTGAAAACGCTTGGGTAAATCCTTTGGAACACAAAGTTTGAATACTGCTTGCTCTGCTTGGCGGGAAATATTCACCATGTATGTCGATGACTCCCGGGACTGAACTCCGCAACGCTCAGACAGCGCGTGGATTCGAGTCGTGAGTGACGGGGCTCCTTGGATGTGACGGGAACCGTGTTGAGAAGACGATTCAAGAGGTTGAAATTTCATTCGTCGTTCCATCTCGTCTTCCCTCTTCTCTTGGTGGAACTCACAGAACCTCGCGCGTTTCGTGACCGGTGTGACGCCTCGCTTCCCACCCTTCACTTTCTCGATGAATTCAATGTTTTATTTCTCATCGGAACGGCGTTCGAATGCGTTTGTGTTGGATGTTCCACGTTTCGGGTTCCGTAATGTTTACGCTTACCACAAGCATCGGCGCCGATGGTTACGGTGGCCACGGCGGCATGGACAGCATGAGAGAACTACTGTTTCTGGGTTACGACCTTTGGCCCTTAACGGCAACAACTGCTCAAAAACAAATCTGCATAATCTTCTCATTCCAAGACAATGTCCAAGCAACTGGTTCCATTTGGATTAGCCCGCCCGGTCATGATGGATCCACTTCCTATCTCGCCAAGATTATGTCGTGGTTCGGAAATCAGGCACCGTCCCGAATTCGTTAAACGGCCCGTGCTAGATCGGTGTTTATCAGAAACGGTTCAGAAATCTGAATCACTTCCGCAGATTCTCATAGTTTGGCTCGAGAACACGGATCTCGAGTTTTACGGAATCCCGATTCAGAAGGTATTGAATGGCCGGATATCTGCTTGGATTTTGGGAAAACGTTCGGCAATCGCATTCTGAGCCCTTACGGAGATACGCCCGTACGTTGTTAGGTCTGAGCGTTGACTGACGTAACTTGTCGCCCGTCCAGATAGAGCTGAGAGAATTTGGCGGAGCGTACTGATTGACTGATTTGGGAGAAGAAAAAATCGACTCGAATTTCAACCGCTACCTTGCGATTCGAGACTGGATCGTGAAATCGTTCACGTTGGGCCTTGTTTTGCTCTCGATTCTGTTCGACTCTCGAAACTTTTCAGGATCGAATCCTCAAAAGTACTATGGCCGTTTTTGATGATTATATGATGATGATTGAAACCGTAGTTACACAGTGCCGAAGGGCAACTTCGAGGCCATATAATTAAAAGTCTGTACATTACAACCTTGAACGCTGGAGGCACATTCGTTGGTCAACTTGCACCACGTGAGCCAGAGCCGGCGCGTCGTTGAATGATCAATGCACCACGTATTTATAGAGTAAACAATCATCACCGAAAGACCAATTAGTTCTATCAGTGTCGGCGTGTTTGTCGCTACCGTCGTCATTCGTGAGTGTCACCAGGAACCATAAAATCGGAAACGCATTAATTAGGCCGTAATTCATCATGGGAATTCCGCGCGACAGAAAAAAAAGATGGCTGCCCGCGATGCAGGATCCACGTAGCTTCCGTAGGTCTACGTGTGACAGGAAACAGATGGGAACAGACGCCCAAACGAGCCGCTGACTTTGTATCTCAGTTTTTTTTTATCATCTAAAACTACTTCTCATCTGTTTCCGTGAATCATGAATGCCATTCACGTTCTCGAATTCTTGGATGGAATTTCTGAACGATCCCTGGACAAATCACCGCGACATTTTCTTTTTTTCTCTCGAAGTCGTGACTTTATTTGTTGACAAATAGCTGCTCGTGGGAATGTCGGCGCGTGTCGAGTCTGGTTTGTTCGAGCGGACGGCTGGCTCTTCGAGAAACTTCTGTGGAATTTCAGAATTCATCTTCGCCGAAGTGGGGAATGCGAGCGGTCGACTGTTCGGAGTCTCAGGTGGTGATTCACGATCGTGTTCTTTTACGATGCCGCCGCATCGTCGTCATGTTAAGTCATCGCGGTATTGTCAACCGCCGAAGGGTGTCCAGAGATTTCTCTGTTGACACTCGTGACTCTGGGCATGATTTGTAAATACGCTCCCGTGATGCGCGCGCGCAAACAAATCTTCGATGGCTTTACATGTCCGCCTGTGTCTCTGCTCGTCTGCTCGTCAAAGGTGAAGATATTCTCGGACCAATCGATGATAGAGCTGCTTGTGGACGAGTCCCTCTCAGCTGTGTTGCCCGACACCTGCCAAGGCTTACATGAGCTGAGCATGATGGTAGCGATCTTTAGGTTGTCGACCAGATCTCCCGCCGAAAAGCTTCTTTTTTCCATCTTATATCTCGAGGGATATTTTCCCGAACAAAACCTCTTCCTTATTCGTCATGTGTTCGTCAAATGCGGAGCCACTAGAACAGCCTCTTCCTCTGTGATGGTCGGACCCGCAAAACCCCGCTCTTCTTGTGAGTGTACTACTTGTTCGGCAACGGATCGAGAAACGGGTAAACACAGACCTCTGTTGTACGAGGTGTCGAAGTTTGCGTCTAATTCATCGTCCTCCTTCCTAACGGTTCCAAGATGATTTGGAACCGTTAGGAACAGGGAGAGAAACTTTCGCTCGCCACACGGCCGGATTTGAAAGGAGAAACATGAGTTTTGGGGTCAAACCAGAAAAGCTTGAGACAATTTCGGCGCTTTCGCACAGATTGTCCGATGTTCGTTGAGAGGAATTCAATCTTTTCGGCAGGAGCTGCGACGACAGGTCGAGAAAGGAAGCAAGGAGTGGATTGAAGTCGGTCGTTGCTTTGTTCGGATGCGAATCTTTGACAGCGTGAAAGTCGTGCCTTACCTAAAACAACATTGGGGCCCCGTGGGTGTTGCTTGTGCAGAACGCTGTCGGGAAGCCTCCTCCGAGCCAGCTGTTGCGGCTCCGTCGGCGTGTGGCTGTGCGCGGCTTCAAATCGGATTTTTTTCTACTTTGGTTTGCTTGTTTTCGGTCACCGAACAAAACGGTCAGACCGATTCGTGGCATCCCGTTCGCTCCTCATGAGCCTTCAAGGTCGACCGAGCCTGTTGAACAAGACAAGTTGAAGATGGTTCAAGCCCTGACGAAACTCCCGGTGACCACGAATTGGATAACGTCAAGAGCAAGCCACACGAGGTCAATTATTCGCTGCTTGGAATTTGATGAAATCCACAAAAGCTGCGGTTATACTCGATTCATGCTGATTTCTTTTCCACTTGCTTCCTACATGGCTACTTTCATCTTAGCGTCTCGTGTTTCAACCGAACAAATAACCCTTTCTCCTAATGGTATCTCTGTTAACTGACCCCGAAAATGGTAACGCATACCTCTTGTTCCACTCGAGCAGTCAGTTCTTAGGCCGGGACGCATGTTCGAGGTTTTTCGGGTATGTTTCACTCAATATGAATGAATCCCGTTCTCTGACTCCTCATGTTTCCCGATTTTCGTTTATTTCTCCCCCATTTTGGAACAATGTCTCCACTTTTTGCAAATCTTCGCTCAATTTCGAGGACCTCGAGGTTCTCGTGGGTGACTGCTTGGAACCACGAGCAGTCATCTGGGTGAACGGACGATGATAGAAAGCGTACCTCGTTACGAATTCCAGCGGAATGCTTTTTCATAGCGTGATCAGTTGCACATTCGTAATTCACAACGACGAAGCTCTCTGTTTTCGGCTCTATTCGGTGCGTGCCCGGGAAATCGCTACGGAAGGTTCGCGTTTTCGACAGAAGCATCCTGTTGACATGTGGGTAGGACAGTCGAGACTGGACAGTTGGTTGACAGTTTCTTCCTCGATATACTCTCCATTCTTCAACTCCTCCGCTAGTTTTGTGCTCTGGGTGATTTGTTTGCGTGCGCCGCGCCGTTCCCTACGAGAAATGATTTTTCGATGAAAAGCATCGGAGACGGATGATTTTCTGTGCTCAGAAATAAATGACACCATGCGATATCGACGACCAGCAAAGCAACCACCGTAACCGGAAAAATTGATCGTTGATCGATGAAGCCAAAGAGACGATGGAGAATCATTCCCCGAAACCTTCAAATGCGAGGAAGAATTCCTCCCTGGGAAATCCATGCGATCATCTGGATTCGGAAGTGACAGCAGTTCCGGCCAAACTGTAAACATTTTCTGTGGCGAAGCGACTGAATTCTACGAGGTTTTCGCTGGTTTCTGGTTCGACAGAGCAAGAAGTTTTCAGACGCCGTTTTCAGTTCAGACTGACAAAGTTCCAGACTGACACAGCGCGTTGTACTCTCTAGTTCACGAATCTTCCATCGGAATATGGCGCGATCGCGGAGCATCATAACGAAAGTAGCGGAAGCATGCGTGCTGACCGCAATAACAAGTTATCCCTCTCAGGAGAGTCTAAGACGGTCCAAGGTCAAATAGTTGGAATTCCAATTGTCTTAGTCGCCGTAGAATTGTTCCAACGCATTCGCTTCCAATGTTTGTTATGGAACTTCTCCTTACCTGCGATGTCTGCGGTCGCCGCAGACATCTACAGTTGGCAACATGGATCTCGAAGACCGAATCGTGCAGATGTTGGAGCTGGTTGAATTCGAGCCCCGAATCGTTCGATCTGCGAAACTTATGGAGACGTCCGTCGTGTTTACTCCGACGCTCGGGTTCGCTCAGCCGGATCCAGCGTATTTGTTCGCCAATCTAAAGAATCATGAAACTGGAGCTCGAAGCGATCTCAAAGAATGTGCTGGCGTAGCCCGGCAATTCCTCTACGGATGCGCACGGAAGCGGTTTCTTGACGACGACGCGACGTCTAGCTGATCTCACCTCATTGTATGAAACGTCAGATCATGCGATGAAGCACAACTACCCACATGGTATTCCGCGAGACAGTGGCTAACTCGTTAGTAGTCGGTCGCCTGGCGTATGACCGCTGGAAGCAGCTCAACTTCGTGTTGATTTGCATTGAAAAGGCCTTTCCAAGCGACCGGTTGAGTGAATGGACGGATAGTTGAGCCGAACAAGCGTTTGGAACAGCGATTGTGTTGCTTTTCCGAAAGGGAGCTAATTGGTATTCCGCTTGGGGTCAAAGACGCTACCTATAGTAAAGTATGTCTTTACTCTACAGGACACCGTTTATTGTCCACGAGCTCGTTTGTTTTGGGTTTCCTGTTTTCGCGGGAAATCAATTTATAAATTCAGATTCGTAAGTCGTGAACTTCACACCCCGGGCTCGTGAGCCCGTCGGAAAATCTCCCATTGTGACCCGAAACTCTGTCAAGACTCTTCCACATTCAGGGAAACCTTTGAAATAGGGGGGACGAGAAATATTGTCCCATATTTGTTCCATATTCTCTAACTGGTGATTTTTGTTTTCCAGGTGTTGTTGAAGGCCCGCGTTCTCAGACATCTGTAACTTCAGATGCCATGAAGATTGCTTAGTGCCATAGTCTCTGCCACTTCACTCTATCCCAAATTAGTTCACGAGCTAATTGGAATCAGGAGAAGATAAAAGAAAGCGGGCGGGAATCCGCAGGAGGAGTTCGAGCATCGGTCGAATAACTAAAACTCCGAACGAATCAGCCATGGATTACTATTACGACCGACCAGTGAGCCGCGCCCGAGGAAGATTGGTGGCTTCAAGACAAGCCTTCTTCGAACAAGCGGGCAGTCCCGCTCAAAAGAAAGAAACCTCTCGACCGTTAACGAGCCTCGTCGACGAAAAGCTCGAGAAGTTCACGAAATCCACTCAGGAAGCCACCAGAAATCTTGCCAAATCCACTCCCGACTTGACAGCTCTCGAAGAAGATGCCAACATCCGTGTCAGCCAACATCTGTCGAAGTCGAGAAGCAACCTGAACCAGACCTTCGACAGCTCCTTGTTCCGCGCTGCGAAACCCGTCGATGAGGTCGACTTGCCCAGGCCGAGTTCACCCAACAAATCATTCAGTTCCTACTTCACCGCCAAGAAGCCACCCTTGCCTCCGAAGAAGCCCTCGTCGCCTCCGCCACCAGCACCTGTGCTGAAAGAAGTCAAAACAGCTGCATATTCCGCCCCTCCGCCTGCAACGGTGACTTCAGCGTACCACAAAGGAACCACAGGAGTTGCACCTGCACCTGCTGCAAACAAAATGTCGGAGTTCGATCGGATCGTGAACTCTATCAAATCCACAGACACCTACAAACGCTACAAGAATCATCCGGCGATGTCGCAGCCCGACCTTCGAAGACGCAGCAAGAGTCTCGGTTTTCTCGAGCTTGACGAGGAAGACAACTGGGTTCTGCCGACGAAACCGGTCGCGGAACCAGTTTTTCCCGAGCTCAGCGAGAGGTCTGTGAGCACTACTCACTTGGCGAAGAAGAATGCTTCAAACGCCACTGCTGGGACCACGTCATCAGACGACGAAGCCAGCGACTACGAGGACGTCCCGATTCCGTGCAACCGTCTCACCGCCGCCAAATCAGAATTCGAGCTCCGAGTTGAGAAATCCCTCAAAAACCTCAACTTACCCGAGTGGTATACGAAATCGAGCCGACCTTCGAGTCGCGCGTCCATCTTGTCCGGCCGAAACACGCCTGCCATGTCCAGTGAGCGCTTTACTCGAAACCGACCCGACTACGAGTCGTTCCGGAGCGCCTACTCGGTTAGCAGCAGCACGACTCCCCCAAAGCGTGAGACGGTTTCGCGTACGACGACGCCATCGTGGAGAAGCTTCAGTCGTCGGAGTCCCCCGACGCCCAGCAGCGAGTCCGAGCATCAGAGCATGGAGAAAACTCAGAACTGGATAAACTCGCAGCATTCCGTCACAACGACGACTGCTGCCAGCACTAGAGAACCTTACACCGGGTGGAGACGTGCTAAAGACCTCTCAGATACGGAGTTTTCTTCGTCTTTCGAAGAAAAGCGTTCGGGCAGCGAGCGGTATTCGTTCGTGCAGGCCGTCAATAACTCGGTACTGTCCGAGGATCGCAGTTACATGGAAACCAGCTTCGACTCGACTCCCACGACCGAGTACCACAACAAGGTCTGGATCGAGTCGTCGCTAATTTCCAGACCTGCTGTCAACGGTTACCAACAAACTGATTATCAGGAGAGCTACAAGGAGCAGAGCTACCCTGGCTACAGATCCGACTACGGGGTGTACGAGAAACGTCAGAGCCGCCATCCTGACGTCATCTACAACAAGGAGAAGCCCCCGAGACCGTCGACGAGACATCCATTCTCAGGCGGCTTGCTAGAAGCCGTGGTTTGAGACACATGTGTATTATTCCGCACCGCTTCATCTTGAGCCTAGTCCAGCTTTAACCCGGCCGGCCCCATCAGGCTTTGTATTACTGCAGAAACTTCTCTGGATATATGTCCTCGATCGATCAGACGAGGGAACGTAAGACACAAGGAGGACAAGAGAGGAAGTTTGAACGGATGCTGTCAGCTGACTTCAAGGATCGGCAGAGGGAGAAAGTAAGAACTTTCGGAAGATCTGAGGGATAGTTCGCGGGCAGGAACACGACTCCGGCAAGGATCAGAAAGGAGCAAGAGGTGGCCGCGACTGATGAGCCCGTGAGCGAGCCGTATGTAAATAAAAGCCTACCTCAACTTTCGCTTTGCTTCGTAGTTGCGATTACGAAGATTACCCGGGGTTTCACTCTCGAGTTTGCGTCGGGGAAGCTGACACCTCGTACGAACCCGACAGGCAATACATTTCGATAATATATATACATACGAAACATTTATATATACATAACTATATATAAATTGTAGTTTGCCAACGATAAACTTTTATTCTACGATAGGAGAAGCGAGCGGTGTGTTCAATAAACGTCCCTTCTGCCTCGATAAACATTCTACTCGTTCTTTGTCAATTGGTCCCAAGAAAAGGAACTAGTGGCTCCTTCAGGGAGGGAGCCACCCGTCGGTACTTTTCGTAACTTCTAGGGTTGGAATCGGTATGAAGAGGGTGGGATTATGTTACTCGACACGGTACCAAGCTCTTTTTTCGTGAATGAAATGTCTATATCAGCTCAGATCTATTCGAAGCGATTCAGATCAGCGGCTCGTATGATCACTACGTCCTGCTCGAAGCAAAACTGGTGAGACGAACGGAATCAGTGATTGGGAATGCAGACTGCTCTGACCAGTGACAAGATCTTTAAGCAGATAGCGCAGTCTACGCGACGACCGCAGATTCGCATGTGTGGCACCACATATGTCATTTGATAGACCGAGCCTTCTACATAGACCACTTTGAGAATTTCCCTCCACAGCAAACATTTTGCGGCCGACCTGTGGATGATCCTTCGAACCCTATGAGCCCCTTGGTTGGATTGCTCAACAAAGCCTAATGCAACGCAGTAGATCACCTTTGGATCAGCTCCAAATCACCGAAGTTCCAGAGCTGGCAGACCAGCCAGCATTCGTACAGGAGCTTCCAACCAACTGCCGAGGTTCTGCCATCCATCCGTTCAGGATATCGTGCCCGATGTTCAGGTTTCCCGACCTATCGAGATTATGTTCCTTCCAGGATCAAGTCTCTCGACTCACTTCAGTTTTCGTATTTACAGAAGCCTTTAACCCGAACAACAGACACGGATGACCGCAGAGCGTGCCCCAATATTTACCATGTCCCTCTTGCTCAAAATAGAAACGTTTTTCTCTGTTTTTGTTTTTGAAGCGATGTCGTGTCGTCAAAGCCAGGAGCGGCTTAGCGCGGCGCTACTCGAATTGTCAAATCTCTCCGGAGTTCAGGAATAGCCCAACGAGCGGGCCGGTCACTGAAAGCGAGTGAGTGCGTGAAAGTTGTGGCTTCCGACTCCTCCGTCGCTGTAGCGGTTCAACGATTCGAGCCATTCACTCTGCGCGTTCGCCTATTCATTCACAATCGTCTATCCATCTTAGATCCTTCATTATGTTCTGTTCAGTGATCCTTGATACACGATGTTGAGGCGACGCGCGTGGTTACGCCCGGTAAATTATTTTGAGCATTTATCTCTGCAATGACTGCCTGTCGCTGGCTACTTCCCGGTCGCGAAGCGTCTCCTCACGTTCAGGATCCGCGTTTGGGACCTGACACACAGTCGGGCTTGCTCGAATACCGGTCCAATCTCGGAGTCGGATTTCCCGAAGAGTATTTGATTTCGGGGAGGATTTGCGCCCTTTTCTCCCCAATTCGCAGTTGAATTACTGTTTGGAAAACAAACGCAAAAACGAATGAGCGAGCCAAACAAACGAGCATGACAGGTTCGAAAAAAACAGACCGCTGCCCAGGGGCGCCCTCGTCACAGTTATCAGATCGAACACGAACGTCGCGTCATGTAAAGTGAGTGGCCCACTTCGTAACAATAGAAACAACGCCATGCGACGAGAGCAAGCAACAAGCAGGCGGTAGGCAGAGCCTCAGCTCGACCAAACGGCATGCCAGTCGAACGCTTCCGAATGTTAGGTTTGGGACAGGGTTTTCCGCCGGTACGCCTCCTCTAGTTGCTTCCATCGCTGGAAAACTAAATCACCTCTGCTGCTCTGGTCCAGGTCGATGGGCCTCTGGAAACGTCAACTCTACGAATTTTCGGGTCCCAGGCTATCGTTTGTCTCAAGCAACCTGGAAAAAAATTCGGAACAAAAAAATCCCAAGGTCAAGAGCCAGAAGCAAAAAGATTCCTCAGGATATCCGCAGGAATTGCTGATGAGAACATACTAGCTATGGAACATAGTTTTGTTCGAATATTGATTTCAATGGATGCGGATTGTGTCTGTATAGCTGGGCAAGCTCGTCATGGGATTCAGAGAGCGCGGGACACGTGATTCCATCCACATCGGAGTGAGACCTTCCATGGATCAACAGCTACAGAACCATCGGCCGATCTCGACATCGGGGTGGAATGTTTCTCTTTCATTGCCCCGGAGGTTACGAGTAAGTTGTCGAAGCGCTCATTGAGAGCCAATCATTGATGGTGCACGTCCTGATTCGGAGTCGCCGAGTCAAGGCCGTCGTGTATCGAACGAATCATTGCCAATACTGCGAGACCGTTCCTTCTCGCAGCTGTCGCCTTCTCACTGTATCTGTATATATCTTACGTCGACCTGTCGCTCCGTATGTCCGCGCGTTTCCACAGTGGGGGCGTTGTCACGAATCTTTTCAATTGAATGACCCACAGCCCGGCCGATATATCGACGAACCGACCGCCGACTCATCATGGTTTGAATTCATGTTTGCTTGATTGACATTCAACTCCAACGCGATACGACTGTTCTATCTTCATCGGTGCGGCGCACCTTGGTGAGGCTTGGATTAATGCCGTCGTCTATCGGTTATGCGACCAAGCGACCAAAATGAAACAAACGATCACGGACCGTTTTGAATCAGCTGTTCTACAGCAGCTGTCCGACTGTCTCTCCAGCGGTTTGACATTTGAATTCTCAACACGAGACGGCGACGTTCTATCTAAGGAAGTCGCGAGGTGGAACCCAACTCGACGATTGTTATCCATTGATAAAAAACGTAACGACTGAACAGAATGTTCTCTGGGAGAGGCTGCTACCAAATGTGAAGTATGAAGCAAAATAAACCGATGAAGTATTCAAGGACTACGTCAGAATGGAAGCTCACGTCATCTCATGCGAACGATGCCGTGTTCCATTCGAGTTTCATCATTGCACAGAATCAACAAGTCTGCGCATAGCATCCCGCCCCTACAGGGAGCCTTCAAGACTTCGGTAGAAGTCGCGGCGTCATGTCTGAACGGCCTCGTACAGCGTTCAGAATTTCCTCGAGGATCTCAGAGATAAACCTGGGCTTGAATTCCTGTGCATCTATCCAAAGTTGAAAATTTATTCTTCTCAAAAATGTGGGAAATTCATGCTGATTATTGTATACTCGCGATTCACGAAGATGAAATTGTGCCTCTCCTTTGTCGAAAGTCGATTGCTGTCAAGCTCGTGGATCGAACGCCGATCGGAAGGACGATCGGAGGGGAATGTTGTTTGGAAAAAGAATGGAACATGTTTTGAATGGCACCATAACAGCGGGCAAGCTGACCCGACCTTGGCGATTGGCGATCGATAGTGACAGTTTCCGAAACAGCAGCTCCGCTCAATTGAGAAAAACGATTCCAGCGAATGATAATTTGTCACCTTCCCTGGGACGATCCGAGTACTCCGTTCGAAGACAGATCAGTATCGCTATTCATCTTCATAAATACGCTATATTCTGTTATCGCGTCTTGTTCTCCAAAGTTGTCGATTCACGACGATGCCTTGTTGGTACGGAACAGACGATCCGCAAGCGGGGACGTCATACAGACATTCTACGGAAGTTCTACGGGGATTTTACGATCCCTACGAAGCGTAAAAGTGAGATATCGCCTTCCGCCGGCTCTCTCTCTCTCTCTTCCTCTCGTTAGACGAGAGTGACGGCTCAAAAGCTTAAGAAGGAATGGTTGAGAGCGAAACCCGAGAAACTGGAAGCGAAAAGTCAAGGCATCACAAGTCTCTACGCCGCGCCGCCGTCGAGAGAAGGCTAAGTCGATGACGTCACCGACCGAATCACTTCGACCACGAAAACAACGATGGAGGGTTGACGTCGTCGCGGAGAGCTCCTACTCGATTAGCTCAAAAACAAGAGCATTCCATAGACATGGTGCAAGAGGTTGGCAGGCCGGCCGACAGGCCAACAAGCTGGCGGCAGGATGGCTGGTGTGGTTTCCATCCAAGGCTAACTTCCGGAATGCGGTCGGGACACGACGTCCGTGACAGTCCATGCGCCAGCCGATAGAGGAAAGCGTGACGCGGAATTCGACGCCATCCGATGCAAGGTCGTCGTAGACGGCAAGCTATTGTCAACAGCAGTTTCGGGAATGGTCGCAAATCGAGTGGAATCATATGGAAACTCGCATGCTCGGTCTGAATGGGGGTTCGACAGAGAACCAGAATGAACCACCTTGAAGGAGTCTCATTGAAAGCTTTGGATATGATTGGATGTTCCAAATAATGAATTTGATCGCAGATTATACCGTCAGACCAGTCGGAGCGTGACCCGCAAAGAATGATCAAATGGCATCATGCTCATTCGGAGGGAGACGAGTTTGTTGTTCGTGTGATGTTCATTCAATTTTTTTTCGACAAAAAGTTGGTTTCAGTGAAGATCCCTACTGGCCACGGAGTTCAAGCACTAATTTTCTTGTTGTGAATATCTCCACAAGCTCGTTAAGTATCAGAGGACACTCATTTTCAGACAAAACAGCCTCTGAATCTGACTTCCCAAGCTCTGAATCTCGGTTTCGCATCATTTTCTGCTCCCAGAGAACCAGAAACGCTCGGCGAGATGTCTTACACTGCATCTCTGCACGGGTGCAGTGGAACAAGGGTGAATCATTGTCATTTGTCGTCCAGGAGATTTCCATAGAACCAGAGTTTGTTTTCATCTCCAGCATAGCCTCCGTTTCGATTGCTGGGCCCAGAAAATGATTCAAAATTTCGAACATGAACATTCGGCGAATTTTTTTCCCCATGAATAAACCACCTTTCCAAAACTGGAAGGTGGCAAATCCATAATTTTCCGGAAGGACACATGACACAGGAGGACACAAGTTCCATTCCGAACAGCGAATGGTGGAGGTAAACTCTTTCTTTCTTTACAGCATGCGATGAGACTTACTCATCGAGAGTTAAATCTTGCATTCTTGATACGATATAGTCGGCCAGGTATTCCGTGGGTCAGAGTCACCAGCAGCGAGACGTGTATTATGGCTCGAAGACGCATGGTGGCGCGGCGCGCGATCGACACAGGAATTCTTCTATGAATTATGTTCTAAACGTTAAGCTAGCAAAGTTCACAACGAGCCAGCGGCGGGTGAATTCGCCGATCACATATTGTTACGTATGAGATATACGACCCGTCGTAAGATCGTTCGAGAGACTTGTCCGGATTCAAACGTATTGCATTGTCTCGCGGCTGACGAAGAAATACAAGCAAGCGCTCGCTTCAGGATCCAACCTTGTTTCGTTTCCTTGGTTCAATGCACCTGCATAGACATCGCAGAAACAGATTCGAATCATTCTGACGTATCTACCACTGGCGATGGGAGCTAGGAGTAAAGTCCTCGAGAATCAGCAGTTCTTAGTCAGCACGGATCTCATTCTATAATCTCCTTTTCGATAGTCTTCGATCCCCACATAGGAATCCCACATCTATTCTGAACCAGTGAGCTCAACAACAATCGTGGATCGACGAGTGAACTTAAGGTCTAATTCTTGGGAAAGATGTGCCAGCCTCCTCTGGAACCTTTCCGGGTCGGAAGAATGGATTCAGGGATTCGAATGCGGGACTTTGGATCGAAAAACATTCTCCGTTTCCCGAAAAGTTCCCTGGAAAATTCCACCGCTCTCAAAATCGTCCCGTTCGCGATACCATTCCAAAACGTTCAAAAAACTCCACCGGAGACCCCCGGGACGCACCAGAATTTTTCCTGAATTTCCGGGAAAAAAATCGGATTCCCAGCAGAAAAAAAGTGGCGTACAAAATCCTGAAATCGCTCGAAATTTTCATGCCAATGCGACAAACGCGACGGAACCAGGGTCGAAGCACCAGGATTACAATCCTCCATCGGGTCCATGGGCGTCGGCGACGACGTTATGTGATGAATGGGGCCATGGGTGATCGCAGTAATGGTATTGAAAGCTGAATCCATATCCACAAGGCCGTCGATTCTCACAGTGCTACACGGCATCGCATGTCAGCCAATAAATAATAGGCAAATTTCTATGGGAAGTCGGTGCAGTGTGTGCCGAAAATCTTCAAACCAGTGATTTAATCTTTCGTTCGGGAGTTAAACGTCGCGCGTAGTTTTCTGCCATACGAGTGTAGCCGCGAGCATGAACTGTCGATTGACGGGCGTGAAAAGTGTCGCTGACTGACTGCATAGAGACGCGACGCGATCCCTGTATCCGCGCTGCCACCCACTGCTGGTGTTTCTGCGGCAATCTGTCGTCGGCCCGACCTTGACGTCTGCGAACGTCACTGCAATTTCCAAATCGTTAGAATCGTCGTCTATTCGTTAGAAATGCATTCTTCGCCGATGACGGCCACAGCCCCGGAACCGGCTTTTGTTGATTTACACTCGATCGCACCTGAATGCACTGGAAAATTCATCTTGATCCAGGTCCTCGGACCAAACCCAGAGCGTTCCCTTCGAAATCGTTCCATAGAGCAATCCAGGGTAACAGAGAGACGAGAGGAACGGTCACTGCAACTGTGAATCCACGTCAAAGCTTCGGACCATTGATCGCAATCCGATAGAAGTCGTGATTCTCCACGGTCGCTGTGATGAGGATTTTTATTTTACGGAAGGAAATTAGCGCGGGAAAACTGGCCCGACGTATCGTTGAAGTCCGCACTCAACGATTCGGAACGCTCGAATCAGGGGATGGGTACAAAAACCGCTGCAGATATACCTGACTAAAAAATCGTCGCCAAAAAGAGCGGCGTTTTTTGCTCACGACGCCCATAAGTTCTCACACAAATTGAAATATCAAACGCGTGTCCGAACCACGACGCGGAATCACCTGAAGTAACTCGAAACGAGTTCTTATCAGAAGAGTGAGAGTGGAACTCAATGTGTCTGGCTTTGGGCGGACACATGCGGTAGTCGCGTCTGACAGGAAACATTGAGGTGCTGAGATTCGTATCCGAATCGGAGGCGAGTGATAATTGGTTCATTCCGTTTTCAAGGAGAGAGAAACGGAAACCATTCATGAACATCACGACAGAGGGGAAGAATATCCTTGATCAGGACTCGGGAATTTCTCGAAGTGTCGCCACGTTCTCAGATTCCGCTCATATTCAATATGTAGATGCTTCCGTAGCTCTGTTTCCTGTTAAAATCGCCAGAAAAACCGCTACGGAAGTTTGGCTCCAAGAGCGGCACCATGAGAGACCTTCTGAAAAGAGTTCGAGCAAAACGAATGCAAGGTAGAGGAGAGATGAGCGAATGAGACCGATTACGTTTCTCTACTACATATGGGCCCGCTGAGCTCAGCGGAACAACAACAACCCATAGCGGACAGTGTTTTCCAATCCATTCTGACAGATTTCCATTCTGAACACCCACACGGCGTGTAAGCGAGCGAATTAAGCATGCCTGTTGCCTCAAGATGATTTATTCCCTGTGAATTTCCGAGCTGTCACTCATTTTCTTAATCTCAACACTGCACAGAATCGTAATGGATGAATTCCATTAGAGTATTATCCCACCGCTTGCATCGTGTGGGAAGATAAGCTCCTGACTCCTCGCTCCTCGGCAGCCGAATATCTCACCATCACCAAATGCAATTCCACCATCTGAGCTCAATCTCCAATGCTTCGCTTGCCTTATCGCCACGGTTTGTCCGGAATTTCCATTATGATTTGCTCTCGCTCCTGTTTTCAATTACGCAGCGTCGTCAAGTCGTCATCCTTCGCTGACGGCTGCCGAAGTGCTTGATGGAAAGCTTTGTCCGCCCGCTCGCTCACTCACTCTGGAAAAGCGATGACGGAACACGTCTCGTCCCGAACCCTATCGCCGTTGACATTAATCGAGTTCCAGACGGTGGAAGAGCATTCCAAAAAAGTTTCTCCACCGCGTTGGGCGGAACTCGCCGCTTCGGAACGACGAAGGCACCGCAGATCACTGTTTTGAGCCTTGATCTCAATGCTTTCAGCAGTTTTCTTTTTGCCACAGCCTTTTCCGTACCGGAATTAGTCGGAAACCTCCCTGTTAAGCCGGAAAATCATCCACCAGGGAACGGGCTGGGTCCGAGGGTGAAATCGCAACTCCTTCTCCCCGAGGTCGCCGAGACTCGTTTCACACTCCTAGTCATTCTTACTCGACCCCATGGACAAAAAGACAGAAACGGGCATCGGAGAATCTCGATTCAGTCCATTTCAAAATTTTTGAAGCTCAGGAAATGTCTGTGTGCCAGCAGACTTCGGAAAAGTCGTCTCGGTTTCGCAATCGTCATGAAAAACACCGTGAACACCGCCCGGAGGCGTATGTAAATCCTACTGAAAATCACGGTTCGTGTTCGCTGGACTTCTTCCTCGCGCTAGCTCACGTGGGTCGCAGCGGTGAGTTTTCGCATTAGCTCGATCGTAATTCGTGGGAACCTGTTGTTGAGCTCATAAATTTGTGGCTATCTCAGATAGTCTTGAGATAGGAACGAATGTTTTCTTCTCCTCTGTGGATGTATTGGGCGAACCCGGGATTCGCCGACATAGTCGAATCCGCACCAGGGACGGACGGCTTCCCCAGTTTTCCAGAGGGACCATTGTTCCGTTGCGGTTGACAGTGATCTACCGTGACGTCGCCGTTTGGAACGGGACCTGAGGGATATGATTGACAACGATCTGTTAGGTCAGCAGACGCTGATGATGTTATTCCAATAGAATCCAAACACAAAGCCCCCCATTGTCTTTGAGCATCCTTCATTTTTCACACTTCACGCCCCTACGACGACTCTCTACTCGAGAAAGAGGATCGTTCCGAAGACGACGACGTCGATGATGCCATCAGTGACAATTTCATTGTTATCCCGATCTTCTTCATAATCGTTTCCATCCTAGCAAGTCCTCATTCTGATGATTGTTCGGAAACGCGTCCGATAATGTAGATTTGCTGCAGTTTACAGTTGACATATCCGCCACTGCGTACCTATCTGGGATGAACGGAAGCATTAAAACGAATGCGGAACGCTTTCAGTTTTGAAATAAAGCTGGAAGGCTCGATCGCTGCGTCCAACAACGCTCCATTCGGAAACGGCCCTCCGGCGCAGCAAGTGTCCTATTGTCATGGCATCGCGACAGTCGGTGACTAGGTGAAGAGTATGCTCGTCTGTGTCTGTACCCGTTGGCGGAAAAGATGTCTTTTGGAGGATTTTCGTTCGATGGGCCGACTCGCAGTACCCGTAATTTCGTAGTCCCCAGAAAGGCCCGCGTCCGCGAACGGATTCCCTGCGGTTTTCTGTTTTCTGCAACGCTCAATATTTCGTTTCGACTCTAACAGGCTCGTAGGAGCTCCTGCTCATTCCCGAATGCTGGAAAGGTGATTACTCTTCGCAAGTGGAAGGCGAGTCGTCAATTAACCGCAGCGTTTGGGAACCTCAAGAAACGTCATTCTACCCTGGGGAGGAGAGAACACGTTTCTGAAAAACAGGTCAAGCGTAGCTCTCTTCGATATGAATTTCGTTTCTTTCTTTTTGTTTCCTTCTCCCTCGGCTAAAAGCGCTCCGCGGCTACTTCGAATGGGCTCAGGTAGTGTGTGTATGCGTGTGCCTGTGTGAACGAGGGTCCGTCGGTTCGACCAATTGATCAGCTCCAAACGCTGCGGTTTCTGACGTCGCGTCGTCGTCGTCGGCGTTGGATTCGCGCTGTCAGAGCTGCGAATGAGAAAACTGCGAACGAACGAACTGCGCATAGGAAATAATTACGGCGTTTTTTTGGTGGCGAAGCAAGGGTTTCTTCAATCGTTTCTCTTTCCCTGACTGGCCGGCGAGATTGTTTGTGCGGAAGAGCAGAAATAATTTCGTGCTCGCACATTGTTTTCATCGGTGATTATTCGTCTGTTTTGGGAAACCGCAGAAACAGATCGCTTTGCTTGATTGCGGTGGCTTTCGACGATAGATTTCCGGAAATTCTGGAACTAGATGAAATCGATCCGGAACGTGGAACGTCGTGCAGCAGTTCATCGGTTCCCGAAGTTGGAAGGCACGATCGACGTGGAAACGTTTTCGAAACGTTTCCGATCGAACTTGTTAACAAACCCTCGGTCCAAGTCCTCTAAGAATCCGAAAGCGCTCGTTTGTAACAGTTGCGCAGTCATCATCGAAAATTCATTTGATGTCATTTGTCCGCTTGTATTCCGCCTTGTCGGGCTTGTTTCGCCTCGTTCGTGGAGCCGTCCCGCCCGCCCGTTCTAGACAATAAAGGCAAAGACACAAAACTTCGTTTCTCAACAGCCCTAACAAGCATCTTCTAGGCACCGGGGTGGTATTTCAACAAGCCTTGTCCATAATTCTTGTCTGCTCGCAGTCTGCGGAGCTTTCCAAAAGCAGCAGCTGTCTTTTCTCGCGAACCCGAACTCGGATTCAGGGTGCGGAAGTTCGTCTTGACTGAGGTCGTTCCCAAAAGGGACGTGCTCTGTGGATCCGAGTGTCGAAGCCGATTTATAACTCGTGATCCGGCTGCTTCTCCGTGTCACGACCGTATAGTGGTTATCTAACTGTCAGGTTGACGTTGTCAACGGCGGCGGCTCACCTTACTTGGCATGCCAACTACGACGAACGAGTGATATCAAACAGCCCGAACCGTCAGAACATTACGCGGGGCTTCTACCGTTATCAGTGCGTCTCCGCACTGCGGTGTAATGTGTTCACACCGTGCCATGAGTCACGGTCACCAACTTACAAACAGTGAACGATTACATGGGTTACTGAATAAAATATCGTCTTCCTTTGTTGTTGAATATCGTAAGGTCGGATCTCGAACATAGCTGGTTCCGCGCCCCGTGATTCCCACATAAGAGTTTAGGCGTGATTTACGTCAGCAAAGCCGCAACGATGGCTGCTTAGCTCATGATTGTCTGACGATCCCCTGATATATGAGGAAAAATACGAGATGAGAATATGGAGCAGAGAGGGTGCGGAGGAGATTACAACATGGTAGTTGTATAACGCATGGTAGATCAATGAAGGCAAAGAGAAAGAAATTGACACCGGAGAATATGTTTTGTCTCAAAGCTAGCTCAAAACGCATTCGGCAACGAGCTGAAATCCGCGCGGCGGGAACTCCAACAATGGGTTTAGCCCCGCAGACCAGCATCTGCCGGAGACGGATCGGGTCTTTAGAAAAAATGTTTCCTCCTCTTTTCTCCCACAAGATCAACATAGCGTTTGGGAAGCGGTCTGTTTTTCTGTGCTGTTCCCAGGCCAAGCTCGGCGCACACTGATCCCTCATTCCCTTGTTTGCTGCCAATCTTGACTTTTTCCAGAGTCTTGGGGTGCTGGATTTGTTCACTCCAATCATACATTCAGGGTGAATGACTAACATGAGAGTCGTTGCGGATCTTCGCTCCGATCTTCGTGAGTTGCAGGCCCGAACCCCGGGGAAGGTTGACATGGTATCGAACTGAGTTTCCGAGAGTTTGCTCTTCAGCCCCGAGAGCTCTTGGATTTGCGCGCGACAGAAAGTTTCTGGGATTGCTCTCAAAGAAGGCTCCTACCGACGTTGTTTCCGTTCTGAAAACTTGCACCCTGCGCTGCGCTACGGGCTGAGCAAAACACCGTGTGTTTCGGTAGCCGTGGTTTTTACTAAGCTAGGGTTTGTACTTTCGGCGTCTTTTTTCGAGAAGTCGTGCTTCAATTTGTTGCTAGGTCGAACAGATGTGTCACGACCGAAGTTTTTCACTAATCGATGCGAAATTTCCCAACTCCTGCCTTCTGTTTTTTCCTCCGTGGCTCCAAAGTCATGTGCTTAGACACGGCTCGGAGTTTTCTGGAAGAACTCCGTGAATTCTGGAACTGCCACAAAGCGTATGCCTTCGATCTGGAAGGATCTCAGTGGGATCTGACTGACCTCAGGGCCCGCGGGACGTTGACCGGGTTTATTTTCGGGACCCTCATAAGCTCTGCTGCTGCCGACGAGTTATCATTATTTAGTTTCTTCGCTCCCTTCCTCCCTCTGGTTCCTTTTCAGTCCCGGGTTGTTCCTCCTCATCCCGTGTTGTTCCTCTTACCCAAGATTGCTTTTGCAACGGAACGAAAACGAGTTAATGACTGAATCAGCTCCAAATCAGCTCAGGAACCAGCGCGGAATCGTCCGTTGTTGCTCTCTGGCTCCGCTCAAGCAAAGGACACGCACGCAACTCATTAGCAGAAGTGTCGACCATTTTCCTCGGGTCATTCGAGCTTCTAAATCATGTCAACTTTCCGAAAACTCACCCTAGTCTGAATCGACTAGAAGATCGATCGCGCTGAAAACTGCAACTGAAGTCAGCAGAGATTCGCACAGAAAAAATTGCATTCAATCCTCGCGCTAGTCTGATGAGAAATCAGTTCTTCGATTCGATCTCGCTCGGATCACTAACGTCGACAGCGAACGCCGATAATGACCAGATTTGAGGTCGGAGTTCGAGATTTGTTCGGAAAACCAATCTGGAAACGTGATACCAACGATGCGCATTGCCCCATGGTCGAGTATTCACAAAGAATCCCCGAACGAACGGGATAGAAGAGCGTGAAGAGAAATCTGGCGAAAAATTCATTGGGGAAGAATTGGAAAGCTTCGACTTGTAGCGTTATATTTTCCACGGAACGACACCTCGTAAGCGGAGCAATTTCGGCGCAAAAACGTCGAACTCAACATCGTTCTCCATTCGCAATGGAAACAACAGAGAAATGAGATGATGAATGGAAGCAGAAAAAACGGAAACGCCTCGGAGGTGCTTGGACGCGCCATGTGGGTGTCGGGAGGAGGAAGAGGACTTCATGAGTACACTTCATCATCTTCATGTATCATATCTCCTGGTGCGAGAAAGTACCCGGGAGGCTCACCGTCAGACTGGAGACAACTGTGATTGGGAACCTATGTCGAACAACGGGGCAGGCATCTCGATTGATCTACTCGAATATATTTCACCGAACTCTACTCGAATTCATTCACTCAGAATCAACATGCCCCAACATGTTCTCGCTACAACGGAGCCCGCAGGTCCTTTACTTCACCGCAACACAGATTCACGGCATCGAGTAATATGCACTGATTTTGTCTTTCGTAAAGAGACTTCATCGCGCTGGATACTGTCAATCGACTGATATTTTCGTCCCTAGCCTAACGAATAGAGGTTATGTACATGGAGCTCAAACTTGAACGATGTGGTGCTCTATGTTTCGATGAAGCGCGTCTTGAGGAACTTGGAATCGCTTCGTAGTAGAACTAGTGTGGGAGGGTGCGAATGAATGACGCCATCCGACGAGATGTTTCAGGGTCTGCGCTATTCGAAAAGACCCACCACTCTGTAATCATCAACATTCAAACCGGCGAGCCGGCGCCGTCTCGACGATGTCGCGCATACCCCAATCCCGCTGTCCGAGCCGTGCTGTAACGTGGACGAGTGTCGATCCGAATCTAATATCGAGCCGCCAGGTATCCATTCACGATTCCAGATGTCGTCAACCTATTGAGAGAAATCGAAAGAAAAAAAGAGGGCTTTTCGGGCTGAATCGAGCGCCTGGCTTCAATGAGGCGTTGACCCGGATTGTTGTCTAAAATTCAGAGTTTTCTTAGTTTGGCCTCCCCTCTTGGTCTTCTCCTTTTTGTCTCTTCGGCAGGCACGGAATCATCCGAGAGAGATCGCTGAGCTTTGCTAAATCTTCGGAAGGGTCTCTTCTTCTGAATTGTCGCTAGGACCACCGCAGCCATCGCCGCCGCCGCCGCCGTTGCCGGCCTCTTTATGCTTCCATTGTGCCGAACCATTACCACGCGAAACCGCCGAAGAAAAAGAAGAGGAAGCGGCGAAGTAAGCAAACATTATATTACATAACCCAGAAACCAAAATCCGACTAACCATTGTGGGAATCTGGATTCCGGCTATACAAGAAGCTATTCCCGCGTTTCGCGAAAGAGGAGAACGGATTTTCCTTTATTAAATTAAGTTATTTATTCGTTCCTCCAATTCTCGACTCCATCAATCTCTCCTTGCAAAATCGTCGCTCTCTCAAACTAATTCACCTCAACCGCCACTCCGGCGTATGTTGTAAATCTTTTCACTTCCTCCGCAAGCGAAAAACCGAAGTCGATCGACGCGGCCACGGACATCGATACACGGATTGGTGCTGATTATACGGGACCGGGGATTCGAACCGGCGGCGGATCCTCGGTCGAACGATTACATGGATTTCAAGTGGTCATCATCTTTCACGTTCATGAATCACTCGATCCGTCCCTTCATCCGCCAATCCATTTATCCATCAATCAACCCATCAGCCAGGGATCCTTAATCTTCTCCTCCAGCGATTCCAACGCAGTAACGGTGTACTGTTCAATGACCCCCAGATTTTCTGGCATGGAAAGAAAACAAAAGCTTCGTGATCCAGGAGCTCGAAGCAAAAACCAGCGGCAAATCTCTGCTTTCTATGACTTTCGGAACTATCGCATCAATCCGGTGTGAAAATCTTCCCGGAATCACGCTGATCCCTGAGTTCTTCTTGTGAGGTGTTCCTCAAGATTTAGAGGGGGGGATCGAAGGGGGGTGGGGGATCTTACAATCAGTGCTTGCTCTTCTTAAGCAGTTTCAACTCTTCAAGAGATCCCAGTTTGCTCTCGCTACTGCTGTGATATTTGTCTGCGAGGAGCATCTCGTATTCACGGGTTGGCGGAATGGTCTGTTTTGGGGGGACCACGTTGGCCCCTTGACCTCCCCGGACTCCCATGTGGACGGAGCCGATGGCGACGTCAGCGCAGTTCCTGTAGGTCTCCTGGGGTCCACAACCCGTCCTCTGTGTTCCGTCTTCGCATGTACCCCAGTTGTTGGCAGACCTGGAAAAAACAACATTTTGTGAAAGTTTCCTGAAGTTATCGGGTTAAGCTCAAACTTAGCGCGAAACTCCAGAAGTATCGAGCGGGATTTCGTTACCTCGGTCGAAAACTTATCGAGAAATCTCAGTTTGAACCATACATCGTGTGGAAATCAACCCCAGTTGGTGAAAGGCTCATGAATCGGGGCTTCGTGAACGAGAGTTCCAACTGTGGGGTCATTCCGCTTCACTGGCAGAAGGGTGCGGTAGGTTCCGAGCGATTGTTTCCGATGAACAATACCGACCGTTTGTTGACGCCGGGCGACCAAACGGAACGACGGTGTGGCGCGGCGTCAGAAGATCTTCAGTCTAACAAAACGCGCGCGCAGAATCAAAGAGGCCACCGCGCCGAATGGTTTGTTCCACCGATAATCGACGACTCCTCGGGAAAACAGGAAGAATTGAGATGTGCATTCCTGAGGACACTCCAGAGGAGATACCGAAAGAAACTCCGGAGGAGACTACCCTCAGCCTCGGTTGCCGCTACTCTGATCCGCGAGGAATCACGGCTGAAGCCTTCGTGGACCTCCCTGTGCTCAGGCTCAGCACGCGAAGTGAAGAAGAAACCGAAGTTCGGCTTTCAGATTTGTCGGTTCGTCCGCCGTGCTCGCATTACGATGCTCATAGCTGTTACGGTTGTTGTTATCACGGTCACTTTCCCTTCAAATTCCACGCGGAAACGATGACTTACATCATTTTTTGTGCTTCCTTCTACTCTTTTTGTTAGCACCAAATCTAGCACCGGTCGAACGATGGTAATTTTTCAGCGTCGCGTCGACGTAATTCCGCGCGCGTGTTCGGGCTCGAATCAGTTCCCCGCGACTTTCGAACGACTCATACAAGTGGTAGATCTTGGTTGGTGATGAGGAGAGAAAAAACGCGGCAGAGAGCTGCGTGGATCGAAGGGGTTACCACTTTTTCGTCCATATTTTGATCTTGAGCCTCTTCAGGTGTTCACAAGGTGTTGTCGTCCTCGGATTCATTCAATGATACCTCGGATTCATTCAATGATACCTCTCCCAGAAACTGGATTTCGTCGGCGAAAAGTTTCCGTTCCGAGATCGGAAACTGAACGACAGCGTCAGAAGAGGAAAATAAGTGATACCATTCCCGAAACGAAGAGAACGCCGAAAAAAAATGAACGCTGCGAAGAGAACCGCCCTGTTAGCATCGGAAATCAGAAGGCACGACCCGACACAACAACCGCTGAGACAAGATGAGATGGGACGAGAAGACGAGACGTGCGTCCGCAAAACCAGAAAGGCCTCTGACCAGCCACAACAATCCCGCAGAAGAGACATTGAGGTGTGCGGCCGCCTGATTATAGACACACTCACTCAGTCACTCAGCCAGTCGGACAAAAATGCGGACGAAAAACAACACGGACTCATGAAAACACTCAGACGCACACGCGCGCGAACTGTCTTCGAGCATTGTGCTGGGATCTTTTTTCGATTCCTGTACAGATAAACCAAATCATCCTCTATCGTAATCATAGAACCGAAAGCAAGCTTCATCATCAACCTCGACTACGTTTTTGATTCCCGTCGCAAGCTTCCCGACAAAACATAGAAGAAGCCCGTTATTGGAGTTGCTTCTCAATTTCAGAGTCCCAAGGTAAGGTTCGGGTCACTGTCTCGAGATTCAGGAGTCGGTTCCTCCTGAAACGAGTCCTTAGTCTCGGCCCTTGAGGTTGCGGTAGATGCGAGCAACACATGGCGTCTTTGAAGCTCATCAGGTTAGATGAAAACGAGGTTTTCGGGCGAGAGAAGAATCGGCCGCGAGAAGATACCGCGAGCAGAAGAATCGCAATATGAGAGAAAAGATTGTTGTACACAATGAAGAGCGCTGCGATCAAAGCCAAGCCCTTGACCACCGCGGCCGCGGGGGAGTATTCCGATCATTGATTATCGGCCGGCTTCTTTCATCTCCGGACTGTTATTATCCGAAAACGGCGATCTTTGCGATCGTTACCGTCTCCATATCCAATCGAAGTATCACCGAACAGTTTGCGCAAGACAATCATAGCGAGCGCTAAAGAAGCCTCGGCTTCATGATTGTTTGCCTCAAGGAAACGGTCAGGGAGACCGTCCTGCATCTCCTGCGCGTATTCGCAACAGGACGCGCCTTGTGAATCCCTTGCTCCGCGTGCCGTGTGGGCGCCGAAAGGCCCGCGGGGCCGGGGACCTCTCATGGCGACGAAGTAGCACTTTGGTTCCTCTTTGTTGTAATTTGTTGAGGCTATCAGACGTCGAAATTGAGGTGAGATAATGTTTGTCTAGCATGAGCGTGTCGCGCTGAATTTGCTTGGAGCAGCAAACACGTCCGTCGACCGGATCGACGATGACGACCACTACTTCAAGCACTGCCAGCGAGAACAGGGCACGCCACGCAGAGCAGACAACTGACCCCAAACATCAGTCCATTGTTGAAAATTAAGAAGAACTCTCGTTGGGAAGTTGTAAGCGGTGACGAGAGGAAGAGGAACAAGAAGCGCGGTGAAAAGAAGAAAAAAACCATGTGGAAAACGTTTCCCCCACGTGGAAAACATTCAGCATGCGACCGTCGCAAGTTTGAGGCTGGGGCTGGTTCGACCGATTGCGGCTAGACGACCAACCGATCAGTGTGTTGGTCTGCTTGCCGATTCGAAGTTCAAAGGATTGACCGATGAACGCTTCACGAAAGCATTCACGAGAGGAGTTGAATTCACGAAACTTACAAAACGTAAAGATCGCAAACCGAACGAGTGAGCGGGCGGACGGGCGGTCGGAAGGGAGGTTGATGGAATGCTCGTTGAAGGATCGCGGAAAGCGAATTATGGAAAAGCATTTAGAATCAATGCATAGTCGGATGCTCGGAAGAGGGCACGCTAACAAGCGTTTGAATGGCTCGTCGGATGAGTTGCTAACGTGATGAAGCTTTCGGGAAAAGTTCGCGGCGAATGACAGCGATGACCGCGGAATCGCTCCCGATAATCCCGGAACGAAATCGGAACCTATTCGAAACCTGGATACTTCGGGAACCGTCCGCTGGAGTTTGGGGACAGAGCAGAAAACAGAAATTTTCAGTCGCGAGAGCGAGGCAGCACATCATGGCGCTAATTGATTCATTTCATGACGAAAACAGCTCGGCGGGGGCGTGAAGGGACTCCAGTCGATCCCGCGGGAGCGCAAACGGCGCGGCGGAGATAAGCGGACGACAAACAGAGCGAACAATGATCTGGATAGCTAGACATTTCATGAATGAAGAGGATGCGGCCGACGAATTTGACGCCGGCTGCCGACGGATAATTACGCAACGGCGCTTCCAGAAGTCGTGGTACTTGTTGTGCATAATGGAAATCACAACACGCGGCGCGAATCATATGCCTGTGTAACCCGTTTTCTGCGGAGTAATTTTCTCGGTAGGTGGGAGCGAGCAAGGGTTCCGGGGAGCCCGATTCCGCATCTCGACAGAAAGGTAAACGTTTAGAGCTTTTGACAAGCACTTCACCAGGTGGGCTGGCCGAGCAAGCGATTAACTCACCTACCAGCGGAGCGAGTGACCGCCACGCTCGCCCGCTTGTTCCCCTACCTGAATTCATCTATTATCATTATCCGTTATTTATTACTACTTTCATTATTATTATTATTGTTGTTATTTTCGATGTTGCTGCCGCATCTTTGGGTGTTGTGGAATTCCATCGAATCATTAGTCAAATTCCAGATCGGAGACGGTAACAACGAAATATTGAAATCCGTTCATTCCGAGTCGGAATCATGCGAAACCGGATTTTGCCACACGCGAGGAAGTCTTCGTCCATAATGGCGAGATGTCAGATCGTCGGCGTGAAAATTCCAGAGTACCATCTGTTCTTTTTTTTCACTTTAAGCGATGGCAATCATCGCCGATTCGCGCGTCGAAATCAAAAGGAAATCTGATAAAGAAGCAAAACTGAAATTCTCACCTCCAGTGCCATCGGAGAATGCATTTCGAACAGCTGACATCCTTGGGCAGCGTCGCCGCGAGGTAGAATAATCCCTTCCGATCGCTCTTCAAACGATATCGGAGATTATGTTCTTCGACGAGGACTTCCGTAGAGTTCAACGACTTGACTCTGAGATTTTTGAAACATTCGTCGTTTTCCGGAGAGCTGTCGTTGCGAGGACAGAGCGCGAACTCGAAGTACCCTGGAAAACGGATTGTCAATTTTGGATGCTCCCGTGTTACCGCGCTTTAATTCACTCAATTTGATTCATCTTCTTTTCGTATTCAACCACAGCTTCCACGACCGCAGCTTGTAGCACGAAATCTAGTCAGATTAAGAATGGTCGACGAACGAGTCTGACCACGCAGGGTCGGAAAAATGAGGAGAGAAAAAAAATAGAATAATATAAAGTTCAAGCAAACAATGAAGCACGTCGGGTACCGGTTTCACGGGAACGGTTTCCTCACGTCAGCTTCAACTTCAAATAAACCGGCCCCGTGAGTTCCATTCGGATGACATTGTAGTCCTCGGAACAATCACGAAGATAACCGACAGCTTCGCGTGATAATTGCGAACACTGACTGTCATTCTGATATTCAGTTTCACTCACTCACTCACTCAGTCAGTATCAAACAACGCTCTTCCGTCATTCGACAGGGGTCGTCGGGGCCCGTCACCGAGACAACGAAGATGACATCGGCGCCGCCGCAGTGAAAGCGTCTGGTTCAACGGAGACTTGTGCGAAACAAAGTTCCGGTTTACTCCGTACTCTTTCAGGAACCGCCAAAAGCGAGATGTCGTGGAGACTTTGCCTCCTCAGAACCGAGAGTTCATCATCGTTTCGTAATCTTGGGACTTTAATGATGAGAATGCAGGACAATTCGAGGTTTGGTGAGAATTTCAGATTTGAATACCTAGTTGCAGAGACAGGGACGGGCTGGCCGCGGCCATTCCGGCAAACAAAGGAGATTGCTACAGTTTGTCCAACAATCGTTATATTGTTACTGTCTGCTCAGCGGAAAAGCATCAGCAAACAGATGGAGCATATTTCCTATTTGGAAGTTCTCGTTCGAGAAATCTAATTGCCTCCGCAATTCAAGGGGAGGAAGCAGGTTCAGCTCGATAATGGAAAGTTGAGTAATTCTGCGTTTTGTCCCGTGACCGACTTTGCGGTTCATGATCCACTGTCGGCTGCATTTGGATCGATATTCTCTACATTGTATAGCAGTGGATGAACCATAGCTCGATGTCAAATGACCACCCTCCGGATTCGCAGTACTGGGACGGAATGAGTTAACGCCGAGGGTTGAACGAAGGAGTTTCTACTCGAGAAGATCGGAATAAAACCCAGAGAAACTAGTCGGCGCATTCCCTGGCACAAAATGTGGGAAGCTCTTCCGTTTTTCGTGTGCTTCCACCGACTGGGCACCGACAGCTTAAATGTGATCACGATCGCTGTATGGGAAGCGCAGTCGCTAGGATCTAGCGATTATTAATGAGTTTTCCCTGACTGTTCCTCAAGCTCGCATCTGCAATCATATCACAAACACAGTTGTTGGTACACTTTTAGGTACTACTCTCTGATAGCAATGCCATATCATGGATTGTCCCTCTGTCCGCTTGAAAGCTTTTAATGAATTCCCCCGATCTGAGCACTTCAGACGTGCATCGAGAGCCCAGTGTCTGTAAATTCACCCTAGTACCGTTGGAATCCGCTCAATGGGAGCACCTCATAATGGGACCAGCCGCTTATTTGGACCAGAATGGCCCGGTCCCGATGTGGTCCCATTAAGCGGATTCCACTGTATCAGCTATGGATTATTCATTTTCAATTCGTGTGACAAAATCCTGATGATAACCAACGTCAGCGATACGTCGCGGCCGGAAGTTCATGAGAAAACTTACCGAGATGGTTGGCAACCACATCAACTATGAGGACGACGTCCTCTCCAGGAGCATAGGTTCTCACGGTGAGGTTCCTATCGAAGAGAGAGCCAGTCTCGTGTTTTCGAGGCCGCTTGTCCGAGTAGCTGTCGCCGCAAACGCCGCATTTGCCGTCGTTGTCCGACCATTGCGCCTAGAATAGAAATTCGAATCGGTGGAATACTTCAGAGAATCTTCCTCAAATCAGAGTTCCCCTCGCTCAATGGATCTTCTCAAGAATCCTTCGAGGTGGTTGCTGTAGTTTCCGCCGGGGTGGCTGAGGTACGAGCTACAGCGAACCCGCCGGAACTAAGGAAGCGATGATTCTTGGCTCATCTGATATTTCTTCCCGATTTGGAGGCACGGCGGTCTAATGAAGTCATCGCGATTCCCGACAGACAGCCAGCCAGCCGGGCGCTCGACCACTCGGCTGCTTAGATAGCATTAACATGTCATCAAACGGTTGTCCGTCCGTAATTCACGTAACTGACGCGAAAAGCGGAACATCGTTAACTTGCGGTTCAATGTTAATCATGTCTGACCGAGTCGGACGAAGCAATTCTCGCGTCTCCTTTCTTCTCACTTAGTGGATAGTTTTCTCAGAGTCTCGTGCGAGCGGAAGCAGCAGTTGTTGCTCTTCTTCTATTTTTTTTTTGTTATTAGCGAAACAACGGCACCTTCAAGTCACTATTATGTTCTTTGGGTGAAGATTCGGACGCTCCATGCTCTTAATCGCCCAAATGGGGGCTAGAAAATAATTGAGAAGGATAGAATGGTGACCCGCATTCGCTCCAAACCCGCTGGTCGTGGTATGTAACATCGTTTGTTTTCTCTACGGGAAGTTTCGAGTTTGCCGTCTTGCATGGGATCGAGGGGTCTCAATCAAAGCTCCCTGGAATCGAGCGTTTCGTCTGCTGGCAGTAGCAGAAACCATGTCCTGTACTGTGCCAATTCGGTGGCCGTTTCGAGGAGTAATCATTTTCGAGAAAAGTTCGCTTCATCAAAAAACGGAAATGCTTTTATCGATCGAGGAGTTTTGGCCAAAAGCATGATTCGTTCGGACACGGAATCGACGATGGGGAAACGAATGCGAAACGGAATCTTCGATCAGAACTTCTTTCCAAAGAAGCGATCCTCCGATCGACCAGGCCGACGGCTCAGCGGTTGGGATTGACAGTTCCACGGCCGCGGAATGGAAACGGAGGGAAAGAACAGGATAGAAGGCATGGAAGAATAGAAACAAAAAAGAAGTAGCACCAAATTCCGTGAGCCGCCAAATTGGCTCAATTTTGCATCTGGCATCTTGTGACGAGAGGGCGTGAGTTGGGACCAATACCTCATGAACGTCGCTCGCTCGCATTTTCCTCGGATTTGCAGCTTGACGTCGTCGCTCGACGAGCCAACGCGTACACAAAACGACCGCTCTGACCCCAAAGACTCAACGCTGACGCCGACGCTCACGCCCTGGACTCGTCATTGTCAATGTGTCTCCCACTGAAAGATACAGGAAACGAGTGAATGCCGCAAACAGACAGAAAATGAAGCATCGGGCTGCGTGTTACCTACCTCGTCTTCTTCGTGACAACAAGAGAGCCCAAAATGCGCCGAATCCAAGCTCAGAAAAAAACTGCGGCAGTACGCTTCATCTCGAAACGACAATACGACAAGCTCAGTCTTAATTCATTGAGCTGCGCATTTTAGATCTGATTGGTCGTTGGCTCGTAAAAGCATACACGTCCGATTGACTCACATATCCTCGGATTCCCCAAATCTGATGGACCTCCTTCGAGGTCAATTGATCTTGATACCTATGCAAATCGGTCGAAGATGTATCCAAAGGTTGGGCCTGGCGTCCTCTCTTATCCGCTCGGCCACGGTACAGGGTTCGGGACATGTGATCGTCCATGGGGTTTTTGCCCGGAAACGCCGATTCCCGAAACTCCAGGAAACGAAAGATATGGCTTCTTGTAGAGCCGCTCCGCCTGGGGTCGCCGGTTAGCCCATGACGAGCTTACCGTGACAAAAGCAAGCAATCTTCAACAGTTCCCTAGACATAGCAATCCGTTCGTCGCAGTCAACGGTTATCCACAGAGCAGCTGATGGTACCGAGTTCTGCGGTTCCGCGTACAACGAAAAGCACGCACCTTTTTGTTCGAAAAAAAAAACGAAAAAAGGAGGAAGGGATTCCAGTGGAACAGAACAAAAACGAAAAAATCCACCAAGCTCAGTGATCGACGATCGACATTCGTTTGGTGTGGCCGTTTACTTAATGCACGAACACCATTGTTCGATGAAGCCATGATTCGTCACTCACTGTGCGGAGGGACCGGCGAGAGAGAGAGAGAGAGGGACAACGACCGATAGAGAGAGAGAGAAAGAGGGACCGAAGATTCAGTTCAACCGATGCTGCCAATCAAAACTGTCGTTCGGTAAACACCATATCCACCGAAACATCAGTCAAGCTTCAAAAAAATGGCTTCGCGCTTTATTTTCCTTTCATCTCGTCCTTCGTGTTCGCGGCTCTCGTCGTCGACGGCCCCATCTCCAACAAAAGCGGATGCGCCTTCTTCGAACCGCACCGTTTTTATTGGAACAGAATCAACGTCAATCGCACTCGTTCCATCCATGCGTCCTTCCGTGGCTCGCCGGCGGTCTTCGGCCGGCTTCAATTTCAGGACTTTGTTGTCTATCGTCCCAAGTCCGAGTCCGATGGTTTGTTTTCTCAGGCCAAGTACGTTCGATCGCGTGCATGAACTTCCGTTCGGTTTTCTGAATGAACGAATGAATGAGCGCCACGCCGCGCGTCGTCGACGACGACGACAACCGACGTAAACTTGAATGTGTTACGTCGAGTGTGATTCCGCAGTCCGATGGTCCACTGCCCGCTCCGTCGTCGCTCGCAGATCTGAGCGTCGTCGCTAGATCGTGATCGTAACGGCGGAGTTTGACCACGTCTGACCTTGCGAATGGAATTCCCGTCCAGATCTCAGCGGAATCATCGGCAAAACAAGAATTGGAATCACCATCGAGTGTGCCATACTTGACAACCCCTATGCCCGCTGAACGACGGATGTCTCCACGAGAATCAATGAGAGCTCGACGACGATTTCATCTCCATTCGAAGTTTATGCACTCGATCCGATTGGAAAGTCGGTGATAACAGTAACCTATTCAGGGCCGTGTTCGCCCCAATGTTGCACATCAATTCATGAACGGAAGATTGCTTTTCCCAAAATGCTTTCCGACAATTATTCATCGGTTCATCTCGCCTATCCATTCGTATGAGCATGAAACGACGAATGGTGTCGAACTAAAGCTCGGGGCTCGGAAGTTCAGAGACTCTATCATCATTGATCACCATCCATCACTTCATGAAAACAAGCAATCATCCATACTCATCTTCTGAATCCGATGATTCTACCTTATTAACGCTCGTCCGAGCTAATGATTTTTGGAGATCCACATTTTGTCAAATTTGACAGTCTTCGCAATTTCCGCCAGCTTCCCGCAACGCCCGCGATTTTCAAGAGTGGATTCCGAATATTCATTTTTGGAAAAAAGAAGATTGATTCCCCCTCAGTTCTGATCCAACCGCATCCACGGCGGATTCCGCGATTTCGATGGTTTCGTGTATGTGGAACTTGTGCAGGACCCTGCATTGGGGTTAGGATGTTCCCTCCCCATGTGGAGACGGAACTCAGGAATCGACCGAGCTCATCAAGTATTCTCTGACACATCCAGCAATGACCGTCCTCGAGTGAGCTGCAACGTACGGGGACGCTGACAGGCTGCTAGAATAACTGTATTCGTCATAGGTGTTCGATCGGCATATGAATCAACGTGGGGCTCTCGAGAACGGATTTGGATGCTGGACACCTGATGAGCTTCCGAGTAGACGAAAATTGGATTTGAAGCTCCGGAAAGCTCCATTATTTCGAGCTATGTTCCACGTTACTCGTGACATCGGCTGATCGAAGCGATCCGGATCCAGTTCTCAATTGCGATCACTCGCGCTCGTGGAACAAAGTGTTCGATCGCTTGCTCGCTTATTCGTTCGTTCGCTCGTCCACCCATCCATCCGAATTCACCATTGAAGTCGATCACCATGAATATTCGCTTCTCGTCGTGCTCTGCTCGAACGCAACTCATCATCGATCGCACCGTTGAAGCGACCGCCGCCGTGCCGCGGCGAATTCACCAAATCTCGTGACTCGCTTAAACGTGAATTCGAGAAAGTTTTCTCCACGTTGCAGACAGAACGAGGGAAGGTTCGCTCACCTTGATGCCACCGCAGAACAACTCGGAGTCCTCGAAATTGGCCGGGGCGTTGTATCCGAATCGCCACAATGTGTTCCTCGAAGGAGGCTCAATGAGTCTGGCGTGACCCCAGACGTCCTCAACACCGGTCAGGAAAACAAGGATAAACGTAACGGTACACTTCATTACTGCTCGTTGAATGTGGCTTCGGCGACGATCTGTCTGCTTTTCAACCCCTTTCAGAAATTGGGTCTTCGAAGGAAACTGGGTTCGAATGTGTTCAGCCGGTTTTCGAATAAATGCCGCCGACCCTACTGAAGAAAGGGAAATGCTAATTACGAGTTTTGCCTGTTTTCCGCGCGTATGACGTCGGGACTTCTTACCGTTCGCCGTCAGGCCGCGAAACCGAACTTTCAAGTGGAGTCGATCAGGAACAAACATGATGCGATTTCCCGACGATTTTTCAGCATGGTATCCTCGAAAATATCTTCAGAATAGTTCCTTCGTCGGAAAGGATTGACGGGCGCGATATCTCATGCTGAGCACCCGCTCTTACAATTAGAGGAGATTGAACTTATCGAAGTTGGGGGCAGACAGGACGACCGCGGGAAACTCAAGTGTCGATTCTGACAGCAGAGGATTCTAAAACGCATTTCAGTGGCTGAGCAGGATCACGGTACGAATCCGAATCAATTCGCAGGGAGTGTAGCTCATTTGTAGCAGTGGACGCGCAGAACACAAGCATGGAAACATTACTTTCTGCCAAAAAGCAATACGTTCAGCCCATATTGATTAAGAATACGTCGTTCCCGATCTCTGCCGTGTACGCTGACCTGGTTTCGCTGACGTCCCGTTAACGCCCGCTTTTCCTGGGAGGAGTAGGAAGTGCACCCAACTTACAACAGGACTCCTCCTGTAGGACGGACACGACATATCTCTTTCGCATTTGATGCGAGACGCCGAACGACTGACTGACCGACCGACCGGCAGGCAGGCCGGTCAAATCATTTTATGTGTGATGCTCTAATATGAAGACAAAAAGTGTCAAGACGTCCGCTTCAACCGCAAGGCGTCACACGTCAACCGATGCGATGTCTCGGCAGCATTTTTATGAAGAGCTCTTCGCTGCCGATATCTTGTCAACTTCACTTTCCGTCACTCTCGGAACCCGCTCGACCCGGGCAGGGAAATCTACGGCCTTTTCTGTCGGCTGAGCTTTCCACAGACCTTCCCTTGCGCCACGTTTCTTCTGCTTTCGAATTTCCACTGGTACGGAGTTCGCAAAACTTGCAATTTTTCGAATTTCTGAAAGTATCGGCAAAATTCCCATCTGTTCAGAAGTCGTAGCTGTCGTCCGAAAGGGTTCTCGATCGCATTTCGATCTCTTTGATTCCTTTCGAGCGTTTTCTCGTCATGTTTCTTGATGTTTCGAAGTTGATATGCCGCAAGAAAAGTTCGATCAATACCTCAGTGAGGAGTTGCGTGCCAAGAACTTTGTTTAGATGAAAATTTGCCATAGCAACTGACCAACTACGGACACGGGGGAGAGCGGGAAGTGCTCGGCCAGGGGGCGGCAGTCGTCTGAACATTGAAAACGGAGCCTTTCACGCCACCCCACCTCCTAGTGTCGATTCCTCGAGAAATCGATGCCGGGATGGATGGATGGATGGACAGATCAATCGACGTCCCTTTGGCGACACCGGCGAAATTCTGAGTCAGAGACGTCGATTTAATTTCAGCGCCACCTGTGGCGAAACGCGCAACTCCGAATTCGGTGCCTCAGAAAACTAAGAGAGCGTGCGGCGACAGAAGTGATACACTTCGGCGCTTTGAGCGCCAGAAGATCTTTTTCTCAAGTTTCTTGTGCGCTGATCTTTCATATGAGTGGACATTCAGATGTTCAAGCTCGGCACCCCCGTTTTGTTAACGAGTCAAGGGAACTCCGTGTGGCCGCTGACGCCGAGCTGACTAAGACGTCCTGCGTGACGCTTTTCTAACAGCGGTAGGAGGTATCCGGTCGTTGCCATGGCGATGCGTTGATCAACACTTTGGCCGTTCTGAGACCGAAGTCGTTCCAAGCCGTATTCGAAGCTCGTTGTATTCGACTGAAATTTCAACCGAAAATGTTCCGTTTGCTTGTGTTTCTGAGTGTGTTCTTCGCCTCCCTTGGAACGAGTGAGTAGACAATCAAACAGTAAAATAATATGCTGTCATCCGAAACCGCCCGAATGTCAAGGGTCAGAGGGAGCCGGCTCCCAGCGTTCCAAAAAGAACATTTGCGGTGACTTTCTGTGGCATTCCTTCCCTCTGCTTCAACTCAACCCGCTCCTCGGAGTTCTCGTTAGTTAGACTCTCAGGGCGCTAACTGAACTTCACAAGAGCCATCAGAATCAAATCCGAATTCTCAAGCTGAGCGCAACGGAAGTTTTTTTCTGATATCCTAAGAACAAATCCCCGGAGTGAGGTGACCAATTCTTCGGTTCCGTATTCCCTCCGCGCTGAAAGCTGGTTGGCTTACCTTTGTATTCAACTTCGGAATCCTTCCCACTACACGGAGATTCCCTCGAGATCGCTCAAATCGTCGTGTTTCGAATCAACTCCCAGTGGAACGAACGGAGGAAAATCATCGGGATGGGATGATAGCCCACGGCAGCGATCAAAGCTTCATTAAGAGGAAGATGTTGCACCGAGTTGAATAGAGCTCATGCCAATCCAGCCCGATCGAAGCGATTCACTTGACGGAAAGTTTTTCTCACAGCTGATTCGAGCTCAGTCATGACTTTTCGATCCGAAATCATTGACCCCTCCGAGAAACACTGGATCGGCTCCGAAACTCTTTGTTTGAAATACTGATCACTCACAAACATGATGACGACTCTTGGTGTATAATTTAAATCATTAGATCTGTTGAGTTATTCCACGCCGATCGTGCGGGAGCTACCGTTCAGGCCGTTTCCATCGTTTCATTTCTTTCTCAAAGTCTCACAGACACGAATGTGTCGTGTTCATGATTGGATAGCCGTAATCGAGCGGAATGCCTATGGCGTCGAACGTAGCACATTTCCGGGAAACCATCTCAGATCGAACTTTCGCCTGAGTTTTGACAACGCAAACTTGGGTCTGGTGTACAATCAGGGGTGATGGCATACAGTATACAGTACACAGTATAGCCAACCCCGCTGCCCCGTCCTGTTTCACCCAGAGGAAGGAAACGAATATTCTAGGTGCCTCCATCCTGCGAGAGAAGAGAAGCTTCACCCTCTAATAACTGTCCACCATTTCAGGCCACAGTATAAAATGTTACGTGTGCAACTCGTATTCCGATCTATATTGCTCGGAAAACTGGGACTTGAAAGACCTGGCCGAAGAGATCCAACCCCAAGACTGTGATGAGACCTATGAAGCCCAATACTGCGTGAAAACAACCGGGATGTACCAAGGTGGTAGTTCCCTTTTCCTTTTGAAACTTTCAGTCGATCAAATTCTCACTCCAATCCATTCCGCCGCGAGTTTCCCAGACCCGCGGAATCTCCGTCGCTTCTGACGATTGTTCTGATTACTTGACAAAGGAGGAAGTCTTTCCTGGCAGCTACAACCGAATCCCTAGTAACGGGAACGATTCGAACACATCGAAACTTCATCCGATTCTAAGTGTGGACTGGTAGGAAGCGAACGTGACGCTGACGATTTGTTCTAATGCTCAGGTGAAATTGGTACGAGACGCTTTTGTTCGGCGAAACATCTCGGCAACTACTGCGACTGGAACTCACGACCCGGAGACGTGAACGACCGCGGCGGAAAACGTGAATATCGATCATGCATTTTCACTTGTGCAAGTGACGGATGCAATTCATCGATCGGAACTAAGGCATCCTCAATCTTGCTGCTCGGCGCTGTCGGTCTGATCGCTTTTCGACTCTCGGCGTCGTGAGTCGCTGGAAGATTAGACGGAGACGCAATTCGATGAGCGGAAAGTGTACGATGGGTTTTTCCTATTGAGAGCCCGAGAGGATTTTCGCAACTTGAGTGACTGTACATAAGCCTGCAACTACTGTATATATAGATCAGAATGCAGCTACGCTACGCGAACGTAACTGACGAGAAGCGTTCGGAAGATCAAAGCTATTCAATCAGCAGTGCCAACGCGCTATGGAGCGGAAATAGCGGGTACAACGATGACTCGGTAGAAAACGGATGTTCGATGGAATAGGAATTGGTTGTACTTCAGGATCAGGGTTTGGTGTACTAAACTCAGGATGAATGTTCGTATAGATGGAGGAGAATGAGAAATTCACGGAATGAGGGCGACTGCGAAATCATATCTCCCTTCGATGAAAACGAAATGACGAGGGGAATTCGTAAGAGATTTTAAAGGAGACGAATGGCTCGATGCGAAACAAGTCAATATAGGGATCATGAGAATCCGAGTGCATTTATCTCTTCTATGTATCTTGCTCGCGAGGAAAGACTGTATGAAGTGAACGTTGCATTTGACCTGTAGCAAAGAAAGTGCTCACGCAAGAACGTGTACAGCAGGAGGAACGCAGCTATTCGAAGGAGTTTTTCACGAAGCTTTCGCTCGAAAGGAGGAAAGATACCCCGCCACTGGGAATCCCGGACAGTGATTCCGACCCAGGGTATATTCGCGCATCCGGGATGAACGCCACTGCCAACGTG
Source organism: Neoseiulus californicus (assembly GCA_028455905.1). Classification (NCBI taxonomy): domain Eukaryota; kingdom Metazoa; phylum Arthropoda; class Arachnida; order Mesostigmata; family Phytoseiidae; genus Neoseiulus; species Neoseiulus californicus. The sequence goes on along the minus strand of JAMQGS010000006.1, from coordinate 9,901,941 downwards.
TGCGCGCAGCTGATTGTAGATGTCTTATGCTTGAGAAAACTCCAGACTTGTGAGAGATTGACTTATTTATTCAATGTGCTGAGTCAAGATCAATGGTGAAAGTATCAGTATGTTCGGAAGTGATGCGACCAGGAAGCATCATGATGGGGAATCAATAATTGTCTGCTGGGAGAACCACGATACTTTCAGAGATTTGCGGGAATCGTCATAAATAAATTATCCGTTGTACAGAAATCAACAAGATTTCGACGTTCCCAGAAATTTGATATAGTTCGGTACCCGGATACTATCAGTCGTAACTCGGTTTCCCTGAACATGAGGACATCGGATTCGTCTCATTCGTGTATCATCTCTGAATCAGAGGATCCGATCTTGAAGAAAATTAGCACGATTCCGGAATATCGAATATCGCCCGTTACTGGCGATATAGTTTATGTTGTTGCGTTCCCAATTTCGACCCTCAAGGTGCGGCTCATTTCATCCAGTCTCATAATAGTGATTAGACATCGGCTCCCGTACTACGGAGTCCGGAAGTAGACTCCGTACTTCGCAGTGCGGAAGCTCATACGAGAACCGATACGGAGCCAGTACGGGTGGTTACAGAGCCAGCATGAGTAGATACGAACCGATATGAAGCCGAAACGGACCGCTTCGGGGCTGAACGCGCTTTCAGCAAAGCGCGTTTTGCTGAAAGCGCGCCACGGAGGAACCACCTGTTTTTCGGAGATTATTCACGGAAAACGAAGCCCTGGGAGCCATTTAAGATGAAGTTCTATATGTCGAAGCCGCGTCTTTCCGAACACACTGGTCCGTAGACTCGATAGGATCCTCACTTCGCATCGTTCTCTCGTTGATCATTGAGCGTATAAACAAAAATTCAAACTTATAGCGCGACATTCAACCGTCTGGTATGAAATTTTTGGGCGAAGATCAATTCTGCTCTGGGTCGACTCGTATCGGTATTGACTCCAACCAGCTTCGTATCGGTTTGTATCTAATCACAGTACCTCCGTATCGGTCCGTACTGCCTCCGTAACGGTTCGGGCTGGCTCCGTATCGGCTTCAGTATCAGCTGCCGTACTCTGTACGGAGGATACTCCCGTACTCCGTAGTACGGAGGGCGATGTCTAATCGTGATTCCACGCGATGATTTTTTCGAGATTTTCCCTTTTCCGGCGTTGAATGCTTCCTCGCCTGCCTTTCACCAGTTTTTTGTGCTTCAAACTCGTCGCTTCGGGGATTCTTTCCGGTTCTTCAGTGATTCAGAGGGAATGGATAGGATGCCCACAGAGCATTGAGGGCGTCCACGAAATTCCAAGCATGATAAAAATCAATTCAAACTGCGTGTAGAATCCCATGAAGACCAAACGTACGCGGTCTTCGTTGGTTCCAATACAGCATTCGACAACGTTCATCGGAGGAAGCTCGAAAAAACGGTCGCCGAAAAGTTTGGGTAAGAGGAAAAATCGTCATGATCCACGAATCCATGCAACAACGGCCATCACATCGTCGACCACGACATAAGCAATCCAGTGGAGAAACAGATTGTAATACAGCGCGGAGATACGGTATCCTCCTCACTGTATGTGACGTTTGTCAACAGCCTGCTAAGGAGACCAAAGAAGAGAAAGGGCCTAGCAAAGATGATCGAATTGGTCCCCAGCTTCAAGTATCTCAAAATGGCACCGCAGCCAACTCCCGGGATTCAAAGACCACGTGGAACATCGGCTTTCCACCTCTCCATGGCGATGAAAATCTTCGACTTGAAAATCATGCCGAACATAAGATATGGGATGTGCACAATATACAAGAAGCTCGCCAAAACATGCTCGGTGGTCGCCAGGTCGCTACAAGAGCATGTATTCAAAGACCATGCTTGGTCTCAGCGAACACACCCCAATCACATCGTTCAGAAGCTGACAAACCAGAGAAGAAAGCGAGATCGTGAATGACATGCGATACGAATCCCGCGAGTGGGAAGAATACGCGGAAGACCCCCTAACGAACTTCGGAAGAGAGGTCTTACGGAATGACCAATGCTTCAGTAGGGGCGATTGGGAACTCACTTACAGAACGGATCGAGTGGCAATGTGTTGGTTATCGTACCACGGAATCATCAGAAGATCTGTCCAAAAACTGATGCATCCGGGAGCATCGATGAAAATTGCTCATGCAGATATTGTGAACAAAGACACATGAAAGATATCAGCGGAAACAGTACACGTGATTTAAAAACAACTGACAAACAAGCCGAATAAAAACACTTGAAGTCGCGTGTACTGAATGATCATCCCTGGATGCTCGTACATGTCTCTCCCATTCCTGGCGAAACCTTCCGTCGAGACATACGAAGCTTTCTCACGACTTCTCCCGATTCTTCAGTTTGACCGAGATATGCGCTGTTATCGAGACGTAGAGCGGCAAGCCTGGAATCGCGCTCGAATCGAAGCTCATCTGCATTACGCCGAATGAGTCACTTTCATCCGGACCCGTCGTGTAGACATATTTACACTATAGAGGCGTCCCGGCCAAGCTCCGCGGGAGCATGGAAATAGAAGATCAGTGAGGAGCCTATATTTGAACGGGGTAGCCTGCGTTCCACTTCACTTTCAGGACTCATCGGAAGTCGCGTTTAGGACCACCCAATCTATCCATGTTATGTTGAAGCCATTCATGCTGTCAAGTGGCTGTGAACAAAAAAAAAACAGTTCAATTCGGTCGGAGCTATTCGCTGTACGTTCGATCAGTCATGAGTCATGATGGAAGTAACCCGGAGCATTCCTCGGGTCAGAGCTTGTGACTTGAGTTTGAAAATTAGCTTGAGAAATACTATGCGGCCTGGCCGAAAAGACTCATTCATCGGAACTTACGATAATCTCCGCGGTATCTTTCACGGACGACACTTTCGTCACAAATTCTTGCAGGGATATCATCTCGGCGCACTGAAACTCATCCGGCGGATCGGAACATGCTGTCGCGAAATCGAGAGAGAAGGAATCAGTGTTAGACATTCATCGCTGAGAGGTAGATCATGAGCACGGTATTCGGCGGAGCCCCAGCAGCGATGCCCGCCTTCTACATTACCTTTCTCCACCGCGTCCCCCAACGCCTCCAAGGAGATTGGAACGTTTGATGCGAACCCAGCGTTCTTGCAAAAAACGTAGAATGCACTGAGCAAATACAGCTTCTCATTGCTAGAATTGACTGCTGGCTTCACCTTGACGTGCCAGGTTTTATTGGCAGCCAGTCGCTGGCGGCACTCTTCAAAACTGAAGGCGACGGCATTATTGCGTATTTGGTAAGTGTTTTTTCCGAAGGTGAATTCAGTGTACGCGCCCTTCGGCAAACAATGACTCCCAAATACAGTTTCGGCTGTCCCCGGATGAAGTGGCACTTGGTATGTCAGCCACGCCTTGATCTGATTCCGGTCTAACAACTTTTGCCCTTGGAAAAAGCAAGTGTAGCCAAACGGTGTTATATCTCTCGATTCACAGGAGTCGATTACGGTCGCAAATCTCAAGAAACCTCCATGCCAGCTAGCTATACCAGACTTCAGAGCCGTCTCTCTTTTGTTACGCATGATCGAGTTCACAGCCAGCCAGGTGAAGTACGCTATCGAGCAAAATGATGATAATTTAGATGTACGGATGATTTTCGAATAACGGAAAATGGAACACCACCTCAGGCAGGCAGATGGAAGCGCTCTCACTTTCGTCTTTCTCAGAGACAGCCCTGGGCGGGAACCAGCGGAACGGATACTTTTCAAAAACTTCAGGTATAGATTCCACGAGCTCCAAATGCGTAACGGAGGGACGGGTGTAAAACAAGAGCTTCGCTTGCTCGCGCGCTTCGCGAGGTATGAGATTCCCCACCTTCTCTATGACGGGTCTGAGGATATCAGGTTCCAAATTAATAAGAGAATAATGGATCCACACCATGATTTCGGGAGGATTCAGCTGTTCGGCCGGAGAGTCGGAGATTCACCTCAAATATTCGACATGAGATCTTGTTCCCAGATCGACGGTTTCTGTTGTGAATCTCGTAACCGAGGCTGTGACTTTCTTGTCGGCCCTGACTTTCAAGTCGTAGAGATAACAAACGGGTTGGTCTCCTTCAATGACCCAGATCATCACATAATGCCTGCAAGACAAGGTCTCTGGCCGATTCGTTGATAGTTATGCAGATCCGACCGAAGAGACCGCTATTCCCTCCCTCCGCGCGTCGGGACCAAGTGTCCCAGAGGACGGAAACGACTCGCTTCTGATGTGGTCTGATTACACTTTCTTGCACGAGTCCGAGATTGAAGATCTGCCACACATAGAAGAGCATAACTGCAGGAACTCACTTTTTGTAATTGAATGGAGAAATCGTCTTGAGGACAAATAACACGACCACCACCGTGATGATTAATAGAACAATTATCCCGAGCGTAAGAGTCACGCCATGCCAGCTCTCGTTTTGTTGTTCTATAACAATCGGGAGCTGACCCATCTGGAAGACGAAATTTTCAGAACGAATTCCGTATGCTTTCATTCCTAACCACCCACACCAACGAAAGTGTTCTCACCATGGAGAATTGACTCTTCCGTCTCTTCTGCGGACTATCATCATCGCTGCCTCTCGAAGACAGAATCTTCGAGCTCTCGACATCCGAATCATCGTTAACACCACCAGGCTTCATTGTTTACCGGCGAGCCCGAAAGAAAATCGCGCGATGCCATGGAATGAGGGATAGGCCGATATCGGTGACAACGCGACTGACCTTCTCGAGCTAAGTCCTGGAGTGGAACAGCATTCGATGATAACAAACTACGACGTGATCAATGCCTGTCGGGAGACCCCCTGAGAAACAAAAAGCCCTAGTGCTCGAGCTGTGGAATCCTCGTCGGAGCTCATTGGAGATCGTTTGCTACTTCCGCGCCGAGATCAATTAGTGACCTGGCGAGATCAGGACAGTTCGAGTGATATTTCACTAATAAGCAGTGATCATATAGGGGAGGTGTACCAGTTATGGGACAGGACCAGTTATGGGACACTTATTGTCCCATAACTGGATTGGGATTCGCGGGAACCCCATCGAGTACGAACATTGGAACTCTCTGAGAATCCAACAGAACCCATTTCAACGCTAGGAGGGTCACCAAGCTAGAATCGACGACATTATTGGAGCTCTCCGAATCCCGAAAAGTGACTCTTGCCATTTTCGACTTTTTTCTCGAGGAATCGTAAGAGAACAAGAAGCTTTTGGCGGAAACAGATTCCCAATATCGCTCCCTCTTGAGATTAACCGAGCATCCGAATTCAGGGAGAAAGAATGTCCCACCCTATATCACCGTCGGAGCACGTCCCCGGATCTCCAACGGCAATCCCGAGGTTTGCTCTCCAACCTCATTCTGATGTGAATCATTCTGAGTCTCGCGGACCGTGTTTTGGAATGAGGAAAGGGGGACTCTGAATCTTCCCGAATTCCGACGGGAGCTCACTGCCGAAAGGTCCTCACATTCACAATCGGAGGCGCAGAGCACTCGAAACGTCGGCCATCAGATGAATACATATATCAACCTTGCAGAGTTCAATTTTAATACACTTTGAGTCTCATTTCCATCCCAACCCGTGTTTAGTAAGGCTCCCTTAACGTTCACGGTCCTCTCGACAACCTGGGTCCTCGCGACATCCCGGGTCCTATGGACATCGTAGGCCCTTTTGACATGCCTGGCCTCATGGACAACGTGGGTCCTCTTGACATGCCTGGCCCCATGGACATCGTGGGCCCTCTTGACATGACTGGCCCCACGGACATCGTGGGCCCTCTTGACATGCCTGGCCCCATGGACATCGTGGGCCCTCTTGACATGCCTGGCCTCATGGAGATCGTGGGCCCTCTTGACATGCCTGGCCCCATGGACATTGTGGGCCCTCTTGACATGCCTGGCCCCATGGACATCGTGGGCCCTCGTGACATTTGCGGTCCTGTTTGCATCGGTCTCGGTGGCATTGAGAGATGAGCTGCAAATCTCTGCTGTAGCTCTTGGTAATGGCCTGTAGGTTTGTGCATTACCGAGAACGCCATTGGCTCTTGTCCATACCCCGTATTCATGATGAACAAGTGCTGCTGCGGCGGCGGAGGAGTTTCAGGTCGTTGTTGCATGATTGAGAGAATCAGCGGTCGCTGCGGAGGCGGTGGTGGTGGCGGCGGCGGCGGCATAATCACGAAGCTCATGGCTGGTCCCGGAGGTGGCGGGGGTTGCATCATCATCTGTTGCTGCCAAGGCTGCTGTTGCTGCTGCCAAGGCTGCTGTTGCTGCTGCCAAGGCTGCTGTTGCTGCTGCCAAGGCTGCGGTTGCTGCTGCCAAGGCTGCTGTTGTTGCTCTGGTTGTTCAGGTTCCTCTGACTGCGACTGCGACGTATATGGAGGCGGCGGTCGGAAACTGAACTTGCTCTGCTGGGCACCTCGAGCACCTGTGCCGTGGGGCATCGCCGATTGGTAGCCTTGAGGTTGCTGCACGATCGAAAGGAACAGCGGGCCCTGTTGGACTGGTCGGGGCGGTGGCGCAGCCAAAACCATCATCTGTCTCGGCGGCGGTGGAGGCGGAGGGGGTCTCGGCAATATTGACAGCAGAACCGGTCGGGGCGGTGGAGGCGGAGGCTGTGCACGGGACACGATCGATAAGAACAACGGTCGAATTTGTGGAGGAGGCGGAGGTAGTCGTTCCATGATCGAGACTATCATGGGCGGCTGTTGCATCTGCCAGGGCTGCTGGCGCTGCATGATTGAGAGAATCATCGGACGCTGCGGAGGAGGCTGATACGGGGCTCTTTGTTGCATGATCGACAGGATCATCGGACGCTGTTGAGGAGGTGGAGGCGGCGGCCCTTGCATGATCGACAGGATTATCGGACGCTGCTGAGGGGGCGGGGGCGGCGCCCGTTGCATGATCGAGAGCACGATCGGCCTCTGAGCCATGCCGGCGAGGAACTTAGAAACCCAGGAATTTTTGTTCAAACTCTCACTCCACAAGCAATATCCCCTTGAATTTCAACAACGATGAGTGTTTTGACGACGCTCGACTCAAAATATCAGCAGAATGCTTCCTCCTGTAAACAAGTCTGATAGGCAGCGCTTGTCAAGATTATCTCTCCGGTTACAGATCATTGCCATCAATCAATGACTGCGAACCAAGGTCCAGATCCGGAACGAGCTCAGTTTGGCCCGAATGGCTCAATCCTATGGGTTCAGGTAGCTTAGACCATCATGGGTGGGTAAGACTTTTGCTCGACTTCCTTCAATATCGCACAGGGTTCCCCACAAATGCGTCGAATCGGTTCGTCGAAACGGCGTGGATTTCTGTTTGAGACAGGACTCGTGGTTTTCAAGCCTCAACAGGAGACTCTATGAAATGTTCATTTCATATCCGAAATTGACCACCAGACTCGAAAGTAATGCGAAGGGAGAACCCCACATCGAGCGCACGACCTTTATTCGAAATCATTATCCACACAATCGAGGTTTCTTATCAGGGATGACACTTCATTTTTCCCTGCATTGCAGACTGCCGATCTAGAACTCGTCGACGTAGTTTCAGAGAGGGTTTGTTTGAAATGTGCTCCATGGGCGTCAATTGGCGCCAGCTGGCAACCTGTATCGTCTTCAGGTGTGTCCACTTGACGGGGGAACTAGAAAGCATCGCTTGCAGGAGTCCGTCGGAAATTTTTGCCACATTACTTCAACGATCATGTTTCTTCTGACAGGCGGGTGCTCGAAAGGCTCTTGGGTCATAAATCAAATCCCACCACTCTGCAGAGTGCACCTCATACGCCAGTCATTTTGAGAGCAAATATGCTTTCAAACGACGCCTGTATGATCTCACGTTTGCAAAACCTTGGGATCTGAAATGTGACCCGAGTAAGTGCAAACCTGCAGAGATGTGTCACATGCGTTCAAGTCATTGCGGGGCGGCTGTTGCTGGGATCCCTGTTGCTGGGATCCCATTCGCCCGGAAAAACTCTCCATGCGGGCCAATATTGTCGTGAATTGCTCAAGCGAACAGACCACGGCTCAAATTCGCTGCCAGTACGGGAAACTTATGACTCTAGTTGAGGACTACAAATCGACTGAGACTTTTTGGGTCAGAATGTTCGCCGAGTTGGTCAAAGCAGCGAGGACCATGAACATCCGTAGAACGGAGCCGTCAAATCATGTGAATCAAGAGTCGGGAGTTCTGTCTCCGTGAGGTTGACGACGACGCAGCTCCCGCATCCAAGATCCATTGAATTCTCATGAGGTTCAGTGAAATCGCTTCTTCAGCGATCAGAAGCGATAGGACGGACTGAGCTGGATTCCGATGCCATTCCCGCGATACATATACAGTAGAACCCTGTCATAGTGGACTCCTCGGGACCGGCGCAAACGGTCCACTAAAACCGAGGTCCACTATACACGAAGTACCCCATCAGTGGAAAAAATCACGTTCCCATGGATTGTAGTCGACTTTTCACGTTTATTATATAATTATAAAGAGCGAGGGTTTGAGCCAGATAGCGGATTTCGATTTCAGGTATCTTGCAGCTTGATAACTATCGCTCAAGATAACTCTCCAGATTCATCTGCCGCATCCGATCAAGCCGCTGTCTATTGACGAAGGTATCCACTCCCAGAAGTTAGATTTGCGCAGTCCGGCTTCCATCGACGGAGCATAAGTAGCGTTTAGTGTGTCCAACGCATTCTTAGCGTCATGAAATCGGGACGGCTTTTCAAGCTCGACGTTCTCATCCGAATCATCTTCCATCTCGCAAGCATCATCGGTTGTCGATTCAACCTGACAGCTCTCAATGATGTCGTCGTGGGCCGGTTCATAACATATCGCGACGCCATAATCTAAGGAAACGTACTCGGAAAACCAACTGTCTGCGATTTCATCGAAGGTTTCGTGGATAAACAAGTCGTTCTCGTCCTCAAGTGTTGCATCGTTGAGATCAATCGCGTGGTTCTCGAAAATATCTTCACAAACTCTCAAAAATTGGGCTGAAAAGAACTTCCTTCGGCTCCAGTGGTTGATTACCGATAAATTTATGGGCTGTGAAGGATTTCCAGCGCGCATGAGCCACGAAAACCAATAATGACTGCCGCCCTCCCCGCGGATTTCTGTCCACTATAACCGAGGCTCAGGAATCACGGTCAGCGGATAACTTGGCGCGCGGAAGGCAACGTGCATGTGGCCAAGAAGAGATGGACTGACGCTGCACGAGAGTGGCGGCGGCAGTCAAGAGTCAAGAGCGAAGTGTGAATGAAGTAGTAGCAGAGAGAGAGTGGCAGTGCCGTGATCGCGTAAGATCGGCGGACTGCATATGAATGACTGAGTGAATAAAAGGGTGATACTAGTGCACTACCGGTGAACTCCCTCCTGCATGTGCATCCGCATGAAGAGAATCAACTCTGTCCCTGGTCAAGCCTGTTACACTCCTCTTCCAACCACCCGGGTGCATGGAATACATGGCCATGAATGTTTTTAGGTCACGTATTAACCGCTCATTGTCAGCTAGCCCGTTCGATTGAGGATTATAAGCTGTACCTTGAGAGAGCCGAATGTTGTTACGCCCAGCCCACTCCTTGAGTTTCTTGCTTTCGAAGACTTTCGCGTGATCTGATACTACAACGCGTGTTCCTGCGAAAACTTTCTGGCTCAAGAGATCAATGACTGCCTCGGCATTCTCGCGCCCGGCGCGGGCCGCCGCGAATCTGGAGTTGCGATCGATTGCGACGAGAAAAGCGCGCGTTTTCGTTCCCGGACCACTGGTTTTCGACAACTCAGCAAAATCGAGGTGAATCGTATGCATGGGCGGACCATCATTCGACCTCAGACACATGTTGTCAACCTTCGGCCGGAATTTTGCCTTATTCCTCCCGCAAACCACACACGACTTCACGTACGCTGCCACGTCTTGCTTTAACTTTGGCCACGAGAAACGATTTGCGATTTTGAGATACGTGCGCCAAATTCCATCGTGACCACCAGATCTGGGCTGTCGTGGTTTGCTCCGGAATCTCCTCTCGATCTTCGGGTGAAACCTCGATCTTCCCTTTTCCGTTGAGTTCGAGCGCTTGAAGAAGCTGTTCACCCTCTTGGGGCAACCGAGACATCGCATCGGCGTGCGAAATTCTTCTCCCCGGCCTGTGTTCCACCACGAATTCCATTTCAGACAATCTCTGGATCCAACGCGCTATCCGCCCTTTGAGTTCTTTCGTCTTTAACAACTCCCTGAGCGCGCTGTGGTCAGTATGCAAAGTGAACCACTGGCCTTCGAGATACGACCGAAAATAATGAACCGCCTTCAGTACAGCGAGCATTTCTTTTTCGGACGTGGAGTAATTTCTTTCGGCTCTGTTAAACGTATACGAATGGTACCGAACTACCTGCTCTTTCCCGGTGTCGGACTTTTGTGTCAAAACCGAGCCCGTTCCCAAATCGGAGGCATCTGTGGTTAGAACGAACGGCTTTGTGAAATCAGGAAGAACAAGAATTGGATTTTGAGTCATCCGAGCCTTCAGATACTCAAATATCTTCTGGTGCTCACTTGTCCACTCGAACTTCTCATTCTTCAACGTCAACTTCGCGAGCGGTCGAGTAATTTTCGAGAAGTTTTGAATAAAACACCGAAAATGACCACACAGACCTAGGAACCTCTGCACCTGTTTCAGATTCGTTGGCGCTGCGATGCTTCGCACTTTCTCGATCGACTCTTCTTTAGTAGACTTCGTGCGACCATCTATCGTCCTACCCAGAAACACGACCTTGCTCTTGAACAACGTAGACTTTTCCAGATTGACTTTCAACTTTTTCTCGTTCAGGGTTGATGATACTTTCTTTAGATGGACTTCGTGAGTCGCTTCATCCTTCGAGAATACAATAATGTCGTCAATATACCAACGACAATATTCTCGATGAGGCTCAAGCACCTCATCCATCATTTTTTGAAAGTATTTTGGTGAGTTCTTCCACCCGAACGGATTTACGTTATACTCGTAAGTTCCGAAAGGGGTTACGAATGCCGAATATTTTTTTGTGTCTTCAGTCAAAGGCTGTTGCCAGAACCCTTTCAGAAGGTCCATCGTGGAAAACACTGAACATCCGCCGGTTTCCGCTATTATCTCGTCAATAATAGGAAGCGGCCAACTTATCAGTTCGGTGTTCTCGTTGATCTCCCTGTAGTCGGTGCACATGCGCCAAGTGCCGTTCGGCTTCGGGAACAATATGATGGGACTTGCGAAGGCCGAGTCTGAATTACGGATGACTCCGTTCTGCTTCAACTTCTCCAACTCTTCCTTCACAAACTCTTGCTTAGCGCGTGAGAGTGCGTAAGGCTTTCGACGTATAGGGGCATCCGAAACCAGTTTGAAAGGTACCGTGAAAAATTTCACCGGTGGCGGGTACTCGGAACTACACACCACGCCTGGGAAAAGGTGTTTTATATCATCGACTGAGCGCAACTGCCTGTTCCCGGTCTCTCTCTTTGTCTGCAACTTCATGTCCCCATAAGTGATCTGATCATCATAATGGAGGTTCATTCTCAAAGACTTCATCAACGGTCGTGAAATCAGCATGTCGTAAGAGACGTCTGAGACTACCAAGCACGCCACGTGTTGCTTGATACCATCCAATTCCAAAAGAACATTGGCCCACGTGTGTAAAGTATGCGCTTGGCCTCTCCAATCGAACAACTTGACCTCTCTGCCCTTGAAACTGACCGTCCCGTTTAGATGGGATTCGTTGAGGACAGGTATAGAAGCTCCGCTGTCTATTACTACTGTCGCATCTCTTCCGTTCACCTTCGCCTTGCGGTGGTCAATCCTTGGGGAACAGAAAAGAACAGCCTCATTGCTTGACTGCGGGGTTGACGCTGGAAGACCCCTGTTTATTCGTTTAAAGGATTCAAAGTTTCGGCTACTTCCCCCTGAATATCCTGAATAAGAGTCGATTGCTGCTCTTTCTTCGCGGGGAAACGCCGAAATGGCCGTTTCTTGCCCTCAGGCCTGTCTTTCGACCTCTCGGAATCACCTTTTGGAGTCCACGACGGTCTCGATTTCTGCGAGTCCAACGAACGACGACGAGCTTTGATCTCTCTCTTGAGAAAGTCCAAAATGGTGTCGACCTTTGAAGCATTTGCCACTCCTTCGTTTTCCTCATCAGAGGAGTCGTACTCGGAGAAGTACCTCGCTAGGACGGCAAACGGCAGGGCCTCTCGTACCCCAACCAAAGCTAGTATCTCGTAGGTCGATGCGGGAGCCTTTAGGGCGCGAAATGCATTCACATGGCCCAGGGCTGCCTGCCTTACTTTCTCCATGCCTGTGACATCCGATTCAGACCTCACTGAAAATTTTTTCGGCAAATCTCTCAACGCTTTGACATGCCCTTCGATGAGTCTTTTCTCGGAACCAAATCTTTGAATCAGATCTTGGTATGCCAACTCGTAACCGCCCCGAACGCCGCGGTAGTTCGCCACGATTTCGGACGCGGGGCTCCTCTCCTTTATGCAGGAGACCAAGTAATCAAACTTTTGATCAGATGAAAGGCTTGCGTTCTCGTGGACCTCACGATCGAACGATAGCCTCCACTCTGCCCACCGGGTAGGATTGCGACCGTCCAGCTGGGCTACGCTCGGTGCCTTGAACCCGAAAACCTTCGGCGGATTCTCTGATTTCTTTTGCGAACCTTCACTCCCACTGACCTGTATATATTCGAAGTGGGGCGGCGTAGGCTTCGATCTCAGATAATGGGTCGTCGGCAACGCGTTATAAAGGTGCTCGCATGTCATGAGCAGAGTACGCTCTAACTCTTCCGAAGCGATGTAGCCGTCCGCGCTCTCAAATTGCGTACGTTCCCTGACCAAACGCGTCCGATAGCCCGCAAGCTTGAAATAAGAAGCGGCAACCCGACACTCGTCCTCCAGGAAGTTTTGAGAGGCGCATTCTTCCACTAGCCCGAGACAAAGGTTACGGAACGCTTCGCGCTCCGCCTCGGTTGTTCCTAGTGCGGCAATGGTCTTTGGCTTCGGTTTGACTGATGAGCTACTACGTGTCTCCACCATGATCGCCTTCGGCTGCGCCAGTGAAAGCCTCTAGCTTGAGACTAACTAACTTCGTTGTGTTTATTGTATCTTATATAGGGCTGCCCCTGGGGCCGCCACTAAAACCAATAATGACTGCCGCCCTCCCCGCGGATTTCTGTCCACTATAACCGAGGCTCAGAAATCACGGTCCACTATAACCGAGGCTCAGAAATCACGGTCCACTATAACCGATGTTGTTAACATGGGAACTCCCATAGGCTCGGCTGGGACCGGGAGACGAGTCCACTATAACCAAGTGTCCCTTTTAACCGTGTCCACTATAACGGGGTTCTACTGTATGTATCTAACATATGCTTGTAAGGGCAGTCCGATCAACCTAGTGGGAATCGGGAAGGATTGCCACACATATTTACGGAACTCAGACTCGAAATTGGACGACCGCAAAGAACCTCTATCATATGGGCGTTCTCATTTCTAGTCTAGCAGGATGTCAGCCCCAGGCGTGAGCATATTGACTCTTCCGGGAGCAAAACGGAACACAGTCTTGCTGTCTTGAAGCGATCCCTCAGAATACGAAGCAATCCATTTGCCTTCCAATCGGAGTTTCCAAATTGCCCTGAAACCCGCTTATTTTCCGTAACCGTGGAAAATATTTCCGTGTCATGGACTAATACTTCAGGCTCATATAAACTAGCCAAGTAAGCTTCCCTGTCTGAGGCGTTCATCATACGCAGAAAAAGTATTGAAATTCTACTTCGCGCGCAGAGAACTACAAAGGCGGGAATCAAATGACATCTGCGAATCGATAGACCCCAACGAAACGCATGAAAACGCACTGCCGACTTCGATCACTTCCAACAACATAATCATGTTTATCATCACACTGGGTTGAGAGCGACAGATGCCACGATCTGTGCCCGACAATCCGTCGTTGATCAGTTAGCTGGAGGGATGAGCAATCGTCCATGTCCGAAGCGGTCTTCCTCAAGCGTCCGTCGCCTTTGCTTTCACCATTTCTCCATTGCCGGAGTCGAGACCGACTGCTACTCCGACTGTTACGGCTTACTGCTGGGCAGCAGCCCTTCCGGAGCCAAATCCGAAACCGCCTCCGAGACCGCCTCCGAAACCCGCGCTGGGACTGCCACCGCCCCCGGCTTGGTCACCAGCACCGGCCCCGGCTTCGGCATTAGCACCGGCCTTGAGCCCGAGTTGGAAACCGCCATTGGCACCGCTCTCTGCGCTCTGCGCAGTAACTAGGGAATCAGAGGAGAGAAGCACACAAGCGAACAAGAGGAACGAGTTGAAGAACTTCATGGTCGTAGGGGTTCAGCAGCAGAGCATGATAGAACAAGGGACGGAGATGCGCTTATATACTCATCGGTGAATTTGCTCGGATAATTGACGCATGGAGACTTTTTGTGAGAGGGAACTAATGTATTCCGCAACGTTCGGATGTTCCACAACGCCGACACCCAGCGGCGCGTCACCGCCATTTCCAACTGTTTCAACCATTGGGCATTCAGACATTCGCCGATGTACATAAAAATCATCCTCAAACGAAATCTTCGTTGCTGTCTTGTCGCCCGATTCGGCGTGGTCTCAACGTTTCTCGGCTCAATGTCGATATTATGAACAGAGTCCTTTTCTTGCGTATTGCGCCGTCAACGCATCAGATTCCCGTCCCGGTCGTTGCCATATCGGTCGACCGAATCATTCGAGACGTCTCTTCTCCTCATGCGAAGTCTTCTCTCGCTTCAATGCGTGGTCTCCAAACCGGAGGAGCTTTCACGGAAGCAACTGAATGGATGCGTGAGATTGACTGCAGTTCAACTGATACACTTCCACACTCTCATATGGCTTGCGGTTTGATTTTGCCTACATCTCCCCCTCGTTCAGACTCACTTTTTAGTAGACTGATCGCGGTATTGAAGTAGATCGGCAATGACGGAAGCGAGCGAGGCACATATGAAGACTCCATTTGTGAACATCGATGGCCCATCGATGCACAACCAGACCTAATCTTTTTCACGGGTCGGCCCATGACGTAAAATCGAGGTGACTCAATTGACCTCTCAATAATAGCGTACATCTCATCGGAATCATGCAGCTGCTGAGACACATTGGTATAACGAGTCCGTTTTACGGAATTTGTTGGAAAAATGCGTTTACTGGCCAAGAATACATCCTCGGAGAAGTCGGTCCCTCCGGGCTGGAGCAGAGTATTCATCTCGTGCAAGCATCGCAACGTTGACAGACGACCGGACACACCTCATGAGCTATTCGGCTCCATTATCCGGCGAGTGAGTTTACTCAAAACGGCATGGAGCGAGCTTGGGCTCGGTTATTGCGGAGCGATGAGGTATGACTTCTCCCGGGTGTGATCCTGGAATATCGATCGCCAAAGCTATCGGAAGCGCAATGGTGATCTGTTTCAAAATTCCTAGCCTAGCTCTGCTCTCGTCTACGGATAGGGACATTCCACAACTTTCGAACAACGCACTTGCCAGTTTGTCGAGAGGACGTCCCAAAAATGAATGATGATAGCCATATTTCATGGGCTGAAAACGACGCAAGATCGCGCATGCTGGCATTCGAGCGTCAGACCACGACCTTCATTCGCTTCTGATCTCCATAAACCCGAGCGAACTCGCCTCGGAAAATGGAATCGGGAACGGAACAGGGAACATGACCTTGCTGCATCCTGGGATTATGGTCGCGACAATCCGATTTCGAAGGTCTCCTCAGAGACTCGGCCCATCCGGTGAACACGTTCCTTCGATACTAATACGAAAAAATGGATCGCAGTAGGAGACCCGCCGGTGAGCAGCATGGGGAAGGAGCTGTCCATGTCGTCAAGCCCCTTGCGTCATTTGCGCTCAGCGCAAAAATTCTACAGCATCAGGATCATGAGTTTCGCCCGTGCTAGTTCAAGTAACTATGAGTCAGAAAGAGTTGAGCGTATGAGTGAGAAGTAGGATGAAATGTGCACAAGTAGCTCTGACCGGAAATTGAGCCTGTATGTCGTCGGGAAACTGTTGCGAAAATAAATGATCACAGTTGGACTAAACCTCTCATCCAGTACATTACGTATAGAATGAGAACGCTACTGCCAGGCCTATGACAAGCTGTGCGTCCTATCTGGCGTGTTGGATTGCTCCAAGTGCTACATTAGGTCGTTCTGGACCAGGGAGCGAACGGTCGCGCTGACAGTTCTTCGAACCCAAGAATAATCTCAAAGCCGACTCCGCGGCGATTTTTGTGATCAAGCATTCAAACCTGTGCTTCCCGAATCACAGGTTTTTGCCGTGTCGATGGCCCTCTTGCACCATTTACCGTATTTCTCCTAATTGAAGGGCATGCCCGTCAATTGGAACCCCAATGTTATTTCCCATAGGGGTTCTAATTGACGGGCACGCCCTTCAATTAGAAGAAATACGGTATCTATTGATTCAAACTTTGTGCACGGAAATCTAGACCCTTGTAAAGTTCACATTTCAAGCTCTGTTCTGTTCGTGATGATGAGGAGGGATTGTCCAGTTCTACTCAGCGCCGAGAATGTGTTGGCAAGCAATATTCACGGAATAAATACACAAACAGACAGCCAACATTTCGGAATGAAGGATCCCGGGAAAGAGGAAAGTCCCTAACCTGATGGCTCAGACAAAGTTAG
The DNA here is from genome assembly GCA_028455905.1 of Neoseiulus californicus. Classification (NCBI taxonomy): domain Eukaryota; kingdom Metazoa; phylum Arthropoda; class Arachnida; order Mesostigmata; family Phytoseiidae; genus Neoseiulus; species Neoseiulus californicus. The sequence goes on along the minus strand of JAMQGS010000006.1, from coordinate 9,885,206 downwards.
CATACTCATCCCGGGATTCAGAACGCTGATATCGAGCTGCTTCGAGCTTTTCCTCAGAAATCGCCGTGAAACTCAGAAATCGGACATGCGTGCAGTCACTCGAACAGGATTTCTCCTCCCCGATATCATAAGTATCGCTGCTTCCGGAGGAATCAAGACATGCGATTTCACCCAGGCTGCTCTAGACACCCTCTGAATCCCTGCATGCGCACCTCACCAGTCTCCGTTTGGCTGCCCTGAGTGACTTGGATCGCGATCGCTGAACGCGTTCGCATACATCCCGTCTCCCTCTTTATCCAGTGATTCTCAACAGGGGGCGTGGAAGATTTTTGCGGGGGCGCGAGAGAATTCTGAAATTTTCGGGAACACTTGCTGCAGTTAGCGGCTAATTTCTCAGCAAGGTTTGCTGACATGGTAGAAATGGTTTTCCTCCCTTGGCTAACCCAACCGTTCGAAACTGATTTGTTCGACGTTGGGATCGAGATCGAGAACCAAGGCGAGATTGCCTAGCTGCAGCAGAGTGAATTCGCGAAGCCTCTGCTCAAACCATCTGAGAGTAAAGCTAACTAATTGTGAGCTCGAGCCCGGAATCAGAAATTTGTGTATGCGACGACAGGCTCAACCGTCCCATTAAATTCTAAACGAACTAAGTTTAAGGTTAACTCGTAAGCTGAATGAAAGCGATCAAGTTGTGGGTCCACCTTTGTCTTGATTTCAGAAGGCTCTTCCGCTTAGACTAGGGGCAGGGGGGGGGGGGGGGCACGAGCAATTCCTGTGAGCGTCAGGGGGAGCGCGGGCCAAAAAAAGGTTGAGAAACACTGCTCTTTATCGATCTTCTCGAAGTCAAGCTCCTTTTTTTTCGCGTAGGTTAACGGACGAGAGATCACAGCGGATGAAGCGTACTCGACGATTCGGGGCGGTACCTACTTGCCATATGGCATCGCCTGTACCAGAATCTGTGATTTTGTACCTCACAGGACATATCATCACTAAGGCTGTAAATCGCCCCCATAGCGTATATGGGAGGCGCAAATTTGCAGCCCTAATCATCACCTATCTTAACCTCGTTATCACCTGCATGAATTCCGCCTTCCGAACGATATACGGAGCTGCCAATGAAATGGTTGCGGCCGTTGCGTCGCTTCCACTTGTTGTGCTATTTGAAGACCCTAATTTCTTCAGCCAATAGTGTCCATCGGTAGTTAGGAGGGAGTGTCATATCCACGAGCTCACGAAGGTATAGGAAACAGTTTTCCATCCTCGAATTCCCTGAAGATCGTCTGCAACTCAACTCCACGACGATCGGACTCGCAGTTCTTCAAGTCTCAAACCTTAGTCAACACTCATTGTCAGAGGTAAAAGAACTCTGATGCCGCGGATATAGCGAACTTCTGAGGGCTTCGCAAAAGAGCGTTTCCGAGCTCCGGTCTCAATACACCGGCAGACAGCAGACCTTCAGACCTAGGACCACGATCAGACAAAGTTTGGAATATCGAATCCAATCGGGTGGCAATTTACGAAGACGCAAAAAGCTCTCGACTCCCAGGGCGCGTTTGAAAACATTGCTCAGGGGCTCTGGCGGAACCTGGTCGCAGGGACAAAAATTTTCCGAGTGTCGAAAAAGTCGCTTGTGCTGAGAATCCTCACGAACTCCTGGGTCACATCGCTCAGGATGATGAGAAATACGGAACGTGAGCTTCGTGAGCGAACAAAAAAGGAGAAAGAGTTAGATCGGGCATCATCACCTCGATGAAGCGAAGGAATTCGAATTATTAAAATGTTAAATTCATTTGAGCGTCGATCACGAACTGGGATGTGTGGTCACACGAACTTTCACAGCGACTCTGTACAGGGACGGAACTGATGCCACGGCACCCGCTCACAGCTCGATGAGTTGACGTGGAGATTCGACTCTAAGCAGAGCCGTTCCAGAGTGCTACAGGCGTGGCGGGACGACCGAGAATGTTCAGAACTTCAAAACAATCATCATGGCTCGGGAATAGCATCAGCGACATGAGCTTATTATCGGAGGAGAACTTATGAAGATTCACGATGCCACAGAAGCCGCGGGGATTTCCAACTATCCACGCAGGGCATTCGCCATGAACGTACAATTTTTCTACCCATGTAGCTGTTGTAACAGTTCACCTTGTAGAAATCCTGAAGAACTTTGACGAATCAGTCGGTCCAAGGGATTGATGTGTACAAAATATCAGTAAAAGAGAAAGATCGCGGTAAGGTGAATGGGATTAGGTATGATATTTTCAGGCGATTGCAAAATTCCGGCGCGAACCCGCAAAATTTATTTCAGCGTCAGCGAGAAGAAGGATGCATGGCCACTGCTCTGTGCGGGCGTGCGACGGATTCTCACCGATTCTGTCGTAATCCACGGTAGCTAGATGAACTCCGAGATCAGTCAACAAGCACCTTATCTTCGCACGCTGGATGCTGACACGGATCCAGACAGCATTGCTGATTGCTCTGGCAGTTTCTTTCCGCACAGGTCGATGAGCAATTGGGACATTTTCCGGGTTTCGAGAAAATGTTTGCTCTGCACTGTGGCGGTACTATAACCTTCTTATCGAAGAGTTTGCCCTGCTTGCAGAGGATCTGACAGCACACCTTATGCTCGGGTACTCTAATTTCCGAACATGGGGTCACCAGGGCACTCGCATTACATTTAGCAATAGGCCTGAAAGAAATGAAATGATGAAGGCCGACATCAGACCTCGTCTCATGAAGCCCGCATCATCAAGCTCTCCCAGACGAATCCACAGCAGGATCTTCAGATATCTGTGGGACTCACCCTTTTGGGCACTCGGGAGGATTCTCGTATACACCACATTCCGGATCTCTATGGGAGGAATAATCATCGATCAATAAATTCTGAATAACCGGGTGGTTCCCAGAATCCAAGTTGCCTTGCCGGTAACTTACGCGACGACGCATTTCGATTCAACCAGCGCGAAGGCGGCGGAAAACATTAGGAGTAGAATCATGATCGTCCTTCTGGAGTGTAGTGACGCCATGATATCACACAGGGTGTTTTCAACGCTGAGCGAAACTCGAAGACCGCTGAATCGGCCCCCGATGCCGGCCTGAAATTTCGAATTCCGCATAGGACCATGGTCCAACCAGGCCCTACAAGGCCGCTACATGTCTAAAATATCCATGAAATGCAGCGAGTGCAGCGAGCTGAACGCCCGACTTCCACTGTTCTCAAGCCGAACCTACCTTCTGCGGCCAAGTATCACACGTAGACGATCGGCGTTAGTCCTTGTGGAAATGTTCAGCTTGTCGGCAGGTTTCTACCGCGGTGTTTATAAGCAGGAATATGTCCGCACAAGATATATATTGTACGATTCACTGCCGATCGCGCCAAGTTATGGCCGAGCGGTGGAACTGGAAGTAACTTTGAAGTGAGCATCCTCTCCTGCCGAAGCGTCCTCCTCACGTACACAGCTCTGATCGATGCATAGAGGACGTGTCGGATCGGAGTCAGTGCCTTGTGATTCGATGCAATATTCCCATGCCATTTAATTTCTGCTCTCCTGGAACAACCTGATTCGATCCAGGAGCTGGCAAAAGCACGAGCTCCAAATCTCGATCCTCAGGAATCATCACGGTAGAACTGACCGCTGACCAGCGCGGGATAACGAGTCATGAGTTCCGCGATGGTGGGATCCTCAACAAGGACCTCAACAAATGGCAATATATAGCCTCTCCATGCTCGGCGAGAAACACCTCGATGAAGTCCACTCTCGGAACAAAGCCGGATACCGGTCTCTTCCCCCGTGATATGTAGATGACGAATCGTAGTAGTGTGAAGTGATGTCCCGGCTCATGGCAGGTTGGAATTACGAGCATTTCGCAAAACGAAGGCTCGCGACTCTCGATTGCCAGTTCTTCGCTCTCGACGGAAGAAAGCTCGCCAGTAGGAGTCACTGTGGTTGCCAAAACGTGCCAGAAGAGAGTCGACGATTGTTTCGACAGGGTCTCTGAACCAAGACAGCCTCTAGTGAAACTAAGCAAGTTTTTCCCACCACGGGCGAACGAGCGATCAGCTGATGGCGATGGAAATAGAAGGATGCGAATGACAGAAACTCAAGCCTCTTGAATGATCGGAATTCTCGTTTATCGTTTGAAAAGTCTTGGGAGGAGGAAAATAAAATATCATCATCAACCTTGTCAATCAAAAGCGGAGATCTGCCGGCTGTTGAGGGGGAGCGGGATTCTCCATCCAACAAGCTGGCACGATAGTCTGGTTTTCCGCTGTGGAAATGCGACTGTGAGAACTCTCGAAAAGTGTTCCGGTGAGCAAACATTGTCGCAGAACGAAATATTCTCGTCGGTCGGGGCCATACTCTGTGGTACTGGAATAATGGGAACTGTACGAGTGGTGGAATTGAATCCCGCATGGAGCATATCGACCCGGGACCGTTCCGACTGTCAAGGAGAAGTATCGGTGGTAATGCGAGAATTCTTCGCTAGAACTTCTTGAGGAGTTTCCTGAAATAGGACGAAAGCAAGCAGGATCTCGCGTTGAATCTCAAAAGGAAGGTGATTCCTGATGGCACGGAAAATGATTGACTCCGCTAATTTTCTGGGAGCCGAGGGCTCCGAGTCCTGGTACTTAACGTTGGTTTCGGCGCGGCGCGAGCGCGTCTCCGGTCCGCTGACTCGCTGCTATGACGCAATATTACCATTCTCGCATGACATCAGCTGAAAAACACTCGGAGAGTTTTGTTTTCGAACCTATCGATTTTGATCTCATCGCAATCCACATCACGGAAGGTCAGAGCATGCTCGGAGAAAGGAGAGACGCGGTGTGTGGGTGCACTCGATTTTTTTTGAGCGATCCTGATCGACCCGTCGGACTATCATCTCACTCCAGTGACGCGGGTGAGTGTTCAAATCATTTCAGTGATTCGACAGAAGTTTTTCTCGTGTTTTCGGTGAGTTTTCTTCGACCTGGAAGCGTACGACACGTTGCTGATGTTCAGATCTCGTATCAACATTTGCCGACTGCAATGAGCATAGTTCGCAAGATCGCAGCTGCGCCATTCCTCCCGAATGTAAAAACGCTGCAAATGAGATTCAAAGTTTCAGTTTGGAGAAAACATCTCACGAATATGACGAGTCCATGTGTTTCGCTTCCACTCATCTTGGCGGCGGCCATATCAACCAGGTAGCCTCACCTCGAAGATGCTGGAGGAAATGAAAGCGTGGCGGGAAAACCCTGAATTTCTTCTGATGACTAGTGTCCATCTCCATTTATGAACTTGCCTATCCAAACAATTCGCCAGAGTAACGGCATTCCGTTTTCACAGCTCAAGCGCCTCGAAACGATCGGAATGCCCGCACATGTGAGTGAATACAAACCTGAGACAACTCGGTCCGAGGATTCGCCTCAAGCTGAATTGGTAGAGATTCATGGAATTGAAGGTCTTGGGCCAGCGTTTATGAATGATTCTCGGCTGGCGAACCATGTTGGCAACTTCGAGCTCGCTGATGATTCTCTTCCGGGGCATCATTTCAGGGCAGCTGTGGAATGTGGCTCAGACAGAGATAGCAGCCCTTGTGACAGGATGGATGTTCCTGAGGATCAATTATGCTGTGAAGATTCGTGCGGAAATGGGAGACTCTTCGGACGGCAGTCGAAATACTCGTTCTGTTGGGAGAATGCCATCGTGCGACCCGGCAACTGCAAGAGGACCAACGAAACCTGTGCGACCAAGACATGCGTGGACGGCGAGTTTTGCTGTATCGATGCATGCAAAAATGCGAAATGTGGAACGCTTCACGTATGTCCCCCTCGGATCACACGTCCTCCGTATCAGAGCTGCGGTATTGTCGGAAACGGCTGCAGGAAGTCGTGTCCGGGACGTGTGTGTTGTTTGGATAAATGTGGCGACGGACATTGTGTGGATAATGTCTTTGAATAAACGTCGTGCGCTCAATGATGAGTTCTTCCTCCACAGTAGCTCCGACTCCAATGGTCGTCCCAGACGTATGGGATGAACCACCCGTAAAGTCTCAAAGAAAGCTCCGACAACCACGAGTTCTATCTGAAGCAGAAATTCAACTCGTTTCGAAGCATCGATCTCACGCATTTGCGGTGGACCGTGTGCTACTGGAGCCAAGTGATACCCGCCCATGATGGAGTGAGCTCGGAATCGGAAATCGGGTTGCAGGCATTGATTGATGGCAACGATCTACACGATCTACTGTAGATCTACAACGATCTACTGTATAACCGGGAACGTTAGGATTCAAGCGTCGAATGAGGGCTGACGTGGAACACTTGGCGGTCCTGATGTCAACACCACATTCCTTGAACGTTTGGTAGCCTCCTCGTCTAGACGGGTTGAACAAATCCCGTACAGGATCTGCGATTCGGAGACACATAGAGTGTCCTCCCTCATGAGACTTCATTCGCTGTCAAGTGTAGTGTCGAGCGTATGGTATCGACCCCAGAGGAAATGTGTGGAAGTCGCGTACTTCCACGTGCCGCCGTTGGGTATAGAAGACCACATTTGATTGAACACGCATTCAGTCTGAGCGGAACGTCTGGAACATCTATTCTCGTTGATACTGCACCGGCAACAGGAACCCAACGAGAGGGAGCCGGGGAGGCTTCCCTGTCAACGCACGGAAGCAGGGGATTGTCCCCGATACCGGCGTTTTTGCAACAACGTGATTCCGCCACGTCACGTCAAGGTCAATGCAAATACATGGACACTTTCAAACGGGAGACCAAGTACGGGAGCTGAGTATCCGGGCCTAGTGGCACAAGTGTTTGGAATGTAAAAAACCTCGGGAGTTCTGAATCGAAATAAGAGGAGGTGTGCCGTTTTGAACCAATCGAACGTCTTCCGTGCGAGACGAGAAAAAAACACGAATTTTTCACGGTGAAGGGCAGTGATTTGGTGGAAAACGTGTACCCAGTGCTCGGGGTGATGGTGAGAGCCGGATTGACCGATGAAAGGTATCAGATAGTAACTCTTCTTCCAGAAAATCCGTTCCGGCTAGAATGGCGAAGGTACCGCTACGTGACCGGTGTGTTCCAAGCACGAACCGAAGCTTTCTAGACGGAGACTGCCGCGCATACGGCTCCGCTCTAAAGATGGTGGAGTCTTTGAGACAGCGGCTTGATATAGTTGAAGTTGACCTGGCGAGAGTTCGGATGCAAACGAGCTCTCTGATTGGAACCAAATCAGAAGCACAGCGGAGGATTGACGCCCTAGAGATACAGATCAAAGAAGCCGCGCGCACAGCTCAGCTCTGCGAGACGAGTCTCCAGAAAGCTCGGTGAGAAACCCAGGCTAAACAGGCGGAAATCGACCAATTGCGAGTCGAACTTGAAGGTCTGAAAGCCGAGAAGGCAGACAAACCGATGGAAGTGACGCGAACGGAAGTTCCCACCCGGGAAAAACCGTTCTCAATCAGTGAAACCCCGACTGTGGCATGAAGCCCGACTGTGGGAGGAACTTGGAGGCACAGGAGCCTTCGGACTTCGGACCACGAGAGGTCTGGAGACCGAGGCCGACTGCGGCGATCGGGTGGAGCGGTACCTGGAGGACGGAGCGGGAGGAGAAACGCATGTCCTCATCGTGGCCGGCACGAAGGACGTCGAGAAAGGCGTCCCGTGCGTTTTTGATTTCTCTATGATATTCCTTCTTAGCCACCGTGTAGTTTTCCAGGATTCTTGCTGATTCCTCTCGGCCTCTCGTTGGTTGCCGGCGGGATCTAGTGTATCTCCTCCTTGCCTGGATGCATAGTTTTCTGAGGGCTGCAACTTTCTCCGTCCACCAGTATACTGGTTTCCTTCTCTTTCCATCGTGACATTGTTTCGGGGTCGCTGCGCAGCAAGCTTCCTCCAGTATCTGCTGGATGATGTGTTCGTCTGGTTGTTTCCCCCTGTTATTTAATTCCTCGCATCTCTCGTCCATTCGTTCAATCATTTTGTTCGTGTTTTTCTCGTTGATTCTCCATCCGCTCGGGTTAGGTAGCGGATTTTCGAGCGACGTTGCTATCTCGTACTCGATGTAGTTGTGGTCGCTCGAGGATTCTTCCCAGTCGTTGACTCTCCATTTGTCAGTCTCTGCTGGATGGGTACACGCTGTAATGTCGATGAACGATTTTCTGTCGCCTTTTTGGAATGTTGGAGTCTTTCCATCATTTAGGATGCAGAGGTTTGTCGCAGCAAGGCTCGCTTCCAGCTCTATTCCTTTCTCAGTTGTAAGAATGTTGCCCCATGTTCGCGAGTGGGCGTTAAAATCGCCCGCCACGATTATCTGACCTTTCTCTCGGTGAATGATTTGTTCTATGTCTTCTAGATACGTTTTGAATTCTTCTATATCTTCAGTATTTGGTGAGAAGTAGCAAGACAGAATCTGTAAGTCTGCCTCGGCTAAGACAACTCTTGTAATGCCTTGTTGTGAAGAAGCCGTCTTGATTGCTTGCTTATTCAGAATCCAGATCGCAGTGTCGCCTGAGCTGTCCGCAACCCATCCTTCATCCCTTTTAGATATTGTCTGAGATATTCCTCTGTTGACCTCGCGTAGTATGCAGATGTCTATTTTTCCCCTGTTGATTTTGTTCTGTAGTTCATCATGAGCCCTCTCGGCTCGATTGAGGTTTATCTTCTTCTATCTAAATAGATAAAAGGCAAACTCAAGTTGCCCGCTTGACGGGAATAAACGCCGTTACCTCTGCGTGGATCGTGCCGAAAACGCGCGTGGTGGTGCGCAACCGACCGAGGAAGGACATAGGCTACCCGATTCCCCACCAAAATGTCCTCCAACGCAAGAATCTTCAGAAAACCGAAACACTTCGTCGTCGGATGGCAAAGCATTTTACCATTCAAACAAACGCGCCACGAGCGTCCGCTGCGCGTACCGCACCGGCCGCGGTATCGACCGTGTTGAGCCGCGCAGGCCTTGACAACGGTTGTTTTTCTGTATCACGAGTATTCCATGCGTGAATAGCCTACTGTATACTAGAGTGCTGTTCTTGCCTTCATGCCCGAGCGCAAGCGTTCTAACCCGAGTCGAAGTACGTCCGCTGCACGGCCACACAGATTAAGCAGGCGTTCAAAAGCTGTCGGGGAACCTGTATTAGGTACACGAGGTCCCAGTTCTCAACGTTTAACGCTCCGTAGGAATTGTGCCTACGGACGAGCTCCAACGAATCGTGTTGTTGACGTTTAGGGACAGCGTCATCATACGAGCCGAAAGAAAAAGAAGAAAAGGAAGCGCGAGATTGAATGTGGTCGAATGGGAAGGTCTCGGAGCTGCTCCAAGTTGAACGATTTTACGATTTTCGATCCTCCGGATACGTAAAGCCAACCCAGCCTTCGGAGCCAAAGACCGAGACATCGAACTTACGTCGACGAAAGTAAGACTCCGGGAGGATCAACGGCCGTTGGCATTTTTCAGTGGGCCAAAGCCACTCCACTGCCAGACGACGCGCTTCCGCAGTTTCATTGCGGGTTACTCAGTGAGTAATACCCGACCTTGCACAGCTGCAAGCTACAGAAGTCAACAGTACCGTCGGCCCCGTCCAAAGAATCAATTTCCAGGACAGCCGAGCTCGATAGAAGCGTAATGTTCTTCTAATTGATGTAACCTACTCGATGATGACATTAGGCCCCTGGCCGGAATTCACCGATGATCTGGATTCGGTTGTAGGACGTGCAACCCTGTGCTACAATCTGCAGTTGAGAGACTTCGACGGTACGCTCATGATGTCGACTACGTCTATACAGTGAGTCCCCGTTATTCGCGGTCAATTGGTTCCAGGACCCTCCGCGAATAGCAGATTTCCGCGAATAATGATTAATTTTTTTTTAACATTGTCGCCCCCCCCAAGGTGGGGTTCCGGAGAGGCGTCTTCGGAGATTCCATGTGAATATTATGATGCCGTTCGCTGAGAAGACTCTGAATTCTTCGATGGGGGAAAAAAAAACAGAAAAAGAGAAATTCCGCGGACGAGTCGCAGTTTCTGACGGATTCGAACTCCAACTGGCGCGCTGACCATCGAGCGACGGTGGGAGGAATAGGTGGAGAGTGATTATTTGAATTCGAATTCCGCCCCGCCGGGAATCGCTCCAACTCAGCCCCTTGCGCGGTCTTCGGCGGATGATTGCTGCAGCGGCTCTTTCCATTCCAATCATACATTTGGCATCGAGGTCGGGGATTGGAAAAACCGCGAATAAGCGGGGTTCGCGAATAACGAGTCCGCGAATAACGGGGACTCACTGTACAGGAATCACTGTTGACAGCGATGACAGCTCCGTGCGGGACCAGTCGCGCTGGTTCGAAGGACAGCGAACAACAGGAACTACGACTTCGGGGGGATCTAACCGTTGATTGGAAAGAATCGAGGCAAGAACCTCTCAGCCGTTCGACCAAGACTGCGAAGACATCCGAACTCCGATCGACATGAAATTGGGCAAGTAGCTCTCGGCCATGCGATCCTAGCACAGCTTGGAAGCTGGTGGTGGGCCCAGTGGCGTAGCTAGGGGGGGGCGGGAGGGGCGGTCCGCCCCGGGCGGCACCTTCTAGGGGGCGGCACTATCAGCTTGTCGTGTCTGCTATCAAACTTGAATGGGAAAGAGCGACTGGGATCTGAGCTCCAAAGGCGTCAGCGTTGGTGAGTAAGGCTGAAAGAAACTCCCGGGAGCCGCGATTTTCAGAGTCCGCCGCGCTCCCCGACGTCCTCCGCAATTTTCGACGTTCCCAGCGATGACTGAAGCATACGAGAATTCGGACGATCAGAACCAAGTTTTTTGTCGATCTCGTCATTGTTTCGCCCTGAGAAGCGCTCTTGATCCCATTCCGTGGATCGGATCGACAGTGTCGCGGTGAAAGAAAATTGAGAACCGTTTTTGCGGCATCTCTGATCGAATAACCACCTCTGGATCACCGCAGTGGCTCATTCGTCATCGAACATATTTCCTGGATCGAAGGAGACGATTTGGCGAAGGCGGAGCTCAGAGTTTTCTTGACCTCAATCAAGAACCTACGCAACTTCAGTCATCCTGCAGAGTTTTGGCTCGCCTCGGTCCAACGATATGCGGAGCTTCCTCGAATCGCGCTTATTTGTCTCATGTCAGCGTTCCGGTCGCAAGTTGTGGTGCCAAACGCTCCTTCAGTCCTTACTCTTGACCTCAGACCTTGCCAGTCTGCGATATTGTCTATCGAAACGCCGGAGCATTCTAGCTCTAATGCAGGCGCCCCATTTCCGCGCAGATCGTGCGCAGTCGGAAAGCTCCTTATTTCCCGATGCGTACGAACCAGGACCTCGTTGTAAGTTGAGCTCGTTCCAGTACTACGTCACTCCATTGAACAGGCTGCCTAGTGCGATCATCACGACACTAGCCAACCAGGGTTATCAGAGCATCACATCGAAATTTCTCGCATTCTTCGAAAGAGGGTGCATGGTAGGTTGTCCGGGGAAGGGGGCGGCAGCTCGACTCTCCGCCCCGGGCGGCACTCTGGCTAGATACGCCACTGACCAGCAGAACTCAACCATACGAGATTAGCAAAGGAAAGAAGAGCATAGAGAAATGGCCGGAAGGAATATGGCCGCTACCTAAGTCATTAAAATCGAAATCTGAGGACCGGCAGAGTTTCGAACTATCAGAAGAAACACTATTATCAGACTGGGAAACTCATGAGGAAGAGTCTCTAGTCCAGAACAAGGAACTAGGAAGGTTCCTTGGCATAACGCCAGCAACACGACTCCTCATCGAGAGGGACTTGAAAGGAGCAACCGGGAGAAAACCGACACGTCTATCACTCGGAAACATAGGCGGACCCTCGAGACCAGAGAAGTGTGCCCCCGGAGAAGACTCCGAGGACGAGACCCGGGACGGCCATCACTCAGAGATACAGACAGATGACTACTCAACAAAAGACGAGGCCCACGAAGAAGAAAACAGGAACACTATGGGCACAATCAGAAGCTTCGCTCGCAAAAGAAAGGAATACACACCTGATAAGGCAGAGCAAGACAAAAGGCAGAAAAGCGACATCGGAGAAGAAATACTCAAGATCACGAGAGCGGAGATGGCGATCTGCATTGAACAACTCACTGAACAATGCAAAGCCAAAAACGTTGCGAAGGTAATCAAGACACTTTCGAGGACTCTTCCAACAACCCTCCAACAGATGGAAATAAAACTGGCCAGTATGATCAGGGACCGAATTGAGAGGACTAAAGAAAATTCCCAACACACTCTCGAAATCAAAGAGGCAGCCAGAAGACTAGATGAAGCTCAGACACAAATAGAAAAACTTGAACAAACAATCGAAGATCTGAAGAAAGATAAAGCCAGCGGATCAGTAAACCTCGAGGAAAACCAAGCGATAATCAAAACGGCTGGAATTGGGAGGAAAATCCAAACGGCACGCACCCTCGAAGAGGCTGCATTGATCACTGAAGACCCTTGGCCAGAGGGAACATATGAGAAGACACAACTTACCAAAACAGGAATCGCAGGCAACCGAGCGTGCAGAGTCTTTCTCTACTCATCGGCAGAGAAAAACCCAAAGACTGCCGGACTTATAGAGCAACTAGCGAGATGCTTCCCTGCGATCAAAAACATAAACGAAGTAGAAGACGGAGAGGTGGCCAAAACTGAGGCCTACCTCGGCTCCAGGTTACTCAGACCAGGGAGAAACGAGAACGAAAGAAAAGTTCTCTTGGTCGGCAAGATAGAGAACTGCACTGATTCTACAGGACTCGCGGAAACCATCCAAAAAGTAGCGATCGAGGTTCTGAAACTCGACCTCAAGGGAGAAGAAAAAATCCCCATCAGAGTACCGGAAGCAGTAAACACAAGCAAGGCCAGAAAGATGGTAGAAACTATATGGACCCTGGCGAATATAGAGACCGAAGCTGAAATATCAGTCAAACACGGGAAGACTGGTAGCAATCAAATAAACGCTCCTCGATGATCAAATGCAAGAAGCTCCCAGCACGGTACAGTCGACGTTAACACCCAGGGCACTAGCTTCGCAGAAGCCCTTAAAAGCCTCAAAAGCAAAGTAGACCCAGGGACCCTCGGAATAGACATAAGAGGAGCCAAACAGACGGAAAAGGGAATCAAACTTACCGTCACAGAAAAGACCCGTGGCGGAAGAGAAAGGCTACTCAGCTTTCTGAACGAAGAGATGAAACTGACAGCCTCAACAAGAGGGCCGACTCTAACCGCAGCGGTGGCGGTCTACCGACTGGACATAGACGCAACGGAAGAACAACTGGCCGAAAAAATACTGAAACTCCTTGGAAGAGACGAATCAAGCAGCATAAAAGTAGAAAAGATAGGCATTACAGCGGCTGGAACGAGGATGTCCATCATTCGAACAACAAGACCAGACGCGGAAAAGCTAGCAGCTATTGGCAAAGTTAGAATCGGCTGGCAAACCTCGACCATACGCGAATGGCATGAGGTCCCGATTTGCTACAAGTGCCAAGGAATCGGACACAGAGCAATGGAATGTAAACTCCCACAAGTGACAGAAAAGAGATGCTAATACTGCGGAAACACAGGCCACGTTAGCAGAGAATGCAAATCAGAGACTGCCAGATGCAGCAACTGCAATGTAGAAGGTCGCTCAGCATACTCAAATGCCTGCCCCAAATACAGAGAACTTCTTAACATTGAGAGAGCAAAAGCTGAAAAAGCAAGAAAACTCCAGACTCGGAAGGCGAGAGGCATTGAAGGCGCCCATGGAAAACCACCAGAGCCCACCCAGGGAAACCAGCGGGACGAAACCCGAGAAAACCAACGGGAATCTGTCGAATAAAATAGCGAGCAGGCCGAAGCGAGCGACCGATGGATGACGGTCAAAAGAAGGAACAGACAGCAAAACCCCAGAGAATAATTATGAGGCTCAAAATATTGCAAACTAGCGTCCCTGGTCGCGCTTCGCTGCGACCCCTGAGGTTCTGGAGGAGCAAGGCGTCGTTTTCTGCTACTGCAAATTACCTAATTGCTACGAATAAGAGTATACTTTGGGAGGTCCGTAGTTGACCGTAGTACCTGATGGTCCGATAATCCTTCGCAGGGAAGAAAATCTCAGTGAGTCAAGTACAACTTGTATTCGAAATCGTTCATCCAGTTTGTTGTCTTTCCACCAATCAGAGTCACCCCGGTTGACTCTTCCCGTGGCTTGCGTTCGAGGGTATTGACAAACGTGTTTGTTCAATTTGTTTGTTCATACGTGTCGCCATAAATGCGATGATTCCAAACACGCATCCAACACGGCGATTGTGCTCTTTGTAGACGTACTCGGGATTGTACTTGATGCACTCGACCGAGTCACAGTACTCGACATTCATATGAGCTTTAACAAACGACATTAATATGAGCTTATGAGCACCTCAATGCTGGGGGCCTGATATTCGAATATCAGGGGCAGAATAAGAGGAGTGCCACCGACGTACTCGGAGGCCAGCATTCTGAAGAGCTTAGAGGAGTCTGGAGTGACAGGAGTATATCGAGTCAAAAGGGGTCCAGAGATATTCGAATATCAGGGAAAAAAGTCGGCCATGAATTTGCCGTGAATTCACTCGAATTCCTTCATGAAACGCGAACTTTTGCGTTGTCTGCTGTTGAACCGTAAACCTAAGTTCCCTTCATGTCTTCTTCCTGGAGGGGGCCCACCCAGTGGCGTATCTAGCCAGAGTGCCGCCCGGGGCGGAGAGTCGAGCTGCCGCCCCCTTCCCCGGACAACCTACCATGCACCCTCTTTCGAAGAATGCGAGAAATTTCGATGTGATGCTCTGATAACCCTGGTTGGCTAGTGTCGTGATGATCGCACTAGGCAGCCTGTTCAATGGAGTGACGTAGTACTGGAACGAGCTCAACTTACAACGAGGTCCTGGTTCGTACGCATCGGGAAATAAGGAGCTTTCCGACTGCGCACGATCTGCGCGGAAATGGGGCGCCTGCATTAGAGCTAGAATGCTCCGGCGTTTCGATAGACAATATCGCAGACTGGCAAGGTCTGAGGTCAAGAGTAAGGACTGAAGGAGCGTTTGGCACCACAACTTGCGACCGGAACGCTGACATGAGACAAATAAGCGCGATTCGAGGAAGCTCCGCATATCGTTGGACCGAGGCGAGCCAAAACTCTGCAGGATGACTGAAGTTGCGTAGGTTCTTGATTGAGGTCAAGAAAACTCTGAGCTCCGCCTTCGCCAAATCGTCTCCTTCGATCCAGGAAATATGTTCGATGACGAATGAGCCACTGCGGTGATCCAGAGGTGGTTATTCGATCAGAGATGCCGCAAAAACGGTTCTCAATTTTCTTTCACCGCGACACTGTCGATCCGATCCACGGAATGGGATCAAGAGCGCTTCTCAGGGCGAAACAATGACGAGATCGACAAAAAACTTGGTTCTGAACGTCCGAATTCTCGTATGTTTCAGTCATCGCTGGGAACGTCGAAAATTGCGGAGGACGTCGGGGAGCGCGGCGGACTCTGAAAATCGCGGCTCCCGGGAGTTTCTTTCAGCCTTACTCACCAACGCTGACGCCTTTGGAGCTCAGATCCCAGTCGCTCTTTACCATTCAAGTTTGATAGCAGACACGACAAGCTGATAGTGCCGCCCCCTAGAAGGTGCCGCCCGGGGCGGACCGCCCCTCCCGCCCCCCCCCTAGCTACGCCACTGCTGCTGGTTGATCTCGACCGTCTCGCTTTTGGGGTGTGTCGGTTCCTCGAGCTGTCGCCGGGGGGTTTCGGTCTCGTGGGGGAAGCGCTACTGTGGTCGGGTCCGTCTACATTTCGGTCTGCTTTTTTGGTTC
This sequence comes from Neoseiulus californicus, assembly GCA_028455905.1. NCBI lineage: Eukaryota > Metazoa > Arthropoda > Arachnida > Mesostigmata > Phytoseiidae > Neoseiulus > Neoseiulus californicus. The sequence continues at coordinate 9,869,385 of JAMQGS010000006.1, read as the reverse complement.
CGGGTGTTTTGTCGGCCATAAGTTCTTCCATGTCTTTGAGCATTCCCTCTTCTCCATCCTTTTTGGAGACGTTTGGCACTTTGGTCTGCCTCGTTTTCTCTTCATCGTGTTTTGTCCTGTCTCGAGACTCGAGACCTAGAAGGATTCTCAGCATCTGCCTCCGTGAGTTTCAGCCCTCTCTCCGTGCAGTGTTTAATTGGCTGCGCGGGTTCGGCGACCCCCGTTCAGCCTAGGCTAGACACGGGGTTGCCGGGGGTTGTGTTCTAATGGTTTTATGCTACAGAGTGTCGCGAGTTGGTGACGTTATGGTACAAGCTGGATACAGGTTGTATAGCTAGTTTGTCCCCACCGAGAATCAGTCATTGGTACCTGCTGTAAGAAAAATTCCATAGCAGTGACAAGAGGGAAGAGAGATCACGAGTGGCACAAATGAAACACAGTTGAGAGTGAGGAGTTATGAGGGCCAATCCTGTGGAGGCATGCATTGAGGTTTGCAGGCTATGAAATTGCGAAAAGGTGAAAGAATAGTTTTCCATCGGATTTCGGCGTACACCCACCAATGAGAGCTCACCGAGCTCAAGGGACAAATAGAGTTTTCTGTACAGAGTCTGACTCGATCCTCGCGGACTCCAAATCTCGTGTCTAGAATGAGAACCCACTCATTTCCCTTATCGCACGGGAGCGGGGAGGGGGGGGGGTTGCTTCTACTTTAGAGGGGGGCTCCTATTTCAGAGGAGCTTTAATTTGAAACGTTGCCAGGGGGGCCTGTATTTCAGAGGGGCGACTAATTCAGAGGGGCTTTTATTTCAAGATTTAAGGTATCCTACTATGATGATATGGCGGTCGGGAAAGATCCTCCGCAACCGACCAATGCGGAGGGAATATGACGAAGTCAGCGATGGCAACCCCTGGTTCTGTGGACGGACAGGTCAATACGGTGAAAATCGATGGATCCTGAGAAACGTCCGCCAAGTAAGGAGTTTGTCTCGGTTTCCACGAGTCTCCCCCACCGTGAAGCGAGTGGAATCATTCCACACATACGGAGCATCCAACTATCGAAAAACGTTCACGCACGCAGTGTTCAACAGACACAGTATTAATCGCAACGAACTGGGCAAGATGATATTTGTCTGGAGCCATAGCCCCCGTGCCATACCACAACATCGATGGGGGAATGATCTTGCACAGTGCTGAAGAGTTTTCCCTGTTTTTTTGTTGATGTCTTATGCTGGACACCAATGTCCTCAAGGTGAAGCGCATTCCTTATGGGATTTTCGACGAACGCGTTCTAGTTCTCCAAAATCTGGATTGTTACGGCGAGAGCGTACTTGAATTTCTCTTTAGCTTCACCGGAATCACGGCGATCTCGTTTGGCTTGACTTGAAGCCTACCAAATTCGGTGAGAATATTCATAATATTATATGAGAGTTCCTTGTTGAGACACGGTCAGAAAATCACCGTCGGAATTCTGTGAAGCCCGTTTATCTATGGACGAGTTGCAAACGTTGACGTGTACCGCGATGCCATGGCGAGGAAGTGAGTCTCCCGCTCCACAGATTGTACGAATGGCCTGAAAATGACGAGGAAAAATATTATCGGCTCTCAGGAGATTTGTTCCGCTCCGGGATCGGAAGATTCACATAGTGGGAAAGGCGTTGCCGCGGATAACTCGATGCCAATGATGATTTCCTTGAAACCATGAACGGAAGCTTGGTTGAGCTGCCAAACAAATCAGGGTTCTTACATCTACAAAATCCGTCTATTGGGATCTTGAATCGAAACCATCGGCTGCGATTCGGGTTCGCGAACTGTTTCCCTCAATTGTCACTGAGATTGGTCATGGGCACGAAGCGTTCGAAGGATGCATGTAGGACCGCTGGCCGGATGCGGTACAACCACCTTATCGACGAGGGATTTAGTCGTTACGACCCGTCTGACTATTTAGAGGAAACTACTGCTCCGATGAGGAAATACGTCTACGTGTTTGATTGGATTCTTATATGTTTATCTAATGCTCCAAAGTTGTTATTGGCGTTGAGGAAAATGTTCTCACATTGAAACTGTTCCATCCGATCCAAGTTCACGGCCAACCACTTCCAACGCGAAGTCGCTGATAAAGCTGTGAAGCATATGGAGGATAATTCACGAGCAGGGTTTCACTTCTCACCGTCAATATTGCCATATTTCACGGTACTTTTGGAATGTGTGTGTGTGTGTGTTTTCATGCATCCTCATCCTAAGATGACTCCTGATACAGGAGGGGGCTTAGCCCAGCAGTCGCAACTCCCAGACTGCTTCGAGGCTAGACATCGTAACCTTCCAAAGGTTAAAAAGTACCTTGGTGACCTTAGTGCGTTAAAACTTTAGTAAGGTTAACCTCAGTAACCTAATGAGGGACTGAGCTCACTGAGGTACCTTCAAACTTGGAAAGGTTCCGATGTCTATTCGAGATGTGTATCTCACAAGGGAATGGCACGAGCGGGGGGTGGCGTTCGGGGTCGAGACAAAGTAGTTTCCTATCGACTTTTTAAGAAATCTGTCGTCAAAAGTTGCGAAATACTCATGGTTTCCGAGAAAAATTGATTTTTCAATTTTTCCTCCAACATGGGGCATATGGCTTAAACATGGAGCCTAATGGGAGCCAAAATTTTTTTCCGAAAAAAACGAAATTTGAGAAAACTGGGAGCAGTTGAGGGACGATGACGGGTCGATTTAGGAAGCGTAGGCGAGATTTCGTCAAAATCGGAAACAAGAATTTTCAGCCCATAGAACGCCATGTTAATTTTTCACGTGAGGGGACCCCCTTACGCGAGAAAAATGACGTTTTTTTTTTTGGTTCCCGATTTTTGCGAGACTTCGCCTACCCCCCCCCCATAATCGACCCTCCGGATCACGATTCTGATGTCAAAATTGATCGGGGAGACGCCCTTCGAATGGGTGTCGTAGAGCTCCCATATTGAAAACCTCGAAGAAACGAGGCATTTTTCTCCAAAAACAAGAGGCCAAGAGGAACCCGATATACCGGAACAATCACCTCTAGACCTGATGTCCTCAATCAGCAACCCGGCCCTCAACTGCTCCCAGTTTTCTGAAATTTCGGTTTTTTCGGAAAAAAAATTTGGCTCCCATACAGTGGCGTAACTAGGCTTGATGGCGCCCGGGGCAGACACACGAAAATGCGCCCCCAACCTCGGCCCCTTTCTCAACCCTACAGTTTTCTGAAATAACTCTGATAACTCTGATTTCGGAATGCAATTCCTCGCAGTCAACATCAAACTTATGGAAACCAGCAAAAGACCGGCATTGTGCTTCGAGCATGTCACACTGATCGTAGAGGAGTCGCGGCGTAACTTGCAAAATGCCTAATTTCTCATCTAATTCCGCCGAGCGTTCGAATCTCGGCTACAGCTTATGAAGGAGTCTATCGATGGTAGCAAACGTAACGCGCCTCATATCATATCTTGCTGTCGAAACGGTACCGCGAGACTTTCTCCGTTGTTTCTCGAAGGAGATCTTGAAGTCGTTGCACAATTCCTGGTCTTGTTCGATGACTGCATGAATCAAATTGATGCGCTCTGCGGAAAATTTTTCTTCAAGGGATTGATATCTCTGGACGGGCTTCACATTTGCAGTCGAGCATGTCTCATCCAGGGAGAATCCTCTTCCTTCTTCAAGAATCTTTTCACCGCGATTCGAGGCCATGCTCTCGCTGATCGCGGAGTCAACCCATCGTATTAGTCATTGGAATTTTCAACATTCGCATGAGAATCATCTCTCCTCCGCTGGGGTCCGGAGGCTTCCGCCCCCCAGCGATTCGAGGCGAGAACCAACGTTCGAGAATCGTTATCATAGGTCGCTTGATTCAACAATGGAGGCATGCAACTAAAGATGCGCAGCCCTCCGAAGGTTCCTCGTGGCCCTCCACGGGAAGAAGTTGTTCACTCTCTCTTATTCGGCCGTTACTCCGGGCCGAATTTGCACTTGTGAACGCGTCTTTGATTCAGTTCTGTCAAGTAGTATATCACAGAACTTGCTGCTATTCACAATTTTCCGCATACATGGCACTCTTGAAGCTGACTCCGGTAGTATGATTCCGAGTCCCGTTTTCGCGCATCCAGAGGCTGCGCTCGGGGCACGATTCGGGCTAGCAGCAGGCTTGGGGGGATATTATGACAGTTTAAGGGGCGTCGGGATGAATATATGGGATTTGGATCGGTTCATTCGGTCCCCGGGGGATATTTGGAATCAATCAGGTCTCAAACATCGTATATGCGCTGGGTCTACAACAAATGAAACTGTTTGCGTTTCATAGAAGCTCTTGACTAACGATCGGGGGAGATGGTCGTACTTATTGGCTGAACTTTCATGTTCTCTAGGAACTCTCGAACTGAGTGTACGTAAGTCGCCTGATAGGAAAGCTCTCGCGCGTCGCTGTGTTTGGCTTGTGATTTGTTGGGATCGCTGTCTCCATAAAGCTCGATACTCTAATTCTTCCGCTCGCGCATAGTTGTCGGGAAAATCCTATCAACACGAAACGAACACATCCCACGACTTTTATCCCAAATCGAGACTTTCCCGACGCGCCTCCAGCTCCGCAAAATCGCTTCGATGGGTGTCAGATCAGCTGCCTGCTGAGGATGTTCATTTCGACAGGTTGACCTGAACGACTAATCTGGACACATGAATATGCTGAAATGTTTCTGGACCCGGGGGAGCTAGGAAGATTTATCAAGACCAGAAAAGCGCGGCAAACATCAGCATCATTCCAAGCGAGATTCTGTAGCCCTAGAGGGAAAAGCTTCAAGAGCCTCCGCGGCGGCGCGCCACCGTCCTAGTTTGAACCATCTATTTCCGCGATTCTGCTCACGGTGGGTCGGGCAGTACCGCCCAGGCCGTGGAAAGCAGCGTACGGAATGGGAATTATCCCCAGCCCTGGGATGAGAGAAACGCGAATCGATCGCAGGAAATGAGTAGAATTGTTCCCTGGAAATTTATGGAGGAAAGAAGTTAATCGGCAGCACAATTAGCGCGTGGAGGCCAACTTTAGCGCAGAGCAATTTCAGAGCACGGCCGTCTTCAGTGCGCAGCCGATTCCGACGCGGAGCCGATTTCACCGCGGAACTCCACTCCCGTCGAGAACTGTTAGTCGAGTGAAGCGTGTGATCCTATTAGACGTACAAACGTCCTTATGGGATCTCCAAGGGCGCGCTAAGCCACGATTTGAGGAAACTCCGGCGATCGTTGACGGTTTGCAAATCCGAAAAGAGTTCAGCCAGCGGACGGAATCCTTGAAGCGGATCATCTGAAGTTAATAAACGTCTCCTACAGATACAAGGTGGTCGTCGAATTCTGTTGACTTTGAGGAAGCTTGCCCTTCCCACAAGCGTTACCCAAAAGCCACAGTCAATCCGCGCGGAAGTCATCGCTGAAACAGCCGGTGGAGTTCATCGGTCGCACATGCAGGGAGTCGTGCGCTGTGTCAGAGAATCAAGACCGTCTCGGTGAACTTTGGTGATGATTTCGAAGCGTTTGACGACGCCAATTCCGTGAGTATTCTACGCCACATAATGGGCCGTGACCAACGTGGGGAGAGTCCAATCCACATTTCGGACCACAAGAAACGACATGGTTCTTTTCTGGGGGCCCGATGGAAAGTTTTGCTGCGTGTTCGGCGGGAGTTCGGTCGTTAGTGAATCTCGAAAACTCATGAAATGTTGGCATTTGAATTTCGGTCCTTCAGATTAGATGCTGCTCTCTCTTCTTGGTGAGACATTGTTCAGAGCGAAAAACCGAACACTAGCAAGCGGGATGAGTCGATCTCATCTTGTAACCAGTCGTATTGTCTGAGCTTGGAGTACCGTGAGCCATGAAACATCTAAATGTTGCCAGCAATAGACTATCATCACAACATGATGCCTTACAGGAGATAAAGCAATCCTGTGTTTGAATCAGACTGTCTAGCGCGGACAAATAGCTCCTCATATAACATGATAGAATTCACGATCACCAAATTTGTGGGGGCTCTCGCAGCGTCAGATCAGTCATGGCCTGGTTTCGGATGTCTTAAGGGGAAGCCTCCAGACTGCGCACTTGAAGGAACCCAGACTCCGGAGATTGGTTAACGGTGCTGCTCGCCGACCGGCTCCATACCTCGCGGCCATCGATAGTATTTCTCGGACCAATGCAACTTATTCGTTGCTTTGAAACACGCTCTCGGTTGCTCAGTACTCGTCGCATTCTAAGGCTCGACCATCCCTCGAATTCCTGAGATATCGATGTTGGAAGTCATCTCATTGTCAGACGTGCCTCACTGGGAGTTCTTCGTCGTTCAGTTCACGGCGAGCTGTTCTGCGAATGATCGGAGCATGAACTGGACGTTATATCCTCGTTCGCGTCAATTGAACATCAACAACTTCTGACACAGAACATTGTCGTCGAACGACACCATAGTTGGGACCCCACACATTATTGTTTATTCAGATGGAGAGCATTTGAATCCCGTCCCGCGTCCGGTATGTCCCATCTCAGGAAATATTTTCTTCCCCACAGTGGAGCAATGGATCAGAAACGTACATCTTCATTGGAGCACGTGCTGATCTTGTTCGTCTTGACGATGCTCCATGTCTTCCGGATTTTCTCAGACCACATCGCTTACCCGGCGCTGAGCATAATTAAAAACCGCCGCTCGAAGTCACTGCCCCGAGCCGATGACCCGATATTGCTTACGAGCGCCTCCGATCTGGCTGAGAAGATCCGTTCCGGTGAGGTAGTGTATTCTGTTTTGACGTGTCTGATTCTACTGAAGCTGAAAATTGACTGTGGACGATCTTGTGAATTGGGCTTGAACTTTTGGACTTTACAGCTGTCGAGTCACCGAGTGGTGCAGGCATTCGTGAGACGTCTCCTTGAAATCAATCCAGTTGTGAATGCCGTCACTGATGAGCGGTTAGTATTCACCACGATTCGATCGAATGCTTCCCTAGCTCTTCTCGGCGGACTAACCGCTAGACGAACCTCTCCGAAATGCGAGATTGACGTTCCAGGTACGCGAAAGCACTCGAAGAAGCAATGGAGGTCGACGCCATGCTTCAGAAATTAAGGTCAAACAAGGAAACGCTCAACGAGATTAGAATATCAAAACCATTTTTGGGGGTTCCCATAACCACGAAGAATGCAGCAGCCGTGAAAGGTGAGTGACGAGTTCCGAGCAGGCGAGATTTCAATCGGACGAGCCCTGAACGTTGGCCGCTCATTCCTCATCTCTCCGTAGATCTTGGCAATGAATCAGGAATGGCTCTCAGGAAGGGAATCAAAGCCTCTGAAGACTGCGTTCCGATGGCCCTCATGAGAGCCAGCGGTGCGATTCCTCTAGCGGTGACCAACACACCTGAAATGTGTGCCTGGATGGAAAGCATTAATCCAGTCTTCGGAAGAACATTGAATCCCTACAACACAAACCGGACCTGCGGAGGTTCAAGCGGTGAGTTTATCGACATCCACAGCCATGTCTACAAGCGTCGAGAAATAAGTCCTTGTTGAACCAGCTCACGGCGGCGCCACCCGCCTCCGCACACTCTCATGAGGCATGATGCGGAAACGTTTGATTTCCAAACTACCACCTTCATGGAAGAATGATCTTCATTCGATGGCGCATGATTTTCGACCCTTATTATAAAAATGATTCTGCGAGACTTTACCAGTCGTACATCACGACCCGTTATGATCGAACTAGACCTCGGAAGCTGTTTAGGTATTAAGGCACCTCAATGCGTAATATCTCAGTAGGGTTTCAAGGTGAGATCGACCTTGAAGAATCATTTAGGTGAGACTCACCTCAAAACCTCATCAAGGTGTGAGGACTCAAGATACTTCTGACGTCAGGAGAGTCCATACTGACCACATTTCCAGAGCTCAGGGAGGCTGTTTGAATCCGAGGTCGGTGTGGCCACACTTTCGGCAGACTATGTAAGTGATTCCGGGATCGGCCTCACCATACGTTTCGAAGTCTACGCAGGAGCGTCTGTTGCTAGACGGACCTCGGGATTACCTCAACAGACTCCCTGAGCTCTGGAAATGTGGTCCGTATGGACTTTCTAACAATAAGAAGGCCGCATTATCTTGTGCTCCGATTTCTATCGCAGTCACAGTGCTCTGACCTACCTGGAAAGGAAGCCCGTTGAGAGACAAACACAGGGAATAGCGAACAGACTCTGTGGAATCAGTAGTTTGGAAGCTAGAGAATTCAAGGTGAAAAGGGCAGCTTTTTGGCCGTGGTCGGTCATGGTTATCCACGAAATCGTCAACTCCCTCCGAGGATTTCGCCATATTATTCTGGAAATTGAGCTTAGGAACCCGCAGTAATCCACACGGATCGAGGAAGAAGGAGTCAAGAGCTATTCAACGAACCCCCACTCGTTCCATCTCTCCTGGAAATTTGATGGAATTTTCGGACCCGAAATTAGTCCAAATCTCAACTCCGTCCGGAAACCCGGGGACCGGGACAGGGAGCAAGAGGAGGAAGAGACGAGTCCCTGGAGCATCCTATCCCAGTTACCCGAATCCCACTTACCCGACTCTGAATCACCCTCTCTCACCGCTAACTCTTCAAGCTCATTCGCTACGGGCTCCTACCGGAACCAGAGAGACTGATCGGAAGAGATCATCGTTCATCCGGCGGAAAAGGAAAAAATGACACCGGAGAAACGTGTTCGTTCAGCGATAGACAACGCGTGTGTTTCCTCGAACCTTGAGCTGGAGATCCAAGTTGCGAAGTACAAATTGGGTCCGAGAACGATGAGATCCGCGGGCGAGAACTCCGCGGGCGCGGATCCCGCCGAGAAATAGCCAAAAACTATCATTGGCTTTTGACATCCGTTCCCTCTGGCACGGATGATTCAACCGAAGGATCTCACGAGTCAGAATCATAAGATCGTGTCTTACTCGATGGCTGATGATCGATGGAAGGTGGCTTGAGGACCTAGCGGTGAGAGAGGGTAATATGGAGTCGGGTAAATGGGATTCGGGTGAGTGGGATTCGGGTAACTAGGATTCCGGTAACTGGAATTCGGGCAACTGGGATTCGACCCCCTGGAGCAAGCTCCAGAAGGGATCGGACCAGGGAGGGGCAAAAACTGAAGACATGAAAATAATCGAATTTCCTGAATCCGGGAGCCGGGTCCGGGAAGGAGAGGCAGAAGAGAGGAGTCCGCAGACTCGACACAGAAGAGAATCCCAGAGGCTCAGCAGCTAGCGGGAGAGCAGAAAGCAGAAACTTGGTCCGAACAGGCACCATTGAAGGACCTCCATTCGACAAAAGGCCCCCCTCGGGACCCACGCCTCCCAATGCTCCCTGAGAGAGACCTATCCGCAGAAGTCGGCATGGGATTTGCAACCTCGCTGCATAAGGCCCAAGCCACGGCCAAAGTCCTACTGTAAGAAGCGGAAGCTCCCCTAGAGAGAGTAAACCTGACGAAAACCCGGAGCGGACTGACGAAACTCCATTGAGTCAACCCTTCACGGTTGAAAGGGATGGCACAGCCGTGAAGAACCCTCGATAAGGTATTACGCATTAAGGGTCGATAAGGTACCCTAATACCTGGAAACGGTTCCGAGGCCTAGATCGAACTCCCTATACCTAATTACCAGTTGATCTCCCGCATCGATGAATAAACTCACGGAGGGAAGTTTATTCAAGGTGGGGAAGGAGCCGTGCTCGCGAGCTGCGGCTCACCCTTCGGGATCGGGTCAGACTTCGCAGGAAGTACCAGGATACCTGCCACTTACAACGGAATTTTCGGCTTGAAACCGACCCGAGGTAAATCTCATCTGATGACCAGAACTGCTGTTCTCCTCTTCATGAGAGGCTCTGATCCCCACAATCAGAGGGATTCTGGAATCGCCGTCTATTGCTTCGATAGGGCGCCCAATCTGTTTTGCAGGGACGACCGATTTGACGGGACATTTTGGGGTGCCGAAAGGTAACTTGGAACACTTCTCAAATTCGGGCCCCATGTGCAAATACGCTAAAGACCTCCGGCCGTTCCTCAAGGTTTTGGTGGGACCCTCGAACTCTGAGAAAATGGAGCTAGATTCTACTCCAAGTCTCGAGCAGCTCAAGGTAAGCGAGGTTCTGAATCGTTGGGCGAAGTTGAGTCGCTTTTCTTCAAGTATCATTGTGCCAGCCCTCGTGTGTCGCTTCAAGTCAACCTTGGATTGGTTGACGGATAAAAATCCTTCCGTAGGTTCTGTACCTCGAAGACTTCAATTCACCGATGATCACCTCCGTTCGGGACGAAATCCGAAAACGTACTAAATCGGCTGCTCTTCATCTGGGCTCTATCGGTGGATCGATGCCGCAAATCGCTAATCTCCCGAAAATCGCTCATTCCTTCGAGATTTACTTGAGCTATATTGCGAAGGCGGACGATCCCCCGGTTGCCGAAAAACTGACTTTGATGCAGGGCTCTATGTCGTTCAAAACAGAAATAGTGAGTCAGATTATCAGATACGCCGGGATCCCCTTCAATTCCGTCGCCACTATTTTGAATAGCTTCAGCGCGTAGGTCAAGATTTGAAACTCAAGGCTCCCGGTAACATCCGGCAGGCGAAGCTCCTGATCGGCCGAAGCGACCACAGCCACCCTGCCGTTGTCGTTGCTCTCTTGGACCAGTGTGTGAGAAAAACGAAGAACTCGCCAATCGTGAACAAGTACTTCGATGTGAGTGTTGGAAGCTGACTTTCGAATCTGGCTTCGACGGATATATTCGTATCAGGTGTTATTGGTATCAAGATATTTGATTGGATCGGGCGTTCCCAATTATACCTCCGCACAGTCCCGAACGGAGCACCTTCATCATCGAGACTCTCTCACCGCAATCCTACCCGTGACTATCTCAGTCAGCAATTAATTTGAATCTGCTCATCTGCATTCCAGATGAGCTTTACCTTAGAAGCAGAAGTGGAGACTCTGCTGGGGGATAACGGTGTCCTCGTCTGTCCAACTTTGCCCGACGTCGCACCGTATAATGATCTGACACTACTGCGAACGTCCATCGTAGCTCACACAAGTAAAACCACGAAACGAATTGTTGCGCATAGCAGATATGATATTCTCAATAGTGCGCTGATCTCTTAATGAGCCATGCTCTTCCAGGTATCTGGAATATTTTGGGTTTCCCTGCGGTTACAGTACCGATGGGCTTGTCCAAGGAGGGAATGCCGATCGGTGTCACTGTCGTGGCCGGGAAATTCAAGGACAACATATGCTGTGAAGTGGCCTTGGAACTCGAGAAGAAATTCGGTGGATGGGTCCCTCCCTTCGAAACCTCCGTTAATATCGAGGAGGCACGCGATGGGAAGAACATCCATTTCCCTGAAGTAGCGGAGCTACAATGAATTATTATTGTTATTATATTATCGTTATTAGACCCCGCAATAAACCACGATTTAGATTGACCGCGGTTTCGGTTAACCGAAAATCTAAAAAAACCGCGGTTAAAAACCGCTATTAACCGCACTCAGTCAGCCGAGTATTCGCGGGCTTTATTTGCTTCTCTCGGAAAGTATTCGAGAGAGATGTCCGTAGCAATCGTGGGAGATTATCGAAAATGCAGATTCATTTTTAAACCAGTATTTCCGGACCCAGCTACGAGGATTCGAAACTTTTTTGAAATCGTCCATTCAAGCCAGATTTCGTCGGCTCGGTCCCACACGCGAAAGCGAAACGAGATTCAAAGCAAACTTCCGGAAATCCGCATGTTTTCCCCTTTTTTTCATTGGAACGCCGCCAGATGGCTCGTCATTGGTCATGAATCGAATGGCGCCAAAACCACGGTTAACACGTTCAGTGCCACCCATGTTAAAACACAAATGGTACGCCACAGGCCACCCATATATAAGGGATTGAGGCGCGCCGGCGGCCCTCGTGGCCCCTGGGGATGGAAAAATGCATTTCTGGTCACAGAGCTCGACTTCTCCATCTAAATTGTCTGAGTGAGCTCCCATGGGAGTCCACGGAGGAAAAACTCTGATATTTCTCACGTATTTCCAAGTGCGGGCGCCAGTATCTAGCCTCGTGCGAGCTTGACGGTCTGAGTCTGGGTAGCTGCTCGAATGCCTGATTTCAGATAAAATACACCGACCAATCATAAAGCGAGACCATTTATTGTACGAGATCGATATAACAGTTGCTCCTCAGAGAGCGGCATTCAATGCGACTTCGTAAAACAAGGCATACTACAGAGCCATTTCTTACACTCTTCGCACCGCGTCTTGACTCTCTTTACGGAACTTTGAGCGCGACGTCTCCCGTGGAGACTGACGAGCCTCGCCACTTCTCGCGTATTGGGGATATTACTTTATATCACCTAGACCGAAACTGTTCCCCCGATCTTGAACGACTTCGATCACGTACAGAGGGTGAGTCCAATTTTTCACTAAAGCCGATCGACACTACTGACCATTGCAATGCCATAGGAGGTATGAGGACGGACCTTCGCAATTCCCTGGACAACGTACCCAGTCGTATCATCGCAGATTTTGCATCCTTACTCTCAGTCCCTCTCGTAGCAGTATTCAATTGCTCCATCGCGAACGGCGGTGGAGCAATTGATCGCGGCTCCACCGGTATTTCTCCGATTCCGGGTGTCGAGTGGAAGCTGCTGCAATCGAGGGCAATCGTTAAAGAATCTTCGTTCTTACAGAAACCAGAAGCATTTGAGAGCGAGTCGCTGGTGCGCTAAACGAGCTCCAGGACAACAACCATTGCCTAGCGAGGCTGAGGCCACCCGTGAGGAGCCTCGGAGGCTGGCTAACTCTTCTGGCATTCACTCAGCTGATCGGTATCAAGCAGAGGGACCGCTCGAAGTCAATAAGCTTCTCCGCTGTGAAGGAACTGATCGTGGCTGCGCTTGCCGCCGAACGCATCGCCCAGAATTGTTCCAGTCAGAGTCCGCGCGCCTTAGTAGTGAGGTGCCGATGAGATCGAGACAGACGGTTGTGTGCGCAACGTGAGGATTGTGGTCAGCGAAGCACACGGTACAAATGAGCTACGATCTGGAATCATTGACGATCCGGCATTGAAATCACCCTCGAACAATGATGACTCCGATCGTTTTTCTAATATCCCCCAATCATCCAACCCGTGGTCCAGGAGTCATACAGGAACTCACGGTAAAACTCACCACGCCATCTCGAACACTAGCGTAGCCAGGGGGGGGGCCGAGGGGGCCATGCCCCCCCCCCAAGATTTTCGGATCGCCCATAGGGCTCCATGTTAAAGCTCAGCATCATGGTCCGTTGGCCCCCCCCAAGATGGTGCAGAAATGGTCTTGGCCCCCCCCAAGAAAAAATCCTGGCTACGCGCCTGATCTCGAAACAGAGTGAAGGGAACGAGATCATTGTCTCCGGGTGCCGCAGAAGAGCATATTCCGGAGCAGATATCACGTTCGGAGGAGAACTTTCTGGAATTCGTTCACGGCTGCCGCAGATTAATCCCGTTTTATAATCCTGAGAATTCTTGGATGGACGGATTTCGTCTCGGTTTGCATAGTCTGGCGGGATTTTGTTTGAAACATGGCAATCAACAACAGATTCTGTGAGGACCGGCGGCGGTCTCCATTTCCATTCTAATGAACAGTTATGCGAGCTGACGATTCCAGTCAGTCTTCCGCCGAGAATAACGAGGAGATAGTCTTCCATCGGGCTACCACATTTGGCGACGAGGATGGGAGCAAGTTCAAGAACTAACCGCTTCAGACAAACTTCTCCAAGAGGCGTTGCGGCACATCAGAGAGGCATGGCCACGTAAAGTTGATCGCGCCAGTCCCCTCTGGCACTTCTTCAACAGAAGGGCCTCACTGTCGGTCGTCCAGGATTGCATCATGATGGACGACCGAGTTGTGACTCCGGGAGGCCTCCGCAAGAAAGTACTACACGAGCTTCACGCGGGCACCCAGGGGTGTCGAGGATGAAGCCGCTTGCAAAAAGTTACGTTTACTGGCCCAAGATCGATGTCGACATCGAAAAGATTTTGCGGAATTGCTTGCCATGCGCCGGGTTCAACAGGGATCCTGTGAAAGCCATCCCCCATCACTGGGAAGCCGCGACCGAACCGTGGGAGCGGATCCACGCAGATTTCGCTGGTCCGCTCGAGGGGTTCATAGCTGTCGACGCCTACTCTAAGTGGCCCGAGATTCTCGAACTAAAATCAGCAACAGCGAGCGCCACGGTCGACAAACTCATCGACAAACGCTGTGCGCGCGATTCGGTAACCCAAAAGTTCTGGTTACAGAAAATGGTGCGCAGTTCAAGTCGGATAAATTCAAGGACTTCTGCAAGTCGAGGGGTATTTCGTCGGTGAATTCGCCACCTGGACACCCTCAGTCGAACGGACAAGCAGAACGGTTCGTCGACATTTTCAAGCGCACGTGGAAAAAACTTCGGAGGGAGGAAGGACGCCAAGCCGCACTCCAAAGCACTTCAGACGTATTGCACCACGCCAGGCGCCTCCGGCGCATCCCCCGCGGAGAGGTTCCTGAAGCGCTCCATCCGAGTCTCTTACTGCCGACTCCTGATCGTCGCGGACGGCCCTCCGTGCCACGGGAGCGTCCCGCTGCTCGCCGTCGTGCCAAAAAGTTGAGAGTCTTCACGCCCGGAGCCTCTGTCCTAGTGAGGCATCATCATCAGTTGTTCCTGGAAGCCGGCTTCGTTGATTGACCGTCATGGTGGACGGAAAAACCTGGTCTCGCCATGTGAATCAATTGAAGGGGGAGGCGGCCAAGTGGTAGGATGTAAACAAGCGACCGGGCAGACGAATTCGAGGGTGAGGAGGTTCGAGAGGGCTATTCTGCTTTCGCACTTCGCTGTAGCGGGACTTTGAAGCAGAAGCATCGAGTAGGAAAGGTTAGGTTAGGTTTAAAACGCTCGAAGCTGAGTCAATGAGCCTCCGTAGCAGGTCAGAGCTTAGAGCGCCTCCGCCCGTAAACCTCCTCTCCCTCTAGAATCTCGTCCTCGACACTACCACAACACTACCACTTGACCGCCACCCATTGAAGGTCCTTGGGGCCATTCCTCCAGTTCAGCAGCAGCCTGCAACCCGTGACCGGACTTTGGGCCGAGGCATGTTCCGAACGACGCGCGGTGCGTCGCCGTCGCACTTCCGACCGCTCAGGCGAGCGAGGTGTCTCATCGAGTCGAGGAGCCTTCTGCGACCGCTCACAAGGGATGTCTCAGAACTGTTCCGCGCCGATCGAGTTGGGCTACCGCGAAACTTCTAGGTCCCACCGAGGTATGAATCGTGGCATATGTCCTCGATTCGGACTAGCAGGAGTTGGAAGTTCCTCAACTTCGAGCCTTGCCTCTGTCCAGTGTCGGATTCCTTCTCCAGTTATACTACCTAGTGCCCAGCTCAATTCGGCTTACCCTCTACCGGCCATTCGCTCCGCGAGCTCGGAGCCGGGCCCGGAGTCACATCCAGAGATGAAGATAGCCTTCCCGTCCGGTTTCATGCGCGGCGCCGAGAGTTCAACTCGAGAGCGCGCCACACAAAACCGCTCAGGATGAAAATCGCCGGAAAGCTCAAGATCGTCGGTATGAACGAGGCTAAAAACTGCAGCGGACCGAGCACATAGAGGAATACGAGCGCGAGGACCACATAGTCTTTCAAACACCAAGGCTTGATGCCTCTCAAGAAATTGAGCGCGGCCTCCATCGTTGACTCCAGCTACCAACTGAAAAAAAATGAATTTTCCTCGCCAACTCTTTTTGTCCAACGTCTACATTAACTCTTCCAACAGTTTCAACGTTGACGCGGGAGGTCTCTTCGCCAACGGCAATAGAGCGGAAAGTCTCGCCGAGACACCGATTGTCTTCATCGCAAACTTTGACGTCATGAAAGAGGACGTCACCGCAGACGCCATTGTCGAAATCAAGCAACGGCTCCAGGAAGACACCGAAAGTGAGATTCTATGAAAGATGTTTGACGATGAGGTCGTTTATAGTTTTCCAAACTTTCTGTCACCAGGGCGCCTGAAGAGAAGAAAAAATTTTGCACTCGATGTGTCCGTGGCCTGCGTGAGTGGAGCTGGAGACCCAAGGGGCTGGGTGGAGATCTCAATCTAAGTTGGATTTGAGACCAATGATCGTCTCGAGGATTTCAACTGGAATGTGATGGATAAGACAAAGAGTAACATGTTAGTGGAGTTCATGCAACGGAAGTTCGGACTGTAGTCATCAGCAACCCACTTCGGGCTAGCATCCTTGTTGAATTAGGTTCTTGAAAGAAACACGGTCGAGATCCATCCATATCGATTAGGAGCTCTGAAAATTACATTATGAAATGTTCATCGATCCTACCGATGTCTTCTGTGTCCCACCGGAAATGTTTGATTTTCAACAAACTTCTTCATTATATTTTGAAATGCTCTTCAAGCCAGCACAACTAGCCACCAGCTCTTGATCGCCGACTCGATGACCAAGGTCGTAGCCAAATCTCTCGCCGACAATCTCAAAAGGGAGGTAGGTGCTCACGCGAAGGTCTACATCACAACAATAATGCCAACAATCCACGAGTAAGCTAAATCGGACTCCGGAATTAATTCATTCTCTTACTTACTTTGTCTTCGGAGAAGCATATCAGAAGCCTGACAGAGCTCGATTTCTGTCAAGTCCTCCAAGATCAGTTTCTTGAAAGAGCTTTCTGTCAATCTGTCGCTGAGCATCGCGTCCTCGAATTTCGATTCGGACTGGCAGGAGTTGAAAGTCCCTCAACATCGAGCCTTGCCTCTGTTC
The DNA here is from genome assembly GCA_028455905.1 of Neoseiulus californicus. Classification (NCBI taxonomy): domain Eukaryota; kingdom Metazoa; phylum Arthropoda; class Arachnida; order Mesostigmata; family Phytoseiidae; genus Neoseiulus; species Neoseiulus californicus. The sequence continues at coordinate 9,852,597 of JAMQGS010000006.1, read as the reverse complement.
ACTGTCGGGTTCCTTGTCCAGTTCGAGTACCTAGTGCCCAGTTCAATTCGGCTTACCCTTTACCAGCCATTCGCTTCGCGAAGCTCCAGATCGTCGGGATGAACGAAGCCAGAAACTGCAGCGGACCCAGCACATAGAGGAATACGAGCGCGAGGAACGGTCCTCTTGCTCAAGGCTTCCCCGTGAAATAAGTCGCCGAAGTGGCGCTTCCAAAGCAATTCAACCCGTCGTGAAAGAGGAAGGGGAAATCCCGGCAAGAACCCGGCGACCCGGGTGGCGAAAATCAACCAGACGGGGAGAATCTTATCGCGCAAGGACCGTTCATTCGAATTCTGACGTGGTTTTCCTCCCTTGATACACACCAATTGTGCTGGCTACGCTACGAGTCATGAGGAAACGTGCTGGAGGAAAAAAACATGAGTGGTTTTCACCTAATTGAAAGCGTGAGCGGAAGATCCTTCGAACGTAAGATCAGGCAAAGACGGTGGACGATTTAACGGTTTATGTTAGCATACTTGAAATGGAAGATTCCATCGTAAATGTGCACATCGGCGAGTTCAGAATCGGGCAATGGAATAGCTACACAAATTGGATGGCTATGGTTCCAGTCGCTTCCACACTCGATATCGGAGACTTTCGTTTTATCGGGCATAGAGCGAAGCTGTCTTCAAACATCTACAATCCATATCTGGTGTTCCGGATTCACAAACTTGACCGCTTCATCCAAGCAAGATTCCAAAGCTATGACTGCTTCTTTTGCCAGCTTGTTGTACATCCACGTAGAACATCCTCATTGGATTTCCTCATAATGAGGTTGTTGATGATCCGACATAACTCATAGATTGTAAAGGGTCTTGGGGATTCCTGTCCATGGCGACGGATCTCGCTGGAAATCTTCGTGTGTACTCTGGACTCCGTGTGTAACATTCACAACAAGTTTCAGCTGCCGGCGACAGCGCTTTCGTCTTCAATAACGAAGTAGAAGTTGTGGAAAAAACCACCAAAACCGCTCTATCTCGAGAACCGCTAGTGCTACAGCGCCCGTAGACCTGTTTTTGGAAAGCTCTTGTCCGGGATCAGCCGATTGCTTATATGACTTGCTTCTCGGGAATCACGCTTCCCAGCGAGTGGCCACTCTAGTAACTGCCTCAGAATGAAGCCCCTTCAACCTCCTACATGTACGCGAAGTATGGGCGGGATCGAGGCATTGCCTCATGTCCGGACGCATACCGTCGGAGGTCGACCTCAGAAGGTACGCTGTCAAGCTGACATCGATCGTTCTGTAAAACAAACGAGGGATTCAGCGATCACGATAAATTGATCCAGCCGTGAGTGAGAAGCAACTTCATCATATTTGAGACTTTCTCCTCTGAGAACTTACGAGAGAACCAATCTTGGAAGGTGACCCACTTTTTTTCACGCTAGAACTTGGTACGCTGTCAGTGGATTGTTCGGCTGAAATCGCGTAATCGAGTATGCAGAACTCGAACCTCGATGGCATCAATGTTCGATAAAGGAAACCGTCGGGACATGAGCTCGATGCTGAGCTCGTATTTTGTGAACTATGGTTCGTTCCATATCCTGATACCCCTCTATTCGTCTCTCTGTTCGCCCGAGTTCACGGTATTATGATCCTCGGAGAAATGCCAAGGTGCGAAGGAAACTCTGTAAACCAGCAATCAGGAATTTCACGTTCGGAAATCTCAAGCTCGACACCGTAAACTGATCAATCGGTCGCGCTTCATTCCTTACCCCTGTCTAGCCAGCCAACGTCTCGCCACAATCGGAGTATCGGAGAACGTCAATCTGGAATTTCGAAAACGGAGCCGAAGGAGCTCATAGAGCGACTACTAATTTCGCAGATAACAAATATCGAATAAAACGTGTATCAGAAGAAAATCAGAGAAAATCAGAGAAAATCAGAAAATTGTATTAGAACAGAAACTGTCGTTATCGTTTTGAATCTACGTTTCCCTACCGTTCTAGAAGCCCGTCGGTAGAACCAAGGCGGATGATAGGCTCTCTCGGCCGCCCTGCTCCGTTTTGAACATCTATTGAAACACTTTGATAACCAAGGGCGCCATCGAGCGCTGGTGCATTCGAACAAGAGTATCCATCCATCCATCGCTCTATTCAAACCTCTCCATGAGGGCTCGGAGCATAGAGTTGTCCAGTTTCTGGTGAGTATCACGGAGGTCTTCGATGGCTTTCTTCACCTACGAAAGAGGAATCGCGTTCAACATCGCTCCTTGTGACGCGTGAGCGATAACTCAAGATATATAGATCCACAAGGAGAAGTCATTAGAAACCCCGGGGAGTAAATATGCTCACTCTATCCGCGAATTCTTGCCCAGTTTCGTTTTCTCCGCAGAACATCGGCTCGCCCAAGAAAGTCCTGTAAAAAAAAAAAGAAATCAGAGATCACCCCTGTGAGAAACTCTGACTCGGAAAAGCCGTTGTACCGTTGAAGTTTTCGGCAGGCGGAAGGTCTCCAATGATTTCACGGGCGAGAGTCATCATCGGACGTATCGCTGTCCTATTCTCATATAAGACATGGGATCTGGACTCTCGTCAGTGGTGGAGTCGTGTCTCAAATTCTAAGGCTTCTTCTATAGCAAGTTCGAATCGAAGAACTTGAAATTTCTGTGTCTCTGGGAGAGCTCGATCGTCGCGCTGCCTCGCGAAAGCCCGAACTCCGAGAGATTCTTGTAGGTTGGAGGTAGAGTTATGAAGAAAGCTCCCGCTAGTATCGGATGATGCTCGATCTTCCGCTCACCTCAGTTTCACGGGTAGACCACCGAATCCCCAAAGAACTGGGACTTTATATTCCTCAAAAAGGTATCTGAAGTAGCCTGCAATGAATTTAAAGGTTACGATAGAGAGAAGCTGCTCGTGCAAGGCAGTAATGGAGCTGCCTCTTTGGGAGAAATCTGACTTCTGAATCCGAAATAGTGGCAACGTTGATGTTCTCGTATGTTCTGTGTAAACATCGGAATGATAGGTACTCCGGCTTCCTTGGCGGCAATGGCGAAACCACATCGCTTGCCGAAAATGACACTGAAAATGAAGCTCAGGATTCGGCGGGGAACTTTTTGTCAATCCTTTGCGAGTTTGCAGAGATGAAATCAGGGATCCCCCCGAGACGGCAGGTTGCTTCCGCCAACTCCGTCTGGTGTACCTATGTTTCACGGCATTCTTGCGATTGATTAGTTCCCACCTGTAGTTTTCGCTGAACATGGTTTCGTAGTCTGCTCCAGGGGACACAGCTCTCAGTTCACCTTTTTTCAGGTCCTCTGTCATTTTCCCCCGGCCGTCAGCGGAAAATCCATAGGTCTGCCAAAGCGAGAGCCAAGGTTCATACCATCTCATCAGAAGAGAATAATTTTCGAGACGATGATTTTCTTTCCTTACCCTAAGTAAACTCCCGGGCAGGGGAATTTTGAAACAGCCCCTGTGAGCCGTGCCTCCCGGCACGCGGCCTTGCTTTTCAAAAATTTTGAAAACCAGGAAGACAACGTCGATCGGAATCACTCCGTGGTAGAAAACCATCAACGCTCCCTTGCCTGGTGGGGGGACATTTTCGAGTCCTACCACCTCATAGCCTGCGAAACGAATCAAGACGAGCGTGGACATAGATTTGGAGCCTCTTCTCCTTCTATCCTTTTCTCTTTGATTCTTGTAATCGAACAACTCATCAATGAACTCGCCGTGCATGATGTGCATGAAGTGCGACCACAGGAGTTTCGACACGCAACTAATGAGAGTTAATCTGTATTGATCGAGAACTCCGAGCAGATTGCATATTTCACACGGTATTGAGGTTAGTAAAGCGACGGGCACGAAGAGGTATGGTAGGATGCTCGCGTACAGCTGTAACGACAGGCGAACGATGTTTATAATGGGTGCGCCACGCCAACCGTCGGGGGTGCTGAGCGTCGAAATACCACGAGAACGATCTCCAGATTCACCTTACTATGAACGGTCGCAGATACCAGAACTGCCAGCCCACTATCGGCAGGATGAATGGCATCGAAGTCAACAAAAATCCCAACCAGCTCCCGAATCGAGCCTCCATGGAAGAGTAGTCTTTTGTTGTTGTTTCCGTGGACATTGTTGAATTGATCGAGTTGTTAGGTCCACCACATATGAACTACCGAAGTGGTTTGTTCTTCGGTTCGCTTTAACTCCGGAGAGGTGTCAGTACATTGCGTGTCCTCTCCCCCAACTTCGCGAGCCATTTTAATTGCGGAAAACTCGTGGAGTCTTCCTGTGGCCGAGAAATTGAGTGGCAGAGTATCGAAGAGGAATGGATGGTATCGAGGAGGACTGCCAACAACCGATTTTTTGGATTTCCCAAGTCGACTGGACCTCCCACATTCGCGAAATTTCTCGATTTAATCAAAGTTATAAGCTAAAATCGCTCAAATCACTGTGATGAGTAGCGACCCGTGGCTTAGAACTGAAGCATATTTCGAAACCAAGGACATGCCAGACTTCCGTGATGTTATTTCCAGCATCCATGGCGTCTTCTTGCCGTCACTTCCTCCAGGGAAAGTCAATAGGTGATCGATGTAGACTTCGAATGAAATCGTCGGAGAAGTTAGCGTCTCTTGCAGAGTAGTTAATCCGCACAGGAGGATGGAGGATAATTCTCCTCATATATTCAAGTCATACCGGGTGCGTTCTTCGGCGAAGCGTAAGTAGAGTGGTCCTGTTTTCCGATCCCAGAAATCGTTGCTCGGGACACTCTCCGGCAAACAGAATCCCTGGATCAGCGACTCAATTCAATTCAAGGTTTATTGTCATCTGTTAAGATACTTTTGCATAGTTTACATAATTTAAAATCGCTTGGCGCAGGATAGCGTTCGATCCTACTTTCCTCAGTCAGTTCCCGCTAGTTTCGCAATAGACTCTACCTGATCACAGTCATTCGCATGGTATTTCGGGCAAGCTAATCCACACCTTTTGCATACACAGTATTCGTCTGGGTCATTGCAATTCTCTTTCGTGCATAACCTGGCATGAAACCCATGTACTGCGAGTCTCGCTATAATGTGCCGTTTTTTCCGATTGGCACCTCTCCAATCTGTAGTGTTCATTCCTACGGTGTAAAACAGCGCATGATCCACTGAGGTTAACTTCGATAAGTACATCTCCAAGTATTCGCGATAGGCCTCTGTCTCTCGGAGGCTGAATTGTTTGACGAGGTCCTCAACATAGAGCGGGGTGCCGATCAACAGGTACACAATTCGATTCAGCGCGAATCTGCTGATACCTAAGACTCTCTTCAAGAACGTCGCCTTGATCCTGTCTAGTAATGCAAGGTCCGACACGGTCAGCCTTTCCCAGATCAGTTCTATTCCATAGCATGCTGTTGGAGAAATTTTCATGTTGAACAGAATCAGAGCGGTTTCAACCGACAGTGTCGCAACTTTCCCAACACTGTGGATCAGCGACTCGGTTTCAAGAATTCAGATTTTCTCGCGAAAACATTCCAGGTCTTTCCCCTCCACCATCTTTCCTCCGATGGCGTGATAGCGAGAGCCGAGCACTCTACTCTCATCGATAAAAACACCAGTCTGAACAATTCGGACGCCACTTTGAGGATCTTCCACGGCATGCGCGCGAATTCGACCTAAAGCTCTGTGTCATACATTCGGAGTATAGATCCGCTCTGTCTATGCTGGAGCGTGAAGGAGCGGAAGAGACCGATGATCTTAGAGAGATATACAAGCGCTTTATTGGACATAAAGGTATAGGGGTGTGAGGTCACAAACAGCGTCTAACTAGGGTACTTCCTGGTGACGCGCCACGGGAAAAGCCCGTTCACTTTGTCATTTTTTGCACGAAATTTCGGGCGATAGGATCTCCTCACTCTAGTCTTCGTATTTACAACATCGAACATCGATTGACTTAGCTCTCGGTTTCTACATATCATCTCAAAGGTTTTGTGGTCTGCATCTTCTAGAACTTCCATAATATCAAGTTTGGCAATTTGACTGTGTTCAACTTTACACCGGTAGGCGACTCTCCTTCTAAAACGACTGTACACCGCCTGCAGCTGGCGCTGATCTCTTTTCCTTCTCGGTAGCCACACAGGTGAACAGTAGCTCAAAATGGGCAGGACATAAACTCGGAAAAGTCTCTCGTACACATGAATATCGTCCAGTACAAACGAGCGCAGTATGAAGTTTGCCTGCCTGGAGGCTTTGTTCACCACCTCTCGCGTCTGCTCAGTGAAGTCAAAGTTCGGTGTCATGATAACTCCGAGGTCCCTCGCACGGACTGTAGTGTTCAGTTTCGTGCCTTCTATGGTGTACGGTTTTTCATCGTTGTTTCGCCCACAATGCATGACAACGCATTTCTCTGTCGAAAGCTTAAGATCAAGTGATTTGGTCCAGTTGTTGAAATCATCAATCGCTTTCTGCAATCGTTGATGTTCTTCCTCGTTGTTGACTCTGGCGTAGATTTTCGAGTCGTCCGCGTAAACCTTATACCGGACCTGATCTGAAAATACATATCTAATCGAGTTTGTGTACAATACGTAGGCAAGACATCCCAGTACGGTTCCTTGCGGACACCCTGACGTCACCTTCGCGGCACTTGAAAGCGTTCCGTTCACCAGTACTCGGAAGCTTCGGTCGGTGAGGAATGCCTCTATCCATTTGCAAATTCTAGTCCCGACTCCAAGGTGTGGGAGACACTCGAGGAGTTTGGTATGAGTGGTCAACTCAAAAGCCGACTTAAAGTCGAACATCACGACGTCAAAACTATCTCCGTTGTTGATCATCTCGGCAAGCTCGGTCTGGTACTTCAACAGCTGAGTGCAGCAGGAGTAACCTCTCCGATACGCATGTTGATCTTCGCACAACAGGCCCTGCTCCATCGCGTTACAGCGTATGGTTTCGCAGATTACACTCTCGAACAATTTGCAGGAGGAGCTAGTGAGGGAGACGTTTCTTTTGTTTGTAGGTCTTGTCTTATCCCCTTTCTTATGGATTGGTATCACAATTGCCTCGCGGTCCGCGGAGATTCCGCGGACCGCCCTATCGTAATTTCTTTTGACTATTTGCCCTGGGTTTCTGCTGGTGCGGAAGAATACCGAGCGACTATGATGTCAGGAGTTTAACGATTTAAGACAAATCGATAAATGAGCCTTTGCATGAAAAAACAATAGCATGAGATGGTGGCACGAAGATCGACGCCGCGGCGTGAACAAGACAAGCTAAATCTGTTAGATACTCAAAGACACGAGAGCCGTATATTATAGAGATAACGAACCTGGCAGATAGCGAACCCTTCGGATAACGAACCTTGCGGATAGCAGCCAGGTTCAGGATCTGAAGGGTTCGCTCCCTGATGGCACTGTTTTCTGAAGTTTGAAGTTTTCGGTCAAATTTTCGGGGAAAAAAAGTCTCGATTGGCAGATGGGGAAGGCACCTCATTGAGAAGATTGCAACGGGCAGATCATTGAGCTCAGGCATCTGATAAGACATCTCTAAACACCCTATCTAGAACATTAAGGATCCGGACGGACTGGTAACGTGGAGGTTCAATGAGTCACATTGATACACGTTTCCACCGGGCAAACGCCTCAAGGTACAGTGGGGCCCCGCATAACGAACGCCTCGTAGAACGAACGATCCACATAACGAGCTCCGGGAATTCACACCAATGATCCGCTGTACGAAGCCTTGATCCGCATAACGAACCATTCTATCGCATCTCATGTGCGGACAGGAATCTTATTTCTGTAGCCCATTTGTGGTTCTTAAGCGGCTATCTATCTCTGTCCATATTCACTCATGTCCGGAACGACGTATCACCGGAGGACGACACATCGAGTGACCCCGAAGATAACCTAATCTAGGAAATCCTGAACGGCGTGAGATGTCGGGCTGGAGGACGACGAGGCTGATTTAGAGGAGCTCTCATGTATCTCCTGATGTAGAAGAGCATGACAATCCAGAGGACCCGAAAGCAGCAGATCTGCAAGCCCTATTCGATGAGACAGTGACCCACGGTAGATCATCTGACCCGGTCGCCGTCACCGTTGTTAGCTCCTGGTGCACTTTCTTTATAACGGAAGCCTGTGTCGAAGCTATAGAAGCTCACAAGCTCCCGCACCGTGCCGGCTTGATCCATCGCGCGGATTCGGGCTCTTTGGCCCTGCCAGTCATACCTGCGGAGAAGATGCGAAATGAAACAAGAGTCGAAGTTCAGAACTGTGGGACTCTTCCCGTACATCGTAATTGTCAAAATGACTGAGGCGGAGCACCCTGTGTGGTGTTGGTCACTTACAGAACCTCGTTTGAATGTTCGGTCTTTCCGATGACATCAACCACTTCGAAAGCCATGTTGTAGGAGTCCGGCAGAACTGGGGGCAAGGGTCCGAATGAAGATTCGGGGGGAGTACACTCTCAATCAGCAGCCGCGGATGCCACAGCCGCGACAATCAAGCACGAGATCAGGCTCCCTCTACGCAGCGGACCCATCGTACTACCCATGCGGTCACAGAGGGAGTAGCATATTAGTTGTATCGCAGGATATGATGACAACCATGCGAGTGAAACAACGTCAAGACCAAGTTTGGATAGAAAGGAAACGAGCAGTCGGTGGTCAAGGCCATCAAACGCCTTTGCAAGATCGATAAAGATTCCGATCACCATACTACCCGCATCGAGCCCCTCCACAGTGAACTGGCGAAGTTCGCAGAGTGCAGTATCAGTGGACCTACCCGACTGGGATCCAGGCTGCTGTTTGGATAGTAGCGAGTTTGACGACAGACACTTGTTAGGTTCGACGAGTACAGCTTTCTCAAAGATTTTAGCGAGGAATGGGCGAATGCTAACAGGGCGATAGTCAGCCCCCTGGTCGTTCCTGTCCTCAGTGCCTTTGAAGATTGGCACGACATTGGCACTTCAGAAGACGGCAGGGAAAACCCCGGTGCGCGGAGACAGGTTGAGAACAAAAGCAATGGGAATGGGAAGCTCATGGATCGCAGCACAGATGACTTTGGACGGTACAGAGCAAGCGACCTGCGCGTTCGAGGACTTGACACCTTCACAAAGAGAGGGGTGGAATGATGGCTGAGCGACCTGGCACAGCACATGGGTGGAGAAGCTTGTTCGCTCATCGCGAATGCCTTTCGTGGGTATTTGGAAGCCCCCACGGCTTGTGTGGCTTTCTAAATCGTCAAAAGTTCTCGTCCGATAAGTCTCGATGTTGCTGATGCTTTTTCCGAACCATAATTATTGTGTGGAAGTCCTGAACGTTTCCGGTCGTCCCTTTACTCGTGTAGCATCCTGGGAAAGCCCCGCCTAGAGAAGAATCGCCACGTCAACTCATCTCGTAGCGAAAGGATGCCACGAAATTGTCCGGCATCAGTTCCGTCCTTGTACAGAGTCGTTGTAGAAGCTCGTGTGACCACACATCCCGTTTCATGGTCGCCGCTCAAGAGAATTCAACATTTTACGAACTCGAATTCCTTCGGTTCATCGGAGAGAGGCTGCCTGAGGGTCTTAAGGACAGACATTATCGAGACCCGAGCGCGGAAACGCTCTTTCGAGAACCTCTCAGAAGCTGGACAGGAATTTGCGGAATCCGCGGTATCAGAATGCATTCAACCTCAAACAGTTGACTCTCCGAAATCCGAATCGGAGGAGGGCCGTGTTCCATGATATCGCTGTGGGTCGACTGAGGTTTGAGACTCCAAAAATTGCACGGCTGACCGTTCAAGAGTTGCCGGCCAATCTTCAGGGAATTCGAGTATGGACGCTCATTCCCGTACCTTCGTGAGTTGTTAAATAAGAAACTCCATCCTGGCTGAGACCGACGGCTTGGTTGCACGAGAGAAAGCCAGAGGTCTCCTTCAAAAGTAGAATGTCGCCATTCAATATGCCCGATATTCAGTGCTTGATTTTGGAGTCAATCCCTTCTGCAGGACTGGGGCTTTGGCGTGAATCTTGGTGTGACCCCGCCGACTCTCTGTCTATTTGGACGTTCTGAGCGTCGGCGACGTCAATCTCCCCGGTGAGATGGACTGAGCGCAGGAATAGATGGTGACATCAGAGGTCGGGTGGCATCCGAATCTGAGCGCGTTCGTCTTGAATGCATATTTCAGTTTGAAATCCGATCGATTCTCCCTGGAAACATAGGAACGCGAGAACGACTGTTGATTTCTCGTTTTCATTGTTCCCATGAATCCGCTCAGGGATACTGTGCGGCGATAACTCATCAGGAAGCCTGATAGATCGCTCGGATCTCGTTGGCGAAGTGTCTTCCTTTTCTCCCGAGCCTGCCTAAATTTTAAGTCTCGAGTATCTTCCACCGGGTTTCTCTCTCTCTCTCTCTTCGAACTGGTAGTATCGAGAGTGCCTCGCTTTGGGAGCTCGCCCCATCCGGATCAGATTCGAGCACCCTGACCGCATCTCCTCAACTCGATCCGCCGTCTAATGATGAGAGACAGGAACAACATAGCCATTCATAAATAGAGTTTTCCGCCATAATGGACATATTTGACTGGTAAATAGTTCGTTCCCAGAAATTTCTTATGAGAAAAATCCGAGAGGAGCCTGGGGTCGGATCTCATCCCGAGCAGGGGTCCCACCCGCTGAAAAGGTTGGGGACCACTGCTGTATGTGCACAACAACGAGCAGAGAAAAGCAGCTGTAGCATATTCATGAGATAGATATTGATATTCTTCCGGTGACTCCTCTTCGCGTTGTTTGAGCCGAAGCTCCGGCTGGCCCTATCTCGAGCCTCTCTGTCGTCCTCGGTCAACCGTGATGTCAGCATTGAGTAGAATATGGCCTCCGCGTTGCAACGTTGCTCGTTAAGTAACGAGAGGTACTTAGTTGTGGAGGGAAACGTATCTCTTGCGATGCTGCAAGACTACACTGAAACGAATCGAATGAACTCACACGCAAGTTCAAACAGGCAAGCTGACAGCCCGGCAGTTTTCTTTTCCGTCAGTTCTTCCCAATTCTGGAACCTATCTATACTGATATCAATTTCTCGGAATTTATCTCTGCAACTGTAAGTCCGGCAGCATCCGACTCCGAAAAAAACTTTTTGCTATCTCTCGTTCGCAGAATCGTCGGAACATAGTATACATACGAGTCGGAACAGACCACACCAGGTTTGAGCCCCGGACAGGAGCCAAAAAATTACCGCATTCCAGCTTCCCAAATGGAAAATGCTGGCACCGTCACTGGTAGGCACTGCCTACCAGTGACGGCGCTTACTAGACACTCTGATGACGGAACCTTGGGCCCCCTCAAAATTCTGAACATCCTAAATGAATGAGATGTCGTTCATCCATCATGAAGCTTTTGATGAGCTCTTATTGAGTATCATTCCAGTGATGATTTGGGATCTCCGAGCTGCCTGGAGTGTGAAGATGGCGCAGTGCTCTTTATTTCACGGCACAACACTCCTCCGGACAAATCTGCGGTGTGAATCATTAGTGCGGACAAGTTCAGTGACACGCGACTCTCCGAGATTCTGAGGTTTCCCAAGGCCAACAGGGTCAAAAATTTCAAGCGTTGGGGGAATCAGCAACTGCACTCGCGTCTCGGGCTAGTTGAAGCATTCGAGTTTCGTAGCAAAGAGGAACTTGAGTGGCTTGGACCCGCTGTAAATAGCGGTCCGACCCAACTGTTGAGATATCTCTTGAGAACAACGTGGTATCCAAGCTGGCAAAAGTTCAATTTGTTGTTTGTTCATCATTGCTATTTCTAGCCGCCTGGAGTGGACTCTTTCGATATTTTCAATACCAACCAGGGTACTCGACCATCGTTGCGGATCGCTGCCCCATATCCATCCATTAAAAATATCGGCCCCCCGAACTTGAGTTTTGACACAGGACTGAGTCATAGCGCTCGATATAGGGAGTCTCTCCAGGAATATGGACGATTGGACGAGTTGGCGAGGCGAAGCATCCTCCCCACCAATTGGCCCGCGTCGGTTGAGTCTGGGACGGAACACGGATTTTCAATAAAATAGTCAGCTGAAAGGACGAAAACCATGGACCCCGTTCGAGCGGGACCATCGTACATCCGGACCAGCGAGACGTGAGCCCTCACCATTTCGGGGATCTGAGATACGGGGAAAAGCATGTCGAGTCCCCACGTATGAACCAGTCTGTTTGTTGTTGTTTACGCGTCATGCACGGATTCTAACTGTGCTCTGACGGAACCTCAAAAATCACGGATCTAAGCTCGAGCCAAGCCCCATCGTTGATCCATTCTGAGATCAGGTTGGTTGTCAACGAATCTGGTTGGATAAAACCATCTCGCCCTGTTGTATGCGTCGAAACCGACCCTTCGAAACGACAGGCCTAACGAACGCCTTCACGAATTGCGCGGGAAACGTCAGTCAAGAACTCGAACGCGCGCAATCTTCTCAGCTCGAATCGGCTCTCGAAACCTTTGTGACGATAGCGTAAGCTAATGGAGGAGCTCATCAAAACGGTTCGCGAGGACATCAGGTCCTTTCGCGACGAGATGAAACAAGAAATAGCCTCCATCAAAGAAGCGATTGGTCAGATTCCGGAGCTGCAGCAAAAGATAGCTTCCCTCGAACGCGAAAATACAACCCTCAAAGGCGAACTCGATGGCGTCAAGTTTCAGCTCAATGTCCAGGAGCAACAACAGAAATTTAAGAACCTTATCTTCTACGGTCTGCCCGGTCCAGCCGGTGAGTCCAGAGACATGACGGAACAGAAAATCGCAAAGGTTCTGTCCAAGCTGAACATACGTCGGAGAGTTATCGTGGCACATCGTCTGAGTCAGAGACAAGATAGCCCAATCGTCGGTCAGTTCGAGTCAAAATTGGATGCGCAGGAAGTTTTTCGTGCGGTACGAAGCAAGCAAGACCTGACTCTTAGTGCACTAGGCCTCGGTGACTCGGGCAGGGTTGAGGTTCGCTACCACTTGAGTTCCCACCTGAGTGAGCTGTTACGATCTGCAACGATAATCAGGAGGGAGGCTAACTGGGCTTACTGCCGGCCATTGACAAACAGCCAGACCGTTGAACTGGCTAAGACAAGAGAGAAAGATTCACCAGTTGTCGTCGTACATACGATCCAGGATGTGCTTGATCTGAGAAACAAGCTTCTCGAGGAGGGTAGTATCCTACCAAACAGCCCTGCAGCGCAGATGACAGAAAATAACGCGAAGAGCTCGAGAAAGAGAGGAAGACCCAGAGACCTTGTGGATCCGACCAACAAACGGAAAAACAAAGCTTGATGAACATACGGAAACCGAAGGATATGATGATGCTAATTTTAGACTGGCTCACATTTTTCATTTTTTGGTTCCGCTTCGCCGTAAGGCACAATTGCAGACTTTTTAACCTATGAGGGGGAGGCACGTCGCTTTACTTATATTTTAATAAATATACGGAGCATGAGAAAAAATTTCGAGGAGCTTATGGCAAAACTCATGATGAATGCAATAGTACCAGATGTTATAGTTCTGACAGAGATTTGGATATATTCACATGAGAAAACAATATACAACATCGAGGGCTACAATGGCTATTTCAACTGCTGTGACAACAATGCCTCAGGAGGAGTGGCTGTCTTCGTTAAGAGTGACATCGATAGCTACCATGTGTACAATCATAACAGAAATGTAGATGCGTGTATCGTCAGTATTCGCCTACTCGACTGCAGTGTCGATATTGTTGGAGCATACAGGTCACCGAGCGCGGCTGTCTCAAACGTGAATGAATTCATCAACACTGATATCGAGATGATCCTCAAGGCAACTAGGATGGGTCATGAATGTATCTGGCTAACGGACGCCAACATAGATCTGTCAAATCAGAGTGAAGTGGCTCAGGACTACCTCGACAAATTGGCTCTCTTTGGACTGGAATGGCTTGAAACAGGGCCGACTCGAAGCACAAGCTCCTCAGCGACAACAATTGACCATATTCTGGTCCGGGAGAAAAGAGCCGCGAACATTACAATACAGGTTGTTGACTCTGAGGGACTATCTGACCACGATATGCTTGTCTGCTCTATGGATGTGCCGACCACGGCACGAGGTTCTCGAAAGAGACGAGCCGTAACCGACTGGGAGCTGTTCAGTACCAAGATATCAAGCCTGAATACCGAACCCTTCTATCGATCTACATGTCCAGACGAGGCAACTGAGATACTGCTTTCCGATATTGAGCGATGCAGGGTCCAGTCAACGAGGATGACGGAGGTGTCCCGGATGACTGAGCCAATCAAACCATGGATTTCACGTAGCATCCTAGAATCCATTCGCTTGAAGGAAAAGTTCTGGAGAGATTCGAGAAACCACCCTGACAATTCCGTCCTCAGAGATCGCTTCAAACGCTACAGAAACATTCTCAGACAAGTTCTGCGGAAAGCCGAATCCAATTACTTGAAGAAGAAGATAGATTTGATCGGTGATCCGAGGAATGCATGGAGGTTCATAAATGAACACATGAGAGGGAAACGATGCGCGTCAAAACTCCCTAGCGCACTCGCTGGCGACTCGCCGAGCATCGATGGACTCAATGAGGCCAATGAGTTTTTCGCAAGCTTGGGTGAAAGAGTCGGCAGTCGGGTGGGTGAGTGCGATGCTGACAGCCATCTCCCGTCTTACGAAATCAAAAGTATTCTTTCGAAGTTTTACCCTCCCAGCCTCTCGGAAATCGCCGAGGAGATCAAGACTCTAAAAAACAACAAGGCTCCTGGTCCGGATGGGGTTCTTGGCCAGACTCTCAAGAGGAATGCGGAAGTCTTCGCTCCTCTCATACAGCACTTGGTCACTCTGATTTTCCGCACGGGTGAATTCCCAAGGATACTCAAAGAAGCTTCGATTGTTTTGTTGCATAAAAAGGGTGATATAGAAGTCCTCGGTAACTATCGACAAATCTCCCTGCTCAGTATATTCAGCAAGATCATTGAGAAAATTATTGCAAGGAATCTCACAACGCATCTTGAGATGAATTCTGTGTTCTCAAACCAGCAGTTCGGATTCCGCAAACAGAGAAACACCCAGGACGCGATTCTATTCATCCAAGAGTACATCCTCAAGGCTTGGGAGGCCAGACGTATCCCCATCACTGTTATGCTTGATTATTCCTCTGCCTTCGACTGTGTCCCTCATCCGCGGTTGTTGAACAAACTGGAGAATGCGGGGATTGTCGGGTCTGCGCTCGCAGTGCTCAAATCGTATTTGCGGGGAAGATGTCAACGTCTTCGCTGTGGTTCTCTACTATCTGACCCTGCGTACGTGAATCGGGGTATACCACAGGGAGGATCGCTATCCGCCCTACTCTTTGCCCTCTTTATCAACGATCTCTTGCTTAGAACCGATGGAAGTGTGACCTATGTCGGCTACGCGGATGACACGAGTCTACTGTTCAGCTTCGAAAGAGACATAGACTGGAGGGTGATCGAGGACTCGCTCGGAGATGTTGCTCTTTGGTCGCGACGGAACGGACTTCTGCTGAACTCGTCTAAGTCCTCCTACATGATTTTCTGTCAGAATCAACCCGTGGTACGTCCTGATCTGAAGGTTCACGATGGGGCATGCGATAGACTCGATGGTTGCGCGTGCGCAAGCATTCCAAATGCCTCGGTAGTGAAATACTTGGGAGTGGACTTGGATGAAAAGCTTAGTTGGAAGCCGCACATCAGTAACTTGAGGACCCGACTCAGATCCGCGACTTGCTCTGTTCTCAAAATGCGCCGGTCGTGCACACTAAAAACATCGATCACGATCTACAAAGCCCTATTCGAATCACAACTCCGCTATGGAATCCTCGCGTATGCGGCGTGTTTTGAGACTACGTTGGCACCTTTACAGAAACTACAAAATTATGTGATACGAGGATTGACTCGGGCGAAAGTCGGTGATCGGCTTGAACCATTGTTTGAGAAATGCAACGTTCTGTCTCTCAAGAAGCTCTATATCCAGATACTCCTTAATGAATGCCTGACGAGAAAGAAGTCAACTACAGATATCCTGCTGTCTGAATTAACGGGACATCACGCATATTCAACGAGATCAGCAAAATCAGTCAGACCAGCAGTGGTACGGCTGGTGAGAACTGAAAAATTCTTCCTGAACCGATACGCCGCGCTCCACAACAGTTTGGATGACGCGCTGAAGGACTCCAGCGACATCTCCACGAAGAAAAAGAAGAAGCTCATAAGGAAATACGTCGTTACGCTCAAAGCGGATCATGTTGACACCCTACTCTTTTGATCGGCCTCGATCGTTGTTTCACCATTGCTCTCTGTTACCATTTGAAACCCTCGACATTATCTCATGTTCAAGATCTCCAAATGACGATGCCTTCTCCCCTCCTTTTTTGCTCCCATGCTTTTCATTTCGCTTTCACCACGGACAGGGCTCTGCCCTCGTGGATTTTATATACTAAATTCCAATTGATTTGTTAATAAAGGCATCATTTCAAAAAAAAAAAACCCGTAATTCCAGTTCCAATGTTTAGCCCTCCCCGCTGTTTGGGCGGTCTGGTGTCGTATCAATCAATCAGACTACAATTGAAAACAACGGTGTTTCATTTTTGCTGTCCTGCGAAGAGGGTATGACGAGGAATCGCAAACTCGCAAGCGCAAATATGGCTCGCAGCCACATTCGGGGACTACCACTGTACCTTCTTTCCCTGACACAGTTCTGTGTCCTACGCTTCGGACCCCCTAGAGTCCCGAAGCAGCCCCGAATTTTTCTCAGTCGCTAAAAGGTGCGTCTCGATACGTTTCGCGGCGCTTCCATCCGAGCCGAGCAATTCAGAATACTGAGCAATTTAGCATGATATATTACGCATCAGACTCAAGAAGAAAGTGTCGTCAACGGATTGAATCCTATCACACGATCTCTCTTCAACGTATCTGAATACATGGCAATCTGCGCCTGGCAGGCGAAAACAGAAGCCCTCGAACGCTGTTCTGAATAATTTGCGTGTCTCGGAAAGCATTCTCTTGTCATGCTTGTCGGCTCCGCGTATGTGGCAAGAAGCAGCGAGGAAGAGGAGTGATATTAACAGTGCGGACAATTCAAAGTAGTTCAGAGTTTGCGGTTCGGTGCAACATCATTGTGCACCGTTGTCTCGACGATCTTTCGGAATCCATAGAAGAGTCCGAAATGTCCTCGACAGTGCTCATGAGTCTCCTCCTCTTACTCCTCCGTTCAACTCACGCCTCAGGTGAAGCTTCCGGGGGGCCAACCGCCAGGGAAGTAATGGCTGAAGCTGAAAACTTCGCACTTCGACGCAACGTCCAACCCACAAAATTGCTGATCCTAGTCACGGGCGTCCGGCTCCTCAAAGACGGCTTCAGACTCAATGCGAGTTTGCTCGTTCTGGACAAACCTTCGTTCCCGCTTCTCACATCCGTGGAGCTCTCAAACAAAATCGTACAGCCTCTGTTCCTCGACGTATTCGCGACCAGTATGCGCGTGATCGTCATAACGCAGACGCCTTGGTACAATAAAGTCCCTCGCTCCACCCCGGACCCATTCCAGAACTTCCGTCATAACTGTCTGCTGCATATTGCCATCAACGAGTCTCCCAAGGCGGAGAACACGCTGTACGTCAACACCATGTTCTGGAGCATGGACGGTACTCGGCATCTCCATTGCGTTCGTCAGTATGATCATCTGGCCTTCTGCATCGCGAATGTCTCCAGCAACTCCTGTCTACCTACAAGTGAGATGTGTTCCTTCAGGCTAGTATCTTCCAAGAAGACTGGATATGGGGGTGTGCCCGAATACTTCCTGCGCGTATCGATATCTTGCGGCACGGTCAAGTTCAGGGCTACTCTGCGCGCATCTATTGCGTCTCGAACACCATATACGTCGAACACTATGATGAAAAGATACGCAACTCATCGGGACACCGCGTTCGTCTGCTTCTCTCTGATTCATCGGCGTGAGGTCGACATCTCAGCGCTATTCGAACCCTTCAAGGGAGACGTTTGGATGTTGACACTGGTGACCACGTTGGCTTCCGCGATAATCGTTTCTTTGCTCGGGCGCGACTCTTTCCGTAACGTACTGGTCAAGATCTGGTTGAGTTTCATAACGGTCCAAGGGGTAAGCTCCGAGATTCGCCGATATTCTCACATCCTCCTGATTGGCTCCGTGCTCGCTCTTACCTTCTTCGTCGGGCAGATTTACACCAACCTATTCATGTCTTACTTCTTGGACCCAAGACTCGCCCCGTCTTGCGATACGGCAGCGGACTGCCGATTTGGAGTTCATTGTTACTCTGCCACAACGTTATCAACGGTATTCTTCCTCGGGAGCTGTGTATGCAATTTGAACGAGAGACAGCGGGCACTCGTCGAGAGGCCGCTGCAACGAAGCGCGTACAAAGATATCAAGTTCTTACAGAGACTCATCTCCTACTCTGAGACCTACATTCAGAAGGAAAGCGTGCCTTTCATTGCACAACATTCGGCTTACAAGGGTCTGCTACTTCTTGTCCCCGTTCGAGTGAGCTCCACTATCGACCGGATGTTCGCGACTGGGATCATATTCTCCCCCTTCGCGAACCCTACTCGTGCGGAGTTGAAGAGATTCAACATGAACCCGAATATCATCGCATTCGAAATGTTCGGCAAAGCCTCTAAGAAGATGAAGTTGGATACGCTCAGAGGTAGGCGGAGATACATGGAATACAACACTCCCAGCGATTGGTTCGACATGGAAGGGTTCTCCAAAATCAGACCGTTTTTCGAGGCCTGTTTGGTCATTCTTCTTGCTGTGTTGTGTCTGGAACAGCTTGCCCGTGCCCCACGGGTTAATGCGAAGGCTCGATCATTCTTCGTGGAAATTGCGAGACCATTGTCGATCGTCATCATGCCATGGAGCAATGGATTGTTAAAAAGACTCGGAAAGATCTTCTCCAATCTTGCCCCAAAGAACGTGGAGTCACTCGGTCTGGAGGTCAGCTCACGGTTGAGCTCATGCTTTCGCTTCGGTTCCAAATGACACGATCCTCATTGAGATCGAGCTCAGCTAAAATATGGAACAGAGAGAGTTGGCTGAAAGGCCGTCAGGCTCTATCTGCGGGCACTCGAACATTTTCGCGGATCCTTGAGAAGCCGGCTGTGAAAGTACATATTCCTTTTCCTGCCTATCAAATATATAAATATACTACTCGCCAGGTCGCTAAATTGTGGTGATAGCGGTCGAAAAAGCAGTTCTAGCAAGAAGAATCCATGCACGGTTGCTTGATTGTTGGACAGCGTTCCCCGAAGCGGGTGCCCGGGCCCACCTAATGGGCCTCGCAAGATTTGTGGTGTAGCTTAGTTTCTATTTATCCTCAGGTCGCTGAATAAGCGCTCCAGGATCTTCTTCCGTTCTCAAAGACCTACCTTTGCGAAGAGGGGTTCAGTACATTGTTGTACAGATCGCGGTTTGACCCCGAGAACGATATGCCATAAGTAAAGTCGCACCCCGTTTAGATGGGATTGTCGCCAGAAAACAAGAACATAAGTCATGAACAATAAATTGAATCTGTGTCGATTCCGAGAGCCAAAGCAATCGTTCTAGACGCCGATCTCCATGCAATGCATGCCTGATCGTTGTCTTCCGCTGTTTGGATTTTCCTTCGTTCCATTCGTCTCGCTTTTCGGACTGCTCTTGAGCAAGTATGAGAACAAGCATCAGGAGCGCCATTGACTGCAGCGGAGGGGTTCAGGCTTCGCACTCTACGACGAGTGCTTCCGACTTCTCGGCAATAGCTTGGATGTTTCTCGAGTACGCAGGCCGATGAAGTTGATGTGTGTTTGGGCCGACAGATCTGGCTAGGAATCCCTAACGACTGGGGCTAACAACATCGATGACGGCGCTTCCTGCAATCTTGAGTGACATCAAAGGCTCCATTTCAACCAGTTGATAAGAATGCTTTGCTCTAACTCCGCGATGCATACCATTGCATCTCCCGCCGAATACGCGGTCTACGCGCGCGCCACGCTGGACCCCTCCAACTTTGAAAGGATTCCGCGACATACCTTGCGCCGGAAAGTCCACGGTCTTCGATGGAAACGGCTGCGATTTTTTGCTAGCTGACCAACTCAATGGCTCACTCGTTTGGTTTGACCAGGCAGGGCTGCTCGTTATAATGTCTCGGCCATAACAAGGAGCACAATGAGCAGCAAGGCGGCCAGTCCGAAGTCCAACCGGCCGGCCAGCCAATCAGTAAAGATGACTGTGCGGAATCAAAGTTGTCTCCGGCTTTATGAGTCGCGGTATGGCTATGCAAGCCATTTGTGACACATCACGGTAATCATCGCCAGCTTATTCATAGTATCCACTCCGAGTTAATACCCTGGCACGCGGCTGTTGAATCTCTATGAATGCGATCGCTGAATAGGCTCGCCGGATCCCTCAGCGGCTCTCACGCTTGAGTTTCGAGATTCAGTTTCTATTGATGTAATACCAAATAGCTAACAAGAACTTCTTCGGTCTTCAACATAAAGCAACAGCTCTATTAGGCCCCCTAAAATCCCGCGTTTAAGGAACCCTATTTTCGACCATACGAGGGTTCAGAGCTCTAACCAGCTGATGAAAGGATCAATGTTCTAGAAAGGGTACAGCCGAATAAGCATGGGGTTTTTGCAGCATCAGCGGGTCAGCGACATCGTGGATTCGGCGGTAAAATCCTCCGAGAACGACGTTCTACCTCATTGATTCGGTTTCTCCGTGCGCACTCGAGAAGACTTGATCCAGCATGAAACGTCTGATTTTGTTGGATCACTCTCCCCTCAGAATGCAGCATCGGATTCTCTGTTACTGATTCACTGTCACTCTGTGGTGCCTCAGTGAATACCAAGCCAAGACATCAAACTGATATGGGATATTTTCGAACGTTTCGTCTGCTGTTTGCCTACCTGACGAACTGACATAAAGCTTGAGCAGGCATCCCAGGATGGTAGGCAAGAGTTTCTGCAGCTCCCCACCCACTTGAGCATGGAAACATGGGTCAGATAGCGAAAAAATCGAATTTCGACCCGAAGGACCGAACCGATCGAGATGAAAATTCTTGTGCATCTACATGGGTGCAAGGTCCTTCTACCAGTTGAGATTCATCGAGGAGCACGGAGTCATATTGGTTTCTGAGGTCAGAATATTTTCAAAGTGAGTTCATCGAAAAAAAAATAACACGAAGAAAAAAAATCGAGGATATGGTTTTGTAGCCCTTGACTCTAGCTTTTAAACCCAAGAAACCGGGACGTTCAGTCTATCACCGTTTCCGCACAGGAATTTTTTTTCGATTTCCAGAGAATGTCGTCAAACGAGGAAATCAGGCACATTTTGAAACTTCTGTCCGGGCCGAAATGTTCTCCTCGCCGAGGGCTTTCACCCCCCATAATGGCTATACGTGAACGTTACAGGTCCAAAACCCCATGCTTATTCGGCGGAACCCTTTCTTATGGTCCATCCTATGGCCATGCACCAGCCAAAGTCATCGGAACATACATTTTCCATCACTCAGGCGAAATTGTGAAGCATCTTATGGTCGGAAAAAGGGTTTCTTATACGCGGGATTTTAGGGTACAAAGAGAGGGTATAACTACCGAGGCAGGCGCAGAAGGCTTCCTGAGAGCTCACGACCATGAAAGTAAAAACCTGTCGGGACTTGATGACAAACAGCATGCGCGACATTGCGCCGTTTTCCGCTCAGGAAATATGGCTATAATCATGCGTATCCGGGACGTCCTTTCGACTGACTGGCAAGTGCGTTGTGTGAAAATTGTGGAATCGTGGTCCCAGAGAATCCGAAACGGGCCCTAATTGCGCTCCCGATAGCTTTGGCCATCGATATCTTGGGCTCACTTTCAGAAGAACTCATCCTTGCCGGCATACTTCGTCGCTCCGCAATAACCGAGCCAGGGCTCGCTCGAGCGGTGCTGGATGAACTCACTGACCGGATAATCGAGCCAACGAATTCATGCGATATGTCCACTCGTCTCTCAACGTTGCGATGCAAGGATGTATTCCCGGTCCGTGAATCCATTTTTCCGAGATTGAGTCCGATTGTGGACAGATCTTCGTAAGCAGGATCCTCATATGTGACTCGTTCGCTTCCGACGACGCCAATCTACGCTAACGACGCGATCAGTCCAGTGAGAATTGAATTTGATGGGGATTGGTTTGATGAAAAATTGAATGAAGGTGTAGGCAGAATGTGTACCGTGCTAAAGACCGCAAGCCATCCGACAGTGTGAAAGTGTATCAGTACATACAACCGCAGTCACTCTCACGCATCCGCTCAGTTGCTTTCGTGAGAGCTTCCTCTTGGGATAACATGAAGACTTCGCAAGAGGAGAGAAGACGTCACGAATAGTTCGGTCCACCGACATGGCGACGACCGGAGCGGGAATCCAATTGACAGCGCTATACGCAGGAAAAGGTGTCTGTTCATGACATCGACCAAGTCGAAATAAGTTGAGACCACGCCGAATCGAGCGACAGGACAGAAACGGAATCTTCGCTCGAGAATGATCCTCATCTTTATCGGGTAAATCTGAATGCCGAATCGTATCCGAATCTGTCGGAGAAACAGCTCGAAACGGCAGCGCCGCGCCGCTGGGTGTCGTCCGACCGTTGCGGAATACATGAGTTCCCTCTCTCAAAAGGTCTCCATGCGTCAAGCAGCCGAGCAAACTCACCGATGAGTATATAAACGCATCGTCGTTTCTTGTTCTTTCATGCTCCGCTGTTGAACACCTATAGCCATGAAGTTATTCAATCTGTTCCTCTTGTTGGCTGTTGTGCTCCTGTCCTCTGTTTCCCTAGTTTCTGCGCAGGAACAAATGGGGAACAGCGCAGAAAACGGTGGCGAGCAGGGTATGGAAGCGGGAGAAGAAGGCGGAGACGCTGGCGCCGCTGGTGGAGCTTCTGCAGAGGACTAACAGGAACGCTTGAAAGTTGGAGTAGCAGTCGCTCTCGACTCTGGTGGAGGAGAAATGATGATCATCGACGAAGGATTGTCGCTCTCTCAGCCCACTTTGATAATAAACATCATTATGTTCTTGGACTACTCGCAGTTTCATAATTATGCGCGCACCCCCATAATCTTGGGTAGCTTCCGGACGGGTCGGGCGATTTCGCTGACACGTCATGTCACGTTTGGGCATACCCTTACATTGGTTAATGCCCGAATGTGGATGACTGATAATTCCACTATTTTCTGGGCACGAAACGTATGTGACTCTTGCAGACGATGAGCAAGAACACGATTGCTTATCGGCTCAGTGGGGCTCCCCAATCTCTGATTGGAGTTCCCAGGCGCGGGTCAAGAGCGATCGATCTAGAACATGGTGCGGATTGTCTGCAATATGATCTTACTCCTTGTTCCTGGTTGTCAGATGGTGTTTAGAATTAATCCTGGAGCTGCGCGCATATTTATGAAACAAGTGGAAATGGACGTTTTTACGTTTTTTTCCGCTGATATCGCCGTAGACGTGGAAGTTGAAGCTTCTGTTGATCAGACTGTGTCACTGGGTGTTGGACCGAAGTTCTGTGAGGATTTCAGCGAAATCGAGAGACCCGTTCGGAAACTACTCCAGAAGAAAAGGGTGCGCGCATAATTATGAAACTGAGTGTATTGAAGTCGGATGTGTGTTTTCATGCTTTCCGTTGGGCCCTATCGATTCGCAGATATCATTTGATTCCCGCCACTGTATTTCTTTCCGCGCAAACTGGAATCTCAATATTTTTCTGCGTATGATGAGCGCCTTAAACAGGCCACCTTACTGGATATGATCTGCCTTGATTGGAACGCAAATGGGTTGCCTCGTACTCTGAGTGAGGCATCGCTTCAAGCCTTGAACCGCTGCCCAGTGAATGAGTGTAGCAATCCTCTCAAACTTCCAGGGGGTCGATCGGACTGCCCTCACGAGCTTATTTTAGATCGCGTCGGATCCCAGCCCACTCCCCTGTCTCTCCTGATCGCTGAAATAACGAATTCTCTCACCAACATCAGAATCTACTAGATATTGGATACGAAAGCTGCGTCGTCATCATCCTCAAGGAGAAACGGATACCGTGTCTGTCGCGAAAACTGTTTCAAGATACCTGATCTTTTATTGTATTCCTCGAGTTCAACTCGACTCGAGGCTTCTACGCATTGAAATGTCCCCAGGCCTACAGACGGTGAGATCGACTACGCAAAGATTACATTGTTCCAAAGTTTTAAGAACAGAACTCAACTACAATCCAAAGGGAACACGGGCAGCTAAATCTGAATCCATCGAAAGGCGGCGAGCCCATCGGTCTGCCAGTCGCTATCGTTTCCAAATCCCGAGAGCACGCCCTGCGCGGTTCATTATGAGAACTTTCGGCACTCCAGTGGAGCGTTCTATGTATTTCTCTTTTTTCAACGGCTTGACTCTCATCATGAAATAAGTTTCATCGCCGGAAAGCCACTCATCCAAGGATTCGTGAAGTTGGTCGATTGAGTAGCCCATATTCGTGAGGCCAGCTACGGATACTTTGACCGCCTGCAAGATCGGAACGGAAAAGAGATTGAGTGAGTAAATTGTTGTACATGTGGTGCATGGAGTTTATGTCGACCCCATCCAAGACGTGAGGATATCGGTCGGGTAAGCTTGATTAAGCAGAAAACGGCTGATCACCTGAGGCGGAAGGCGTACAGCGTCTAGGTAGTTGTCGATCTCGTAGACATGGTTCCTCGAGATTGTTACGGTCTGCCCGATATCGGAGAAGTACATTTCCACGAAGCCCTTGGCTCTGGCCTCGCCTCTGTACTCAGCTCTGTTGCCGAAGACAGTTCCATCGCCTGTATACACCTTTGCGAAGTAATAGCGATTCTCCCGGAGCTGGAAGGGGAATGAGTAGCCTGTTAGTATTCTTCCCCTCTCCTATGATTCCAGAGAGTGATTCTGAGGGAAAAAGTCGTTGCGATTCGATTTCCGGAGGCGAAGTTACCTCTTTCGCAGGCTTTGTTTCATCATACTTGTACTGTGCCATCTGATAAAGTTTGAACGATGACTCCAAGACTTGCACTATGACATGACCGTCGGCTTCAAAGTTGACTATATTAATCAGCTTGAAGCCACGAGTGCGGTAGATGAAGTCCCAGTTCTCGATCAGGCTCGGGGAGCCGTCGTTGTCCTCGACCGAGAAGTCTTCCTGATGCTCTCTCACATCCCAGGCGCTTGTTGTGATGTCTTGAATCCAGCCATCGAGAGGTTTTTGCTTGATCGAGTTATCGTTCTTGCTCACTTTTTTCTTTTGACTAGATCCGTTCGTAACGGGTTCCTCTCCGTTCGAGGTCGCGCATTTGACTTTCGAATACGAAGACGACGGTACTGAAATCGTCGAGATTTCTGCATTGAATCGGAGATGACTTTTGGCAAGTCATTTGACACCGAAATTGTCAAGGACATTGGAAAAGTTCATGTTCACTCACCGTTGGTGGGTTGACCCGTCATTGACACAATTCCTTCGAGTACAATGTGGTTCATGGCTGCCTCAGCGGTGGAGAACATTTTCGGGTAAGTGCACAACTTCGACTTGTTCAGCCTAAGAGTAGCCAGAAATGCTGGCGTCAAATTAGGAATGCTCAAAACCTCCAACTTGGGGTCGGGAAGTCCTGCAGTGGAACAAAGCACTCTCAGTTCCAAGAAATTTCGATCGACAGTAACCGGATCCACATGACGCTGCAATGAACGGTTTGTTGTCGAATCGCACTCTGATTTCAATTTCGACCGCGCAGGCGAACCAAAACAAACCCGATTAGAGTCCGAGCCTTCGACTTACAGGAGGAAAAGACACGTTCACAGATCGTTTCCGAGGGGCACACGGTTCGCCGCGGAAATTGAATCAAATCCCAAAGACAACCAATCTCGAATTCGCCCCAGAACTGGTTTCAAGCGGGAGACCCAGACAAAGGGAGAGGACGGCACAAGAGAGGAAGAAGTTTTCAGGTGCAAACCGGAATCAAGTCAAGTCCCGTAATATTGGAAGAAAACGGTCGAAGGGAAAAAAATATCGCACTCACTCTGGGCGTCGCCACCGACGCGTTCAAGCTCAAGATCAACCAACTCTTCAGACTTCCCGGGTGGCTCTTTTCATACTGACTTTGTAGAAAAGTTGTGGTCATACTCGTGTATCCGGTTAACGAGTAAAACGTCAGCGAACGAACATGAAACTCTCATAGACCTCAGCAGGTTCATGTGCGAGTTCCCTTTTTTAAAATGTCGACGACCCGTTTCTCGAACGTTTTCGAGAAGAGGTCGATCGGAATAGGATATTCTACAGGCGTGATGTTTACATTCCGAGGATCGATGCCGGCGATCCCTCCCGAAACAACAGGCGAGAGGCCGCCGGATGGTTCGACAACCGAGAAACGACGTCGAAGTTTCTCTTGGAATCGAATCTACCCGCGCCGAGCTTGGAAGCGTCACTTTCCCAATCCACACAGTGGATCAATCCCCCACTCTGGGAACTCTGATGACTCTGATTTGGGATATTTCGAATGGAAGTTGGGAACACTCCACCACTCGATACAGGGCGATGCTGCCAACACGCGAAACCAGAAATTCATGGTCAAGGTCCCAAACACTTTCTGACTAGATTTCCAAAACATGATGTCGCGAACCCTTTCGTTGCACCAACTTCGTCCATGTTCCGCCGGACAGTTTGAAACCCTTCTATCCTCCACCCACTGTAAAGATAGATTATCCGAAGCCTGTATATCAGGTCGACGACACACGGTGGATACCTGATCAATCATCCTTCTCCAGAATTCATTTTTGACGAAACACGAAAAGGAAACAGTCGACCTTCTGGAATGGGGCCATAATAGCATTTATTCCTTAGAATTTTTATGTCCAAACCATGGCGAATAGAAGGATCCGTAACTATCGCTGCCTGCGTGGGTACCGGAACCAAAATCATTGGAAGCGCTTCTTACTCGAAATAATTTAACAATGGAAGATTCCAAGACAGCCGGGGCAACTAAAACCTGATTCCCGTCCCGACCAGTTTTGGAATCATGGATGGGTTTGGACCGAGCGTTCGGATCACGGCTGCATCCATGATACCGCTCCACTCCGCAGCTGAGGAGGGATCACGATATCATACAGTTTTATTTGCGTTCTGAGGGGCAGCTCGAACCCCCAAAGTTTCCCCGGTCTTCCTGCAGACGATGGTCCTTATCAGTCCTCCCTTGGGAGCGTCAACGGGGATGATGAACACTTCTTCGTAGGGATTCCACTCCATTTCGAGCCGTTCCAGATCTTCTTTCGAATAACCTTCGTACGTCAGTCCAGCAACGAAAATCTCAACAACCTGCAAAGTCTTGTAAACGTGGACTCTCGCAAGAAGAACTTCAGCACAGATTCTACCATTGGATATGTCGGATACTGAACATAAAAGGATGGTGCTACCGTATGGAAAGAGCTTAGTAACAAACCTGCGGTGGCAGACGCTCGACTTCCTCTAGGTTGATGATGTCATAGAGTTGATTCTTCGGAATCGTTCGTTCGCATCCGGTGTCGATGAGTTGAACAAAAGCTGTCTCGTCCTCAATGTCCTTCACTCGACATCGCTCCATGTACAAGTTACCGTCGAACGAATGCGCAATGATGTACATGTGGCCGACTTCAACCTGTAACGCCGAATAATGTTGTCAAGAATAATATCGATTCCGTTGGATATGTCCATAAAATATGTTCGGAACATGAACTCGCTGCTGAGCATCAGGAGCAAGCTGATATCTATAACATGATCACAAGGGAACGGAGTTTCAAGGATCATGGGAGACAAACTAAGGGAGTCGGGGTATACCTTTGCGGCTGGTTTCGAAGAATCGTATTCGAATTCGGTGTCCTGCCACTCATCTTGCTGAGCTCCCTTGAGCTGAACGCAAACGACACCGTCCGCTCGAATGGAGCACACAAAACCTTTTCGAACACCGAGGAATTTCAGGCAGTGCCCAAATGCGTCGAATGCAGGAGTCCTTTCGTACTCGATTCGGAAGCTCTTAAACTTTTCGGTGCTGTCCATCTCGCGCGTGAAAGGTTTCCCGCGCACGATGTTTGACGAAACTTCCAGTCCCTGGTTTTCAGCCGGGTCGGCTAGCATTTCTTGAGGGAGCTCGCCGTTAATGTGAGAATAATCCTCGCCTTCAACGCCAGCTTGTGTTTCGTACATCTGAGGATCTTGCTCAGTGTATTCTGTAGTCTGCTGTTGTTGGTAATCTTCTGGCAGCTGCTCTGGGTACGTTTCCTGAGCAGCAAACTGTTGACCATAGTGCTCAACATTCTGCGGCGGATATCCTTCTAAACCTTGTGCAGCGCACTCTTGCGCGTACGCTTGGAGCTGCTCCTCTGTATAGTCTTGCACGGGTGGTTGCTCGTACGCGTGAACTGCTTGTTGCTGGTACGCTTCAGTGTATTGCTCCGTACCTTCGCCGTACTGCTGCACATAGCCTTCAGCATATTGTTCATCCTGTGCAGGATATTCTTCCGAATTCTGCTGCTGGTACTGCTCGCCTGTCTCAGCGTAGACCTCACCGTTTGCGGAGGTTTGTTCCACCTCGGTTGCTTCGATCAAATTCTCAGAGCTGTCGTTAGCCTGCTCACTCAAGTAACCCTGATCAGACTGTGGGTAGAGTTCTTCGACCAACTGCGGGACGTTTTCTGTCTGATAGGCCTGAGCTACTTGAGCGGTGTCGATTTCTGAATAAACGGCTGCGTAGCTTCCGTCCGCGCTGTACTGCTGTGCATCAACTGCCTCCGAGTTGTAAGCCAATTCGGCGGTGACGGTGCCGTCATATTGTTCAGGATAATAATATGTCGAAGTATCTAGCGGTTGTTGTGCTTCAGCTTCTTCAGGATAGTGGCCTTGCTGGCATGGATCAACAACCGCGTCTACAGCAACGGACGCCTGTTGATCGTAGTACTCTCCATGCCCTTGTTCTTGTTGAGCATAAACGGCTTGATCTTGGGTCATTTCACTTTCCTGGAGAGTACCAACTCCGGAGTTGTCGTAGTACCCCGTAGTTTCTTCGGCAGGGTAACTTTCGGTCGCAACGCCATCATAAGTTAAAGGAGCGTTAGCATCGGCTCCGGGGTGCTGACTATACGCTGCATCTAGGATCAGATTCCCGTCGACGTCGTACTGACCCTGGGCGCACCCGTGATCATAGCTCTCAGTAAGTTCAGCTTGCTCGTGATATTCACCCTCGGCCTGCTCTTGGTATGTAGCTTGATCAGCTTCTCCTGCGTACGCTTGAGCTGCTTCACCACCGTACTCTTGTGGTACTTCGCCTTCGGAACTTTGAGGTACTTCTTGCGCAAAGACTTGTTGTACCTCGCCTGCATAGGTAGGAGCCACCTCGCCCTCGTAACCTGAAGGTACTTCGCTCTCGTAGGTATATTGGACTTCGCCCTCGTAGGTCGGCTGGACTTCGCCCTCGTAGGTCGGCTGGACTTCGCCCTCGTAGGTCGGCTGGACTTCGACTTCGTAAGTTTGTTGGACTTCGACTTCGTAGGTCTGTTGGACTTCGCCTTCGGAACTTGAAGGTACTTCTTGCGCAGAGAATTGTTGTACCTCGCCTTCATAGGTTGGAGCCACCTCACCCTCGTAACCTGAAGGTACTCCGCCGTCGTAACTATATTGGACTTCGCCCTCGTAGGTCTGTTGGACTTCGGCTTCGTAGCTCTGTTGGACTTCGCCTTCGTAGGTCTGTTGGACTTCGCCTTCGTAGGTCTGTTGAACTTCGCCTTCGTAGGTCTGTTGAACTTCACCTTCGTAGGTCTGTTGGACTTCGCCTCCGTAGGTCTGTTGGACTTCGCCTTCGTAGGTCTGTAGGACTTCACCTTCGTAGGTCTGTTGGACTTCACCTTCGTAGGTCTGTTGGACTTCGCCTTCGTAGGCTTGTTGGACGTCGCCTTCGTAGGTTTGTTGGACTTCGCCTTCGTAGGTTTCTTGAACGTTGCTCTCGTAACCCTGAGGTACGCCGGCGTCGTACGCTTGAGGTACTTCCTGCTGATAACCTCCGAGAGCGACTTGGTCCACAGGCGCCGTCTCGTAGTACGCTCCGAGAGGGCACGCGGCAGCGTCATACGGGTATCCTTCCGCAACCTCTTGAGAGGAGTACGCAGCGGTGTCCCCTTCGTGGACACCCTGGCCTGGATCGGACGCAGCCTGGTAGCTCTGCTCGGTGGCGTAAGCCATGTCTTGTGCCGACTTGACTGCTTCGGCCTGTTGGGCGAGCTTATAAGCTTGCTCGGCGCCGAAAAAAGCGACATCCAAGTCTCGTTGCCGTTCTTCAGGAGTGAAGGTGGGCTCGGCGGGTGCCGCTTCGAGAACTTGCGGTTCTGAGGGTTGCTCGACGGCTTCAGGGGCAACACCCGCGACCTCACCGTAGACCACGGGATATTCTTCAGCCTCAGCGGAGTTTTGTTCTACATACTGTGTGTGGTCGGCGTAGCCTTCCCCTGTGTATTGATTGCCATATTCATCGTGGGAAGCTTGTCCGACAGCTGCCTCCGCGGCAGCATATTCAGTCACACCTTCCTGGACTTGAGCAGGATCGGCGTAGACGGCTTCACCATCCGCACCTGCGGGGACGCCGGTATTTTGCGACGCATCTTCGAAGCTGAAACTTTCTCCCACAGTTCCATCGGCGTTCAAGAAAAAGTGGCTTTGAGCGGACTCGTCCCAATAAAATGGTTGGTTGTCAGCTGTGTATTGAACCAAGGGTTCTCCGAAGGAAGCAGTATCGCCCGACTCGGCCGGATTCTGTTCATATTCCTCCGGGTAGCCTTCGTAGGTGCCAGCTTCAGGGTTCTCGATGTGGTCGCCACCTCCATTTGGATCTTGATATTCCAATGAATGCTCGGCAGGTCGGTAAGCAGCTCCGTTTGCAAGACTCGCCGCCGGAGCCTCTTGCTGAGCGTAGTACTGCTGGGAGGCGGCTTCATCCAGTTGCACATCAGGCGAGACGTCACCGTCGATCGAAGCCTCCAAGCTGAGGTCGACACCTGCGAAAAATATTCCAGTCAGATTTTTGGAGATGAAACTTTGTGGGCTTGCATCATGACTCGTTTCCATGATTTCCATCCACGAGGGCAGTCGAACAGATTCGTCGCTTCCTACCGCGGAGGTATCATACTCACGACCGTCGCAGGCGTGCACGTATTTATAGACATCGTGCGGGACGACCACGGCCATTGTTTCCATCATCCTTGCTCCTCGAGTTGGTCACTGCAACGAAGAAAGTTTTTTTCCTTTTTTGCATCAATATCAACTCGAGGAATCTTCCGGATGCTCATAAAATATCAATTGATTTTGAAAGGGGAGCGATGGCGAAAACCTTTTACCGTGAATTCCGGTTGCGAACTTGGGAGAAGTCGTGAAATCGAAATGAGGGAAATCCAAACCACTGGATACAAGTTCCTCGAACGCAAACCAGCTCTGCGCTTCTTGTTCTCCGCTAAAGCGCTTCCTGTAGACTTTTCTGCAAGCAATGAGATTCATTATGAAACCAAGTTCTTCTCGGCGAAAATGATACCTTATGGATTGAGACGAGTTGTTTAGAACAATGAAAACGTCGCGGTATGTGATCTCCACGTGCTACCTCTCCGATTTCGGCGAGTACCAGTCGAACCCGGGAGGCGCCACTCGATATAGATTTCCAACGGGCGCTTTCAATCACATCGGAAACAAACGTATCATCCTTGAATAAACGCGTTTCAAATGATGGAATTCCTACTTGGATTTCGAGATCTAGCGAGGGTCTCATAGGCAAATCCATCGAGCCCATTGAATGTTTCTCAGGCTGATACTCTCGCGAGTCTCGAGCTCAACACATTTTGAAGGAAATTCGAAGCCCGCATCGGCCAAGTTCTTGGTTGAATTAGAAATGGTGTCGGAATTATTGCTTCGGAATTTCTCCATCTTCTCCTCGAAACGATCCGTTAGCTCCACAGCCGTAGCGTATCGTAGACCTTGAGCTTCAAACTTTAAGATCAACAAATGGGGAGCCCTCAGAACTCATGGATAACGGGCAGAAGAAAAAACAGACTCCCAGGAGCCGGAACGCAGCCTTCGGCTCGCGAACCGTTTGCCTTGGAAGAGGGGGAATCTCGGGCCCGAAATCAGTCAATCAACGATCGCAACATTATTGCCGGATCTACCGCGACATGATATCCATCAACTTCATATGATTCGATGCAAAGACCAAATACTCACTCGACTCCTTTTCCGAAGCAAGAGAACGAAGTCTTATTGCGCGTTGCCCGTCGCAATCACTTTTCCTCTTCCGCGATCACTTCCACTGCGACTTTGCGTTGAATGGCTCAAGACGACGTTCGGCTAAGTTCGAAGATACGACGCGCACTAGGTCAACCTCGAGTGTCTCTCCGGAACTTTGAATGTGTAGTCGACTTCCACGAGCGTCACCATGATCTCCACCTTTCCACGCCGATTTGTTTCACCGCTGGATTCAGAATTGTTGTTGTTGTTTCCTTTTTCAAAAGGTATTGTTTTGAAATCCGTTTGAAAACGAAAAGCGCGATTCGCGCGCGCCTCGACGACCGCCTGCGCACAAGATATGTCGCCTCCTCTCTCAACTTTGTCGCCATTGGGTCGCCTGTCGTGGGCTCCAGTGAGCTCTCGGAATGGCGAAACAGCGGGTAGCGGATGAAAATCTCCTACAAAATGATCAGTTCGCCTCTGTCACTAACTTGTTCCCCATTCTCCAGCTGACCATCTGGATAGCGTCGGTCATAAGTCATGACAGTCATGAAACAATTGAGGAGACGGTCCAAGTAAGACAGTGGTTCCCAAACTTCTGGTCCTGCATCCCTTTCGGCGACATCCTGGCCTTTGGCATCCCCCCAAATCACCCACTTGCACCAAGCGGAAAGAGAAGGTTGTCTTTCCAACTTCGTTCACATCTATGCCGAGAAACGCCAGAGATATCCAACGTGTGCTGTCATCAATCGACACATTGATGTAATCTCGAACTACTAGTTCCAATATCCAGGACCACCAGCCGCTACCAAGGAAATCGAAAATTCTCCCGTTACCGCCAGGATTCGCTCCATTTACCCCAGTTTGACAACCCGCTAGTTTGGTCTAATAAGACAGTGGTTCCCAAACGGGTCTATATCGACCTCCAGGGGGTCAATACCATTCCCCGGGGTGGACTACGAATTCTGGAACATGATTTGGTGGTCGATGAGCAGATGAGAGGGGCACACGTATTCTTTCCCCCGGAAGTACTAGGAGGATGATGACCAGCCCGAATCGGGTCCAAGCATATGCTTTGGAACCACGGCTGACTTGGGAGAAAATGCTCCTTCTGCTCCACCAGCAGAACGCCATGAATCTAAACCCGCATTCGAATCAGTTTTTGCGCGCATCATGGGTACCTCTGTCCCGTGTCCAGCACCTTGAAGGCCAACAAGCTGACGTCGAGACAAGGTTCAATGATGTTCTCACGATGGACAGTCCTCGGTGGGCACTCAATCCGTATTATGACACTGAAGAATCCGATGTCGACTCAAAGGATCAGCTGGTCGCGCTCCAAAACGACGAGCAATTGAAAGTGAGATGCCTATCAGTTGCTTCGGAATATCTCGAGGGAGTTAATGATCGCGTTCCCATCCTCGAGTCTGTAAGAGTGGGGCTTCAGCGCGGTTTCAAATATTGAGACCGAGCAAAGATACGAAATAGCCATCAATGAGCGCGGAGATCCGCGACTTTTTATGGCTGGATCGAAACCGAACGTGGGGGATCTGGTCGCGAGACATGGAATGCAGAACATACATCATTTCACCTCAATGAAGAGATTCTCGATCGAGTCGAGAAAGAAGAGTTCGGTAACCACTGGTCTGGGAGATCATGCAACCTGGTGAGAGATCATGCAACCTGGTGAGAGATCATGCAACCCGATCCGATTCATTGAGGTTCCATGATTTCTGCAACACAGGCCTCCGGGCCTACCGCAGGCGCTCAAATAAGTTGAACATCCGAAGTAGGACGAATGAAGCTTCAATTCACTAAAGAAAAAAAAACTTCGCGATGATATTCTCATCGGACTATGCCTCACCTTAGGCCAAAGTACGGGAAACCCAACTCTTGAGTCTTTCGAAACAGAGTTCGACGGCCGGCAAGCTGACTCGACTTCCCGCGAACCAATGAATTGTGAGGAACATGACACCGACCTCGAGAATTAGCGACAGTCAACTTCCGTTTTGTCTTCCGTACTCGAAGCAGCTTGTTTTCTGCGCTAGATTGCTAGCCAAGGGTAGAAGTTTTCTTGCCTCTCTTCACTCCCGCGCTATGCTCGGAGCGCAGGTCTCCAGTGCCTCTGAATTTCATTCCTCCTTACCACCACCACTTACCCGCAAAGAAGCGATCGAACGCTGGATCCATAATTTAATATTCATTGAACGCACATAATTATCTGAAATTTGGGAAGATTCAGGGAGTCATAGCGGCAATACTCGGTTGGTTCGGGGACCGATCGGAGTGATTGGAGATGCTTGGAAAATATCGTACCATGTACATTGTCAACGGAGGGAATTCGGTCGGATGCATCAAGATAGGTCTTTCAGGAGAAAGCTGTGTTAGGATTGGAGTCAGCAGAGAAACCTCATCTCTACACAGACGTGCCACTGCAAGGTTAGATTTGAGTGAAAAATTAGGAGATGCTGGAAATCGGTTTGAGAAAACTCATGGCGCGAGAGCACATCTGTCTCAGTTTCCCAATTTGTCCGTCATTCTGATGTTTGTCTGACTCCTGGGGGGAGCAGAAACGTTCCTCTCCACAGAATTCCCGGGGGATACTGCAGGACATTCTTACTTGAAGCGGGCAGCGAGCTCATCTTCAAGGAAAACGCGATCGTCTAAAATGACGCCTCCATGCCGGATCAATGTTCAAAGCCCGATCGATTCGCCGAGAACAACTTCTGGATCCACTCCCCAGCAACGAAACAGACAGCAGAGCCGCATGGAGCTGTCACCAGGTGCTACAGAGGTCGGTGAGCTGTTCCTGTTCGGCCTGACATAAGAAGGAAACATGAGAAACGATTACCGTTTGTGAGCCGCATCGGGGGCAGACCTACCCCAGCAAGGGAGCTGATTCGTCGGTTATCCCAAGATTCCCCTTCATGATCCTCCTATCTTCCTCCAGAAGTCTAGGTTCTTCGCATTCTACGAAAACAGTGAAAGAGAACGAATCATTGAGTCGGCGAGCGGACGATGCGGCTCCGCGGGCAACGGGATTATTTCAGTTGTCGAGACTGGGGTGGAATATGACTCGTGGTCTCGCCTGACGTCATTGCCTATCATGTACTTCCCCGATCCGTGTTGATCTCAGCCAGCACCAGAAGGAAATATTCTCGCACATAATGAGATCCGCGTCGGCCCGAATGAGATTGCAAGGAGGAAGAGAGATCCATGGCACCTCGACTCGAGAACTTGAGGATTATTCCGCTGCTGAGGTCAGTGGCCGAAGTAGCCACGGCGCCATGTCTCCTGTCTCAAGGTTCTCTTCAGGAAATAACAATCAAACGATCTTCTCTCGCTACCACCGAGGCGGAATCATGCGTTCTAGATTCCAAATCTGTGTCCTCAGTCGAGAGGAGATCGCTTCGCAAGGGCAAATCTTCGGCTCGAACGCAGCCATCGCCGCTGGAGCATCCTACTCTAGGTAGGGCCGGCATGATTGATTTCCCGGCCTGACACAACGGAGTGGAGTTATCGGGGGATTCCTGGCATTGATGACGCTGACTCGGCTCAAGGGATCTGGATACCGAATGGCCAAGGGCCTAGAATCTTCGAATCCTCGTCGGTTCATCTCGCGGAACTGCTGATTCAAATGTCGCTTAAGCTCTCGAATGACGTATTTGCAATATTTCACAATACTTACGTCATTATCGGACATAAAGTATGCTTTCAGATACGGTTAGTTCGTTGCGAATTCTCAGTCCGAGACTCCTCATCCGATGCCGAATGGCGGCCGAGGGAGCAGTGACAATGGCAAGAACCGGAAACATGTCCACGGAGCACGACTTTCGCTAGCATATTATATCGAGATCGAAGCGAATGAGTGGCCGATCAGCGCGAAGAAATCATAATCAAATTTCATACTCTTGGAGAAAACTTCATTCAACATGCTGGATGTGCATTCATTCTTCATTGAGTTGAGATTCTTCATTCGTTCCTCGAAAATCATGGTGTCCTGGGTGCCAGAATGTTAGGAGTGACGTGATTCTTCGGATCGCGGATCTGTCAGTGAAGCATTCTCCAGCTCTAACTGACAAAATGATATGTATTCATTGGTCTGCCAAATGGAGACTGCGCTGGCGCTCTGAAAACGCCTGGCTCATGTTGAGCTCATTTTGGAAATCCCGTTGACTTCGGACTAGGAGATACCGTATCGGTCTGATCTTGAACCTCAGTTAGGCCTGTTAGGCCTCTCGAGGAAAGCGAGATCCAAGTGCATTTGTCATCAACGATGAATCGGAGTAGTGGTGCTCGCAGCGAGAGCGAGCACCAATATTCCTCTGAACTTTGTTGCGCGACTTCGAACGGAGCAGGAAAACGTCATTTGTTACCGACACAACCGAGAGGGTCGTTAGTCAGGAGGATTTCTCCGGAGTCACTATCAGGAGGATTTCTCCGGTCAAAATCAGTTTCCCCAGATGAGACCAAACGGACACTGAGTAGACATCGTTGGGCCCTGTTGGGTGCTCCGTGCACTGGAGCACCCAACGTTCGCCCGTCTTCGCTCATGATATCAAAAATAAGCTCCAGAGCTTCCCTGTGGACCGCAGGTAACTTGACAACTCCTCGAAAACCCACAAAGCTCGGTTTCTGAACACAACCCCGGCCCTACGGAGCTGATTCGCGCGCTGCCAACGGTCAAAGAGCAGTCCGGGCATCTAGTCAACACTGGTCCGCCTCCTTTCTCAGGGTCCCCGGCTCATTCGATGGTCGAGAACTGCTCTTAGCTTTGCTACGTCTCGTTTGTCGAACAACGAACAGAGACGAGAGCAGCTGCGGCAGCGAGATAGGGCCGTTGTGCGGAGGAGATTCCACGACGATGTGTTCGGTGGTGTGTTTGGCGTCCTGAGATCGAGACGTTAGATGTCCCCCGGAATCGGTGATTCGTTTGTTCAAAGGAGTCTTCAGTGCACGTCTGTTGATGTCATCGTGGAACTTCGTTACTAACTTACAGTCGCCGCCGTCAACGATGTTGTTGTTCTCGTCGTCGTCGTGTGTTTTCTAAACGCGACAGACAGAATGTTCTCAAACTCAAGTGCCGCCGTTCGATGGAGAAAAGAGTTCAGTTAGAGAGACTACTATGAAACTGTGCTTTCGGAAAAAGCGTGGGCTCTGTACGCTTTTACTAATCCTCTGTTGGTAAGTTACCCCTGACATTCTATTGCCTTCTGCCGTTCTTTTACTCTGCCCATCCTGGAGTTTCGTGCTTCCGGACTCTGTCCTCAGCACTGTCAGATTCGGCGTCCGTGAATCCTGTCACTCGAAAGTCATCACAGCGGGAGTTTTCTGTGCGCTCCGTGCGACTGCATGAGGTTTTGGAACGTTTCGTTCGAACTGGAAATGTGGGTCAAGTTGAATCGGTCTCCGGTGCCATCAAAGTTTGTTCTGGCCGCGGATACGAACGATTCCACTCGCAGACGCATTCGGAGTCCTCAAGCCTTTGAAAATTGACATGGGCCATAGCAGTGGAGCACACGTGTTCTCCGAGCACGCTCGATAAGCCGCGACCCCGAATTCGTATCGAAACTAGAGAGCTACAAGGCTGATTCGAACGTTTGTTCGTAGATTAGAGCAATCGAATCTCAACAACGGAGTGCTCATACATATCTAGCTGGGTTTTTGTCGTTCCCTGCAAGTTCCTGCGAAGTTGAGTCATTAATTGGATGTGCGAAGTGGCTTCCGGCGATTTCCTGCATCGCTTGCAAAACTTCCAGCTTGAACAAGTTGCGACAGTATATTATGATGTTAACTGCTCACCTCGTGAGTGACAGCCACTTCGTTCGTGCGTCGGTCGGTTGGTCTGACAGTCTAGGACACGTCAGACAAACTCTGTCGCCGAAGCCAATTTCGGAAAACCGTGGGTTCGGTGGTTTGCGCTATCGCTGACGCACTGACTATGGCATCGCGATCTGGAACCCAATCAAACCGCAGACCGCAGTCGAAACAAACTACAATACCGCAAGTGAAACCGCATCCTCTTCAGATATCACAAACGTCCCCGGAACGACAGCTCACCAAAGTCTGGAAAAGAAGCTGCCGCCCTAGAAGTTGATTAATATTTGAAAAAGCGTTAGAGCAGCGTTTCCGCCGCACGTGCGGTGAAATGATCTCTTGAAACACTTTGTTTGGAAATCGGAAGCTTCACATGTTAGCAACGGGTTTGTTGACATGAGAGTTACTCTGATAAGCCGACTAGCTGTATCACAACGTCCGGAAAAACGTTTTAGCTTCCAACTCGTTGCTCGTTCCGCATATGGTTTCGATCGCGCCCGCCCGCGCTTCATCCGCATCTGACGGATTCCGTTGACGGTGCAGCGCATGCTTATCGCAGGATGGAAAGGAAGGGCAAAAGTTCCAGAGAAAGTTGAGCGTTTGACTATCAGGAAGGGCCTTCTTCTGCCTTAAGTTTCCAGCGAACTCGGAACTGCAAAATGAACTCCGAATTTCGGAGCAGCTCTAGGAACCGATGCGTTCTCTCGAATCGGTTTTGGTGGGGGGCTGCGTTCATGTATTTGGGTCCTTTCAAGCAGTCGCCGATTTTCCTCAAAACAGTGTCTGTAGTTTCTAGACCGTCCTAAAAGTCTCCGATCACGCGTTTTGTTTTCTTTCGCTGACTCTTCTGAGACCGCCGAAGTCAATGACTGGATACCTGCGAGAAGGAGGAAGTTTTTTTCGGAAGGAAATGATGATCCTTTTCCCCCTTCCTCATGATCCCTTGTTTTGCATCTATGCAAACAACACCATCTCCAAAACTTCATTTATCCACTGACGTCGACATGATCATCCTCCGCTTTTTCCTAGGGCCGGAGTTTTCAGGAAACCCTCGAGGAAATGTTCCGTTCGACCGATCGACTTCATTGGGAAGTAGTTCAGCTCACGAGTTTCGGACACTTCCTGGTAGATCGGACTTTGGCGGACCCTTGGTGAATCTTTTATCGCGTCAGACAAGTTCCCCCATTCAAAATTCGCTCGTGCTCTTTTTCTCACAAAGATCGGCTCGTATTCTGAAAGATCCATGTGATAAATGCCAATGGGTCTGGTTTCCCGATGGAAATCTTGCGATACGGCTGGAACGAGACGGATCTGGCTGACCACCGGTGTGAAAACAGAGGAAATCCTGCTCAAAATTCAAAGCCGAAGGAAGCGTCCGTCGCGTGGATGGGAAAAACAAATCGAGCGAGTGTGAATGTTGCTCAAATAGATGACAAAAACTGCGAAAGAGGAGAGATAAGGGCCACGCATCCCTGAAATCCCAGGCTCGCCGATCGCGCTCGAATGTCAACAGCTGAGTTTCGCTCCCATAGGCGAGAAAACCGCGCGACGGCAACACTTGCCACGACAAAACATCGCTTTTGAGGCTTTGAAGGTTCACAACTTCCAACGTGTTTTCAAAGCGTTGCCAGAAAACCATTCTGCGGTGTTTGTCAAGCTTTATTTGTCGAGGAACGGTGTTTTCTCACGTTTACCTCACCGGATCATCACTGAGCTCAAAACTCTGGGCTCTAGGTCAAAATGTCAGGTTGCAAGAATCAAGTTCCGCTATTTTGTGCGTGAAGCAAAACTGCAAAACTCTGTTTTCGCTGTTTTTTCTCGCTTCGAAGCGGCTCCCAGCTAACTAGAGGCGTCGTAAAATCAAGAGCAGACGCGGGTCGATAAGTGTCCACGACCGTCGACTGCGCACACACAAAAGTATTCGTTGTCAAGGTTGAGGCCACCGCTCTGTTCCACTGACGTGGATCTCGCGGAATCCAGAAAATGCAGTCTGGAACCGTTTTTTTTTCGGCGGTTGTCCGTCTGCACTTCTACCCTCGCCCATTCGAGCCCGTTACACTGCATCTATCCACACCCTTCCGACTGTCATGATTCGGTCGTCGCGTCGAATGTTCGGTGACCATTCTGGACAGAGTTGCGTCCAAACTCGCTTTTCGGCGTGTTTGGCGCTACG
This sequence comes from Neoseiulus californicus, assembly GCA_028455905.1. Lineage (NCBI taxonomy): Eukaryota > Metazoa > Arthropoda > Arachnida > Mesostigmata > Phytoseiidae > Neoseiulus > Neoseiulus californicus. Next base: position 9,812,376 of record JAMQGS010000006.1, on the reverse strand, counting down.
GGAAAAGCTGTTGCGCAATCAGTCCTCGCCGCGAAGGTCCATCCAGGGGTCATCTGCTCCATGAGAAACGCCGCGGAAAAGCTGAATCTTGCATCAGATAATAATCAGAACGAGCAGGAGCCCCGCTCTTTCGGAATGCTGAAGGCCGGCCCTGTTTCGAACTCAGCACGCGAATTGTTTGTGGTCGGGCATCGTAGAGAAGAGATTCGTCTCGACATTGACCCAGTGCGTCGTTAGGGCGCTCTAGGAGAAAGGGTGTCTCTTTTTCTCGCCTCGTGACGCATACCTGACGCTGTGAGACTCGTCTCAAACTCACGATTTAATCCCGCCCTTTGATAGATATCGCTCAATTATACACGCGCCTTATTCTCGATCTGATTCGGCAGGCCGAGCGACGTTCGGATCGGCACGTTGTTATCGCTGCAGATTCGTGACCTCGATGCTCGCCTCGAACTTGATCGATATTATATAAAGGAGACTTAGTCTATCGCTCGATGAACTACTCGATAAACTCGGCTTCTAGAGAATTGAAACATTGTAATCGCTGCGTTTTCCGTTATCGGTCACTGAGCAAGGGCTCGCTTTCCAGAAAAGCCGTTCAGATGAACGCATTGCCGCACATAACCTCGTGACCCCTTGGTATGACATCTCCGGTAGTCGCTCGAAGCATTCCTGGGGTGACTGACAGAGTTCTTGTGGATGAGAGTCCTGGAATTAATCACCATCCATAGAAATTCGCCTCTTCCAACTCGTTTTCTTGTCTAGGAGCTCTCGTGCGCGCATAAATTCATTCTCCGTTCGCTGATCCGTGTTGATTCATTTCCGCCGAGAGTATCCACAACTATTCCGAGCTGTGTCGATAACTGATGACGTGTTCTCACCGCCTTGCATCGGAAACTGAATGGATCAACCAATTCCAAGTTTGCTACTTGGAAACCTGACGTCATGTCCCGACAGACTTCGTTGGCTGCGATGAATCCACCTAGAAAATCTTCATTGCGAATCCTCCTTTAGAGGAAGATTCATCCATGACCATTGCACCATGATGCAAAGTTCGAATTTGTCCGCAACAGCGAGTCTCTAGGATCTTAATCAGCTCTCATTTCTCCCACGTTTCTCTGGAGAGTCTACCTCGAATGACTCGAAAATACTCGGCATCAATGGTTGTGTTCTTCACGCGGATTTGAAATCCTTCATGAATCGGATCGTCTGTCGTCGAACCTGAGGAGCTCGGAGCAACGCGAGGCAGAAGTTGGTTCTATGTTCCGACGCCACGAGGTTCTGGATTATTCGTTTGAGCAACTTGACCTGGGTTCAATCCTCACGGCCAACGCAAAGACTTCGGAAATTGTCGAAGACCTCGTGACCGCTCCCGCCGGAATGTCGTTCAGATGTTCCCTGCAGCGCACTATTGGTTCGCAGCAAGCTTGCTGCACCTGTTTACCTGTGGTCCTCGCATTCAGAGTCTGACTCGCGGCTGGTCCGGGTGAGCTGCGGTTTTTTTTCTGAGTGAGAGTTGCCCGAGTGCAGCGGGACCCAACGATCAGTAGTGTCAATTTTTCGTTATCTAGCGGAAAAAAACCCTCCTGGGATTTGCCTCCATGTTTTTTTGTTCTGGCTGGAACGTTGTCGCAGACATTCATTGTGTCGTCCGGTCGTGAGCAGTTGTTCGAGCTCGGGGAGACTTCCTGAACTTGGCATGTGCAGCCATAAAATAGTCCACCATAATGAGTTAAGAACTTATCCAGGCGTGGGTGTTTCCATGGCTCTCGATCCGATGCCAGCTTGCAACCTCTACAGGTTCTGCCTCCAGTACCACATGACGTCTGATCAGTTGATTCGAGTTTACCATCCGGAGAGATGGGCATAGTTTCCATAGTTTTAGCATGGCTCGCAAAGATCCCAAAGTGTTTGACTGCTTGTTAGAGTTTTCGGCTTTTGTTCTCCTCAGAGAGTGGTGGATGACGTTCGCGATTCGTCTTGAGCCACGCGCAGGAGAACTCGTGGCCGCTTTTTTGTTCATTTTTTTCTGGAATCGAGAAGGCCTTCCTCCATTTCTCATGAAACTGTGTTTCCTCATTCTAACTTTCTCTTGTTGACGAAACACCAGTGCTGCCACAAACAAGTGATGACGCTGAATTCATTCCTATCAATCACCGCTTGTAAAATATCTCGGATCGGATGCGTCGCGACGTCCAGATGCTGAGGCCCGCGGGGCGCCTTTGGTTCCGGAACTGCGTCAACACCGTCGCGAAAATCATTCACAATGACGTCGCGGATTCGACGTCTGTGCCGATAATGACCAATGGAGTCTTCAAGTCCATGTCTCGAAGCTGGAGTTTCCGGAGCCCCTACTGTCGTGATTGTCTATGAGTTGCTCGGTCGATACGAGCGAATTACCGCCTTCGAGCGAGATTCGAGCTCTAGTCAGGACTCGGTCGAATCGTCTCATGGTCATCCTTCATATAATGGGTAGTGTGGACCTTCGCTCGAGTCGGCTCATCGTCTCTTCGAGAGAAGTGGCTATCGCCGGCCTGCGAATCTATGGGCTAGAACCTTGTGGAAGGTCGCTTCAAGCTCCGATTATTATCTAAACAGATGAGTCGTTTCGTGGATTTTCGAGATTGCTGGAAACTAGTTGTCCATCAAGATTTTTCCCGCTACCATGGAGCAGTACTGCGGTTTGCCCGATGTTTTGAGTGACAACTCACAGCCGACAGTACTACGAATGACTGTAGAAAAAATTCCCAGGAGCACGAATTTCGGAATAGTTTCGATAGGTTGTCCTGGAAAAAGATGTTTGTCTTTACTGCTCCGCTGTGCGGTGTGCATAACGAGGCACACATGCCTCCTCAAAATATCCGGTTGGCGATCGGCTCCGAGCCCGGTGCCTAGGTTGAGGGAACGTCCTATCGGGCTTCCTGCCGGACACCCTTACAGACGCCTATCCAGAGCTCCGATGTGACATAATCCGGCCTCAGGGGGAGCGAAGCGAAGTTCAATCGCAAGTCCCAATATTGGAGCCCCGCCCGGCGAACGGTTACAACCCCTTGCGCGCGAGATAAGCTACCAGCTTTTTCTGAGAGACGGACGTCACGCGTGGAACGCTAAATCCGGTCATGACTCGAGCAAGTCGATATCGGTGGTTACGCATTCTCGTTACATATCTCGCATTTACCGCGGATAGCCACAGGTAATCATCCCGACGCTACAGTCCAAATTTCCCCTCTGTCGAGGCTTCGAGAATGATCAACCTCGGTGTCGGGTTTGGTTTTTACGGATCTGAAAAATCTAGCTATATATCTTGATACCAAAAGTAAAGATCGTCGTAACTCTTCCGCGCCCTTGCTCCCCTTAATCGCGGGTGGAGGGTGGTAAGTCCATCCATTGCTGAAAGGTAGCTGGGTACAGAGTAGAGATTCTTGCAGACAACCTTTACCCTTTTCTAGTGAGTTCGAGAACAATGTCAGAGGTTGATCTTCTGGAAACTCCTAGAACTCCCATCCGTCATCGCTGGTTCCATTCGTAGCAATCCGACATGACAATCTCAGCAATAATTTACTCGAAGTTGGTATTCAGTGAAGCACGAAGCAAATATTCCCCACAACTTGTCTCATGGCTGAGAAGTTGTCTTATGCTGATCGGGTGTTCACCCTCAGCGTTCGCCGCAGGTCCGGAACTGTGGTTTCTGACGTCGTATGGAGGGTTCTCGAATGCCGGGGTTCTTGGGAGCTCCGGGACTCGATGAGGCTATGCTTAGATGATATCGGAGCAGGATATCCACTAAATCTCTCGAATGACGTCGACAAATCCTTCCGACGAATGTTGTGGCCAGTCTAAAGCGGCGTGCGTCAGCCGGATATTATTCGGTAGCCATGATAATTCATAGCGTTTCTGACCCCTCTCTCTGTCAAAAGAGAGAATAGGAGAATAAGTGTCATCGTGAAAAAACTCGAATGCGCTGCGATCATTCGACATGCTCGGATTTGTTCACAACTTGAGCCGATACGATTGCTCTTCAGTGAATGAATCCAAACAGTTGTAGTCAAGCGCTAAAGGGAAATGAATCTCAATGACGGAAACAAGTGATGACGCGGAAAAGACACGGAAGTCCTCTCAACTTGACGTGCTGAACCCGAACACAGAGCAAGCTCCAGAGAATGATAGAACTCGATGAATTTCTTCGAGCGCTATATTCTCGTGCGAGCTCCGTCTGTCGAACATCGCGTTTCCGACAAAACACAAATCGATGCGTCACCCTCCGAGTTGTAAATACCCAAGACGTACGGGTGAACTCTCGTTCCGTGTCGGTTGCAATCCGGTCGTTCAGCTGAGATCCTGGAAGCCTAGCAGAGTTATGAGAAGCGGTTAGAGCACTAGATTCGTCTGGTTCTGCATTGGAAGAGGCGCTTTGAATATTCACGCGAGCTCCGAAAGCACTCACCTGACGGACTCGAGCCCCAGGATGACTTGAGGCAGTGTTCTTCGATCTGTGTAGGTTGTCTGTGAGCTCCGTTCTCTTCGGGGATTCCGTAGGTTCGAGTTCTTCCAAAAGGCAGTGGAGTTACTGATTGTTGTGCTCGATTTGACTCACAACCAGCTAACCACACTGCCAATCTGAGGAACTTCTGGAATCGATCCTGACCGATTGTAGATGACTTGTCCGACGGACAGATCGGCCACCAACCACTGGCTGTCTCTCGGTCTGGCTAAAGAGCTCTTGACGGGGAAATTTCAGACACGTCCAGTTGCTAGGCACACTCCTTCAAGGTCACCTGTAGTCACTCACAACGGCCCGACCGGCCAGACAGCGAGCCGACTACTCTCTAAGTCGGAAGCGAATTTGTGCTCCGCACATGATAAGTTTCACAAACAGATCGATCGACGTGCAAAGGAAACAAGAATCTCTCTGGGCACGGCAGGGAACGAATCCAGAAAAAAACTCAAACCGATCGGGAGCCCAGAGCCGACAGCGAGCTCCTATTGCGTAGCAAAGCGACCAACTACCTGTGCTTGGTGTTTCCGTTGTTGACGTTGGCTCGAGACTGTCGTAGTCGCTACCTTGCCGTGTCGGGCGGTCCTGGCACACGTCTTGATTTCAGGAACTACTCTCAAAGCTTTTGGCCGTACGATTACTCGGTTCAGCAGTCCGTTGAACAGGCCAAGACGGGCCTGAGCAGGCCCCGTCGGAGCATATGCAACGAGCGCACCATGATCCCACTGCTGCTGCCGTTGACTCCAGTCGGTTAGGTTTGCTTGCTTGCTTGCTTACTTGCCTGGCTGCCTGACTGCTAGCACTCATTCTCTCTGAACAGCTGAAAGTCGAACCGTCTAGCAGCGCTGTTCGGTAAGGGTTGTTGCGTGGCAGGCAGAACGTCACTCAGTGAGCCGACTGAGCGCGCCCGTACCGTGTGGCGTGTTGTTTACTCCGAAGTCGACTACTTCATCTCGACAAATCTTCACCAGTATATTTTCTCTTCCATGAAAGCTCGCTCCGGTGTCATTCGATGTCACATCGGGATCAAATGACACCGAACTCGAGGAAGTCACCTTGTTGTCATGCACTGGTATCGGTGCATGACATACGAGTTCCGTATGCCGTAAGGTTGAAACTTTCGCACTGAGATCCGCACCGGCCTTCGAGGTCGAATTACGATAATCCTCGACGTTCGGGTTTCTAGCTTTGGCGGATAATCCCGGATCGCTCCAAGAATCGGTCATTGGTCCGCCGACATCACACCCGCTCTGAGTGCGGTCGTCGTACCTTGGCTGACGTGGCACTTCATGACCAGTCGTGCTCCAAACTCGGAACGGGTCGGCACAGAACCCTACTGCTACTGCTGCTACTGTCTCTATGCGGCACCGCTGACACCGCTACCCTGTCGAGTGAAGCTTCTAGAATCGTTATCCTCCGTTGACAAACTCGACTTCTGCTACTTCCTCTATCCCTGAGTGAGCACTCTTCCACAAACGTTGACAAACTCCGCCGGTGGCAACAGGAGTTTTCCGCCGGCCACCGGTGCTGCTCGACGACGACGACGTCGTCGACAGCAACGACACCGCTGTCAACAATCAACCACCGAACAGACGGCCGGACAAAGCAAGCGAAGCACTCGAAGACCTTGAAGCTTGCGAGCCGGCGGATCGGAGTATCGACGACGATAACGACGCTGATGACCGCCAGGTCTCTCGCAAATGTCGTCGCTTATGATGATTTACATGTTGTCACTCTGCTGGAGATTTCCTACGCAGGGGCAACGCACCGTTCAAGGTTGTGGTTAGTGTAGGTTGTTTGTAGGTTCATCGCACCAACATCGCTCGCTCGCTGTCAGATCCCTTTCCACGCGGGCGCTCACACTCACACACGCTCTTGCTTGCCATGTAGTAAGCTGGCTGGCTGGCTGGCTGGCAAACGATCGAGCACACGAGCTCTTGTAACTAGGCACTATTTCTTGCACACAGAACTGAGCGTCTCTTCCCCGGAGCGATGGCAGGGAAAGAGAGTCCAACTGGAAGGAAAGGGATCGCTGCCGATTCCGTCGCTGCGGTGGCGGTGCCGGCCGCCGGCGTCGTTGTTGTCGTCGTCGTCACCGCCGCCGCCGCAGCCGTCTAGCGAAAGGTCATTGTCACGGCCTTCTGGTGGTGGGTTGCCCGGCGGGATGGCTGCTTCCAGCCAGCGCTTCAGGAAACTTCCTGTTATCCCGGAGCGTTGTTCCAGCCGAGCTCCCCCTTTCCCAGAATTTTCCTGGAAGCGGAGGAGAGAGCCAGCCTGGATGCTTTTTCGGCGGAAGCTTGCGAAGCGCGAGGGGCGCCGCCCGGCGTCCGGTTTCCAGCGGCTTCCAATACACCGCAGCAATAGCCGTGCACTGCGTATTCGCTCAGAACACTGGTAATCGTCGCCGGATCGAATCGGTTTTGCCTCAGAAACGAAGGTTCAGGCGACACGATGTCGGTTCGCGAGCTGTCAAAGCGAAAATCGCGGCTCTAGTCACTCAGTAAATTCCGGATGCTCGCCATGTAGAGGCTCCGTCGTTTTGACCCGAGAAACCCGAAGCCCCGGGCGAGTGTCAGCTTCCAGATCGTTGTCGGGGCATGTCTGCGATGCCGGCGTCGCATGACTATGCGGCGTGTGTAAAGAATCTGCAACCTAAGGCGGAGAATCGGAGACTTGCCGTCGATTCGACTACCTGTACGCGCTTACGTCATCACACAGTGAAGACGCAGTATGCGGTGGTTGCGGGAAAACTACGAATCGTCGGGCCCAGTCGATCCCGCTCGAGTCTCTGATCGATCTGGCATTGGAATCTGACCTGAATCCATCGCTTCCACTCGTCAAACCCCTTCCGGATGTTGACAACGACCGCATGGCAACAACTTTCTCACCGGCCTGGCCACTGCGACGCTCTGAATAGCTGTTTACTGTCAAGTTCTACTGAGCGCGCCATAGAGCGAGCGAGGGGGGGAAATATCGTGATAGGCTCACCGTTGCCTGCTGTCAATCTGGTGGCATCCGCGGTAGAAGTTGTCCAAGTGCGTTGTGGTGACACTGAGGGAAGCTTGCCTGCCTGTCTGCCAGAAGTCCGGAGCGGCAACCGCTCTCGAGCGAGCGTCTTGGCGAAGTACGCTCTAGTTTCGAGGAGGGAGGGTAGAGCGCGAGGGAGTGTTCGTTGACCTTGACCGTCAAATGCCCCCCAAGGCCCACCACCACCACCGAAAGGGAGGGTACGGTCGGCTGTAAGGGCGGCTTGCAAACCAGCCAGCCAGCCAGTCAGCCACCAAGCTAGTCTATCCGTTCGTTCACTCGCTTGTTCGCAGCTTCGCCTGCCTGCCTGACTACGAGAGTACGTCGCATGGCTTTGATGATGGCTCTCCTATGGCCACTACTACGCGGCCAGTGCCACTGAGCTGACAGCTGTTGAACTCGTCATGAACAACGTTAATGGAAAGAGATCGCGCGGACGTTGACGGATTCCTCGGACGAATCTCGAATGTCTTCCATCTTTGGGTCATTTCGTTGGAGATCCCTCTGATTCTTTGAAACCGTTCTCATACACAGCAGCGACACTGCAAACTTGCACATCTATCTATATTTGATTTCACCTGAGTTTCTGGAAGGAGCGAAGTATCGGGTGGCGGTCATGGGCTACCCATGTGTAACTCATGAGATGTAGTGCGACGGAGTATTGAAGACTAGGAAACTTGTTCCGAAAAGAAGCCGGTATTGAGGAATCACCACATTCCTGCTAACGTGGGGGTTGACCCGTCGTCTTCTCGATCTTCCCACGAAGTACCCGTTCATTAGGAGGTCCCGGTCGATTGGGAGGACTCAATCTCAAAAAGGGTTGGAGAGATGAATTTTTTGCGAGATTTTTGAACCCACCAGACTGCAGAGCCCCTGCTCGATCGAGCTCTCCATTTTCCCGACGGCATTGAATTCATTGGATTTTCAATGTGCCCGTCTGCTTGGATGTGCCTGTCTATGTCTCCGATCCTACTCTGGAGCACCTATGCATCAGTCGGTCGCTTCTGACAAGCGAATGCGGATGACAACCGGGAAAATTCACTTGACGTGTGCTGATTGTAAGCTAGAAATCTGCTTCGAGAGGAGTTCTTCATCCTCGACCCGAATCAGACTAATGTTCGGTCGACTTTGGGACTCCTTCCTTAATTCCAATCATTGGGACGAAGGCCCGACCTTGGAGTTAGGATTGTGATGAGCTAAATGCATACTGTGTGAGATGGAAGCTCGAGATTGAGTTTTTAACCACTCGTCCTAGAGAGATTCAGAGTATTTGAAGAAGTTCTTCGCTTCATCGTTCCCAAATTCAAATTTCTATTCCAGTGGCTCCAGCTGGAGTCTAAATCAGAGGCATGGAGACTCCTCGCGACAGGCAGACCGGTACTGCTTGCGGGAAGACTTCCATCAGCTTTGGAAATTACCAGTGAGTGTTCCCTAATCACGTCCTAGCCGAACAAAATCGTCTGATTCGGTGCGCTGACATTGTCGAACACCGACTCCGACACTAAACGGGCTGCCGAGTTCTTATTTTGTGCTTTCCCGTTTCAGATGAAGAATGTTTGTTGTAAATACGACTATGTAGATGAAAAAGAAACAGAAGAGAAAGCCGAGCGGGCCGACGTAGCCTCGCAGTCGAATAGTGAGATAAACGCCAGTGTAGTGAGAAGTGGTTTCGACGTCGGAGGCGTTGTTGACGGCCAGCATGACGAACCGGTTGTGACTCAACTCGAACCAACGTTGACAGTGGAGAAGGATCACGAGAAGTATCCTGGAGACGCTGTTCGGAACACAAGTGAAAACGCCACACAAATCGAACCCCCGCCAGATCTCCGACAGCAAGAGCAGGCTGATCATCTTGAAGGCAACCAGACTCTCATGGAAGGAAGCCGCGAGCAGAATGAAACGGAAAACGCCACGGCCTCCATCCTGAACGATTCCATCATACAGGAGGTGAGTTGGGTTTTGTCGGTCGATCCCACAGCGCATGCCGCGCAAGTCGGCTCGCAGCATTTGAGCTCTACTCGTCGACGGGGAAGCAGTTCGTCGTGTACATGAGCGACCACTATCAGTCGCGAGAGTGGACGGAAGTGGGTTGTCTCGATCTCATCGGAACTCCTGCTTAAGATTGAAGTGTAACTTTTCAGGCCATGCCGAGTTTCGACGAGTGGAAGAGAATCCGGTTGGAGCGCGAGATGCAGGAGCCAGCTCAGGCGAGTCCCAAAGAGCCCGAACACCGAGAAGGAGCCGTCAAGGCACCTGAACGAAAACGGGGCAGACGAAACTACGCCTCGATCGAATGCGGCGCGAAGCTCGTGGCGGCGAACTCGGGCGCTGAAGGCGCGTCGAAAGTTCTCCTCGAGGCCAAAGACGAATACATGTTGAACCCTTGCAGTTCGCTGCAAAAGGGCGGCATGTGGTTCATTGTTGAGCTCTGTGAGAGCATTCATCCTACTCACATTGAGCTGGCGAACTTCGAGCTCTACTCGTCGACGGGGAAGCAGTTCGTCGTGTACATGAGCGACCACTATCAGTCGCGAGAGTGGACGGAAGTGGGGCGTTTTGAGATGGCACATTTGAAATCGGTGCAGAGTTTCCCTCTGGACGCACCGGGTTTTGGGAAAGTTATCAAAGTTGAGTTCCTCAGCATTTACGAAAACAATCAGTACTACTGTCCGCTGAGTCTCGTTCGAGTCTTCGGAAACTCGATGGTTGACGACTACGAAGAGAAAGTCAACGAGGATAGCCACCAGGAGGTCACTCCTGAACCTCCCCGGAAGATTCCGGTGGTGGAACCCACGCCGGTTTCAGTTCCGGGGGTCGTCAATGAAAATATGGTTTCGAGGGCCAAGAAGGCAGTGCAAAACATCATCGATTCTGTCAGCAAGGCGGTCGCGGGGACGAAAATCCTGGACGCTAACTGCAGCGACTGCACGACCAACGAGAGCAGCAGAGACGTTTTCTCATTTGGCCAACAATTTGAGAACTGTTTCGAGCTGACGAACCTCAGCGGGCTTGAAGGTCATTTGTGGCCGTCAATGAAGTGCCGCTTCGCCGAAGTAGCGAACGTGCAGCGGAGCTGTCGGCCCCTCCCCGTAGCTCCCTCTATTAGGATTGAGCCCTCACCTTTAAAGCTCTTATCGAATTTGTCTCCACCTGTCTCGATGTCAGCCTCGACTACAGCGGTTCCTTCGATCACGATGACGGCTGAGATGATTTCTCCGACGACGGTGGCCGAGGCGGAGAAGAACGAAGAGCTGAAAACGCAGACGAAGGTCATCCCGATGAAATTGGTCACGGCCACCAAGAACGAGACGCCGCAAGCGCAGCCCTCGGCAACTCAGAGTTCCGAGGCTGAAGTTGACTCTGTCCACGTCAATCAAGCGAAACCCACAGTGAAGATCCCTCCTCTGTCGCACATGAACCCTCTGAACCCGCCAGGCCAGCCAATCCCTGCGCCGAATCAGGCGAAAGAGAACCTTTTCAGTCGTTTCGAGAACCGTATCAAACAGCTCGAACTCCACATGAACCTGAGCGGAACATATTTAGAGGAGTTGAGCAAACGTTACCGAAATCAAATGGAGGAAATGCAGGCCGCTTTCAACAAAACGGTCGCGGCATTGAATATGGAAGCGAAGAAGGGTTTGGAACGAGACCAGAATCAACAGCAAGCATTGGCAGTCCTGCAAGTAAGTCATGTTCCATGCCTCTCGGTTTTTTCAAGCGTCTGGTTGGTCATCGCCAATGGATCAATGACGTCAGAAATGAATAAGGAATGATCATTCAATGACAGAATTCTCAAAAAGAAACTTTTGCTTCCCAGGAGAAGCTGACCGTGGCCATGGAATCTCTTCGAAAACTCGAGATTGAAAGTGATTCCCTCTGGTGGCGTCTCTTGCTCGCCTACCTCGGCCTTCTCGCTGTCAGCATAGCCATAGTGATCGTCTCATCTCGCCTCATCTACCAACGAGTGGCTAGAGCACCGATAGGGCCGGAGGATATCGAGCGTCAGGTTTTAGAAATCCTCGAACGGGAACGCCTAGTCCGGAATCGACCTCTACCCGACATCAAAGAGGAGGTCGTACCGTCGAAACAGGGGGAAATCGATGTTAAAGTCGAAACCAAAACGGAGACATCCGGGATCATGAACAAAGAGGAAGCCTCAAGCGATGAGAGCTTACCAGTCAAGCCAGAGCCTTTCAGTGAGTTCAACACGTACAGCAAGCCGGGGATAACGCAGAGAGATCTCGGGGGAAACATGATGATCGAGACGAAGGAGTTCGTTCCAACCTCTCCCTGTGTTGCGGCTCAGATTGTGAACTGAATCCATTTCCTTTTTCGTTGCAGAAATCGAGCTGAAGCCCATTGAGGTCAAGATAGAGCCACCCGATGAGCCTTGTTCGACAGAGCAGCAGACGGACACGGAGCCGTTCCACGGTGTGCCTCATAAGGTGAGTTCTATTCTCCAAGAGTCCTTGCGCGTTCCACTCACAAACTCAGTGAAGCCTTGAGCGGATGCAGACAGGAGTGTGTTCACCCATCACTGCACGTAGGGCATGCCGGGGTTCAGGAATGTCATCAATTCATTGCATCGTTTGGGGGGACGGTTGTTTGGTGCTTTCGTTGCTTGGAGATACGGTATTCGCCGCAATTCTCAGAGAATCCATCCAAAGTACGCTTCCTCGCGAAACTGCTGCTTCTTTTTTCCGTGGAACTGCCTGTTACACGGAAAATTCGTCGGAATAATCCGCAAGCTGATCACTAATCGAAACATCTCGATTCGATGCGCTATATTGAGCGCAACCATCTTGAGAGCGTTGATCATATACAACAAAGTACGATCAATTGTCCAAAACGTTGTCCCGTTGGACTTTCAGCGCAAACGCCGTCGCAAAAAGCATCCGAGAGAGGATTTTGCTGAAGTCAACGAGTCACTAGTCCGCGGCCGGCATTTATCGACCACCGAAGTTAGTCAGCCTTTAGTCAAAGTTGTACGGAGTCTCTGATTGTTGCCCTAAACTCCCCCCTCCCCCGCCTCCTTCCCTTTCCGGCCACCTCCTTTGCCCTTCCTCTATCCCTCAATACGTCCTTTCAATCTTTCCCCTCCCGGGATCTATATCTGCTTGACTTTCAACTCCTCCTTGTTTTATATTATACAACAATTGCGCTCTTGTGCCTGCACCGGGATTCCCACGAAGTGACTCAGCAGGGGCTCGTCCGTAGTTGAAGAGGCTCCCGATGGAAATATTGAGGTGTACAATAAGGATGTTCAATGATTGATGGTATGCTAGTTATTTATTGTCGGGCTTTGAGAAGTTTATTTTCATATGCAATGATGATTTTCTATTTATTATTTCGTTGTTGTTTGCCTGTTAAGTTTAGAAGGTCATGTCTGAATCTGTTCGTTCTTTTATTGTCTACGTTGTGTCACTCACTCTCTGAGTCGGAAATAAAGGAAATCCTTCTTCTCGAACGGCCTCTTCTCTGCACGGTTTGCACGCCATGTTCTTCTTTTGGAGGAAATCCGATGCAATTGCCTCCCGTAGAGAACTAATTCCATGTCCCACTAACTATCTCCAACATCCCATCCGACAAGACATGACTTCTGTCCATTTCTCTCGCTCACTTTTGAAGACTTTGTGCGATCAATGATGATAGCCTGAGTGTTTTTCATTCTCGCGACTGTTCAGACAGGATTCGTTCACTCGTCCCGAAGGGATGAGGAGTTTCGAAGGTCGCACGTAGCGCTTTCGAGCTCCGAAAGTTTGCTAGACGAGGATAATCGTGAATGAATCGAAACTGAATTTCAATTTCAGATCGCTCCAGAAGGACGGCCAGGAAACGACGGCGATTCGAAAAGAGAACCGACGTTCGTCTTGAGTGCATCCATGAATGACGACCCGCCGTTGCAAAATTGTAGGAAGTGTGCTTTAAGCTGTTGCACCCATGCCCTGTTACGGCATTAGTGTGCAAAGCCTTAGGATAAAATAGGAAATCGCTAGGATAAACGAATGAGGATGGGAACAACAAAGGAAGGGAAGATGAGAGCAAGGGAATCACCAGCTTTCACAGTACTGATGTTCGGTCGAGCTCCACGGTTCCGCTCACATCCGCGTGCACCGTTCAACTTTGCATCACGCTGCTCCCAGGTTCAGATTGATCTCGCTAGCTCTCCATTGATATGAAATATTTGATATTTAATATAGGGCGGATATAAGCTGTTGAAGTTTTTTGGACGGGGAAAAAGAAATAGGAAAGGTCGGAGTCCCTTTCGACCTGTTGTTGATCCACCCTTTGATGTCTCTAGTCGAGAGGACGAAGATCAGCTACATTAATGTTGAGAGAAGGATGGTATCTTAGATGACTTGAATCTAGTTCGAGAAGTTCCTCACCATTTTGAGCCATTTGGCTTTTTTCTGCATCCAGTGTAAACCTTCAATCGCTTTTCACGGCTGAAATCTCATGGAACTTGTTGATATCGTTCGAGGGATCAGTGCGACGGGACCCATACATGTACAGCGTGAGAATTTTATGAGGTTCTCGTCGGTTATTTTTCAATCTAAGGTTTTCTAAGCACCGAAGTGAGGACATTTTCTCATGAAGATCCGCTTTCTTGAGAGAAACGGGATTTTTTGAACGTGACCGTTAGTGTTCGATAGAGAGCGACCAAAACTCAAAATGAGCGCCCAAGCGCGAGGAAATCTTTCAAGCCGCAATATCGATATCTCAAAAATTCTTGGAATTGGGACAAATGTAGTACCGAAGCTGTCATGTCAAATGAGTGATCGAACTCCTGTTTCGAGAGCGGAAACGTTGTGTTCTGCTAGGCGAATCACTCGTTTACTCGATATCCGATGAGATATTTCTTGGATGACATTCAGGATGACGTTGTAGGATTCTCTCATGTTTTAGCCCGGATTGGGAGGTATATTGGAGCTGTGTATTTATCTCAGTGGAGTTCCAAATAAAGTTGAGAATGTCTGGTAAGAGCGAAGAGAATAATCACTCCACTCCAGTAGAAGTTACGTTTAAATATTTACTGAGGAACATCCCCAAGGCCGTCTCTAACAAACTGTTGGACTTCTGTGTCTATCAAGAACACTGATTTAGCTAGAAAACCCATCTCAGATCTGTGCTTCTAACCCCTCGATGAACGATTCCGAGTTGATACTAAAGAGGGAGCTGCACGACCTACACCTTCAAGACATCGGACGAGCTTTCGCTGAGTCGTCAGCTAGAGTCCCTCGTACGGGATTTTTTTTTAAATCGGCTGTATATGAGCCGGGAGTTTCGTCATCGGCCTTTCCATCGTCAATTGCTCCAAAATTTCGATTTCGATCAACTATGGATCGCCGTCATAATTATTCCTCACTCATTTGTCAGATTCTGATAATTCCCTCAGTATCGGTTTACTCAACCGATGAGCCTGTCCGATTTTGACCAAGTAAGTCTAGAAGGAGACTGTGTACTTCACTTGTGAGCCCCACGGAATGCTTGGTCAGCACTGGTCCCATCAGTTCTCCATTTTCCACTGGGAAATCGGCGGACACGCGGCCTTCCGAAAACATGGACTTTCGAAGAGAGTCCAAGATCCCCTAGTTCCGATTCACAATGATATTTGAGGGAACTCGAGCCCCATCGCCGATCGTACAACCTAAGAGAGGCATGAAACCGTTGGTTCGGCTGCCCCCCGAACATCGTCCACCACGTGCCTGTTGCCATTCCGGAGTAGATACCATGCTCAACGAGATCTAGTTGTGAACGCGCCACTCCAGATGTCGCTTCCAGAACCAAGTATTACCTCCTCGGCTCCGAGTTTCTGACCGTGAGAGGAACACTTGGACGGGTTCAAGCTCCCTCCCAAAGCGGAGAGTTCTTCGAGACGATTCCCTGTTGTTGGGGCGGCGCGATTCCACCCGTGTTGGCATCGTTTTCGCATAGACGTGCGGAGTTGTACGTTCTTCTCGTTCCTTCCCAGGCGTTGACGGCAGCGACAACCGTCTTTCCCTTCCAAAGTGACGTCACGGGGCCTCCCTCCACTGTAGCTGCCAGCTTGTTTGCTGCCTCCGCAGCCGTTCGGAGTGAAAGAGCAGATTGAGAGCTGGCAACTCCTGCTCACGGACATTGCTCGCTCTATGCCCGTGTGCCGACCGATCTCCAGTTGTTACCACTGCTGTTGCAAACGTCAGTGTTGCTGTTGCGGCTGGTGCTGTAGTTAGCGTTGCCGCTGCTCCCGCTGTTGCTAACGAGCTGGTGCGAAGGCGCGAGATATCTTGTAAATTAGTAAATACAACTCTCGCTTCCGCGCGTTAGCCAAGAGATCGTGAGTGAGGGATACTCGATTCCATCATAGGATTGTATCCGGCTTCCAGTGCATTCACTGCGTACGTGGACATGACGGTCAAATCGCGATTGCTCCGTGTCGGCAGTCTTCATCTGCAACGGCTTTCTCAGAAGTCCCAGTCAGCTGCATGGATTCACTCGAGCAGCGGGTAAGTGAGAACAGCCTGAGAAATTGCCCAAAAAACATCGACTTTCCTACTAGACGAGAGTACAGTGGAATCTGGACAGCGATGGAAGCAGACAGCAGTTGATGGTGGAAAAACTCTGGAACCGACAAATTCTCGATGGCAATCCGATTCTACTGCGCAGAAAAACCGGCATGCTTCGCGTGTTTAATGGCCATTTTCTCTTCCTTCTCTGGTCTCTTCACAAAGGTCACTGAACCGAGCCACAGTCGAGATAGAATGTTCTGATAAATCCTTCGGGTTTACCATTTGACTACAGACAAATGACCCCTTTCGAAATCGACAAATAGGCAGAATGAATACGATCACGAACCTTTTGGTGTTCCTAAAGCGAGATCTGCCGCAGTATATGTCTTTTTGCAGACATGGTCTCAGGAAACTATCTGAAGTTAACAGCGTTCTGGTTTCTTGAGACCTATTCCGCAAAATTCTCTCTAACTGAGTTCAGTACTCGGCGCTCATGGGACTCAATTGATTCCCTATCCCATCTACACCAGAGAATCGATTTGCACAGTCGTCAGTAGAACAAAATAAAACTTTAGAGATTGAGAAGGCTGATTTCGTCGTTGCTCAATGACTGGCATCGCTATTTGAACAACCGACGAGTGACCAGTTGTAGTCTAAACAGCGTAGAAAGCTTGACAGAAAGAACATTCCCTCAGCGGGAATATTCTGTTCAAACGACTCGAGGTAGCAAGCATCGTCACTCGCCGCGTCTTTCTACCGCTATCCGGCCGGAAAGCTTTCAAAACCACACGATTCGTGTACTGGTTTACGCAGAATAATGATGATTGATGAAATTGACAGCTAGTGTATCGGACCAGTCTTATGACTGAATCGGAGCCAGTCGCCTCGACTTCTCTCCCGATTTCCCGAAAATTGTGGAGCCGCATTTTCGTCTGCTGCGATTCTCGCCGAGGTTCGAGCTTGTACTTTATAGCCACGCGGTACAAAATTGCGACGACGCCGACGTCTGAGATCGGAGCGCCAAATTCCAGCTAGCCTGAAACCTGGCGGTCTGGGAGAGAAAACGACGCCACATGTCGGTGCGCGAGCTCGACGACGCGTCGCAGAAGCCGTTTCTGGGCCATCCAGATCAGAGTCTGATAGTGAGCAACAAATCACTTGTGTCGCTTTCCAATTAGACTCTAGAATTCGATTTTGACTCGGGACAACCGCCCATCTAGGAAGTGAGCCGGGCTCTTATCCGGTGTTTAGTGTCGTCGAGTGTTAACCCGCCTGTCCGGTTGTCGGAAGATGCTCGTAATGTTATCGAGAGCTCCTCGAAATTCTTCCGATCAGGGCTTGAATGAATCGCGGATTTTAAGTATTGTCAAAGCAATCTCGCTAAACGGCGTCCACAGACGCGTCTTGTAGCGTCGCGTCGCGTCGTCCAGAAAAGCTCTAAAGGCGCGATATGTAGCTCGTAGACATCACTAGATTCCTTGAAAAGATATGACACTAGGGGCCATATCACCGTTCGGGTCGATTTGTCATGATTCATAGGGAAGTCATTGCTCGAAATAAGCTCCGTCTGCTCGACGTAATCATTGCACCTGGCTGGTTGGTGATTTAGAACAACGGGGATGCCTCCACATCCGATTCCCATCGAATTACGATTCGAAATCCCAACCCTTGAGTCGAAATCCCGTGACAATCATGCAAACTAATGCTCCCTCAGTGAGATCGTCTGACTGTACCGGACATTTCCCGACATCAAAAGAATGAAGATTCCTGATATCTTTCAGTAGACACGTGAGGAGGCGACCGAGTTCCGTTCGTTCACTCGGTAGAGCAGCTTTAGGACGATGAACCTTGAGTCAACCTGGTCGGTCTCGGACCACTCTTTGAAACCGGTCAAGCCTCTGTCTCGAGAGCATCGTCGTCAGGAGAGTCGACGTCGCCGTTGGTTTAGTCAACGAGAGTATTGATTTGGCCTTCGAATCAACCGGACTCGGTCGAGCAAACGCGCGTGCGCGCCGATCTCTGGAATCTCGCTCCAAGCGCGGATCCATGGAAAGCCCATGTCGACTACTGCCCGTAATGATTCTTGCGCAGCCTTGGGAATGTCCATTAAGAGTCACCAGAAGATCCACTGTTCTCTGGGTTGATCGCTCGGCGCTCGTGCTTTGTGAAGTTCTGCATGCCAGACGGTCAAGCTCGTCTCGTCAGTTTTGCCTTTCTCGTTTTCTTTGAAAGCCGGGCGCGTTTGACAGTCTCAGGTGGAGTTATCTGTAAACTCAGCAACTGTGCTGAGAGTCCAAAGGTGATCCACAATGATTCGAAAGCGCTGTTGAGAGTCATTTCTATTACGGGAAGTCGCGACAGATTACTACATAGACGACGCTTTTCTCAATTTAACCATGGTTCGCGAAAGAGTTCGCTCTCAAAGGAAGATTCTGATAAGCCTCGCGCATGTATTCCTTGCCGATTATATCACACGACGGGAGGCAAACGGCTTGCGATGTGTGACACCATTGCTATCGCTCCAGACCGTTCATCTTTTCTACTCCTCCCGAATATCTCCATCCATTCAATTTATTTGTAGACGTTCATGATCAATGTTATAACTGGGAATCATCCTGGCGGGAGTTCGTTGAAGGAGCTCTTTAGGCTCGTGATGTGGTATTGTACGATGTACGACGTTTCGCTTCCGTACATCAACTCGATCGGCGACTCAGGTAGCGCTCTCAAAAGACTCTCGGGGTCCAACCGATTTTGTGTTTGATTGCACCGGAGTATCTCCCAGAGTCTTCAGGGGATTGGAACCTCATCTTTTCATGTCCGATCGTAGCTTATGGTGGCACTGCTGTCTTCACCTAATCAATGCTCGGCCGCGTCTCGTGCACTTAGACCTCCCTCCGCAAACTTAGGGACATCAATAATTTCCTTCCTCTTTCCTTTCCAGTTTGCGATCGTTGCCTTCTCCGTCCGAAGCGCCAGATTCCGACACCGATAAGAAGCTTTCGTATCATTGCGAAGTTGCTTCCTCTCCGCTGGTAAACTGGACTTACGGCAAATGCATCAACCGAGCAGCAGCAATTGCTCGAGACAAAGTCGCCTACACATTCGTCGAGACGAACCAGAGTTTCACCTTCGGCGAGTTCCAGCGGGAGGTTGATGCGTGCGCGAAAGGACTATTGGCCGCAGGGCTCTCAAAGGGCGACGCGCTCATGATTTTCGCGCCAAATGTAGCAAACTGGCTTATTATTTTCGCAGCGTGTTCAAAGCTCGGAGTTTTAAGTGTGAGTCGACGGAAGAGATCGGGTATTTTCTTATATTGAGCATGGATTATCAGCTGGAATGAGTTGATTTCAAGGGCAACTTCAATCAGACTCCACCTTCATATTCCAGGCCAGCGTGCATCCTGCATACACCAAGCAGGAGTTCTTTAACGCGTTGGAGAAAGTCAAGCCGAAGGCGATTTTCATACCTGACGAGTTCAAAACCATCAAATTCTACCAGAACCTCTGTAAATGGATTCCGGAATTGGCAACATCGGCCCCGGGACAGTTGAGCTCTCAAATGTTTCCGTTCATCAAGACTGTCATCGTCGAATCGGAGAAGTCGCTACCCGGGACGGTCAATATGAAGGAGATACTTCAAGGAGGTCAAGCTGACCTGGAGGAGGCCGAGGCGAAAGTTGGATGTGACGATCCTCTGACAGTGATTTTTACATCGGTATGATATCCACTTGAGGGTGGAATCCAGATTGAGGCTCATCGGAAACTCTGTCTGTTATGTCTGCTTTATCTGAGTCAGGGTCATATCCATGCTTCGACGCCCTACAGACCCCGAAGCAAACCTACTGACCCTCCTTTTCCGATATTCCAGGGCACGACTGGGCCAGCGAAGGCAGCCTGCTTGATACACCATGGCCTCATAAACAACTGTTACGTAGTCAACGAAATCTTGGGGCAAACTGAACAAGAGCCTTGCATTGCGAACCCGCTACCCCTCTTCCACGTGTTCGGGCTGATGACCGTCACCATCCCTCTCCTCAACGCCTACAGGGTAGAGTGATCTAGCCGTTTTTCCCTCGCAGAAGCGTTCTCCGACTTCTCTACGGGCCTGGTTAAGAACAACCTTTTCCCCTCCTACTTCCCGTTTTCCAAGAGAATTTACTTCGAGAGAGACCGTTGAGAGAATGTTCATTTTCCTTGCAGACAGTCTTCCCTGCGATCGGGTACGACCAAGTCGCTTTGATGAAAAGTATTCAGGATTACAAAGTCACTCGTATGACAGGGTCGCCGACGATGTACATCGACTTGATTAATCATCCAGACCGACCGAAGTATGACTTGTCGAGCCTCACCTACTGTACGATGGGAGGCGCGATTTGCACAACTGAAATGAGGGAGATGGTTGAGAAGAACATCGGAGCCGTCGCACTCGCAGGGTTGGTATTCCTTCGATTCCCCCTCGGTATCTAACTCGGATAGACAGCTCTTAGGCATCCTCCGCGAGATTTCTGAAATTCAAAATCCATTGCAGTTACGGAGCGACCGAGACAAGCACCGTTTGCTGTCTGATCCGGCCGGACGATCCTGAGGATAAACGCAAAACCACAGTTGGGCGACCTCTGCCGCACGTTGAAGTCAAAATCGCGGATCCGGTCACCGGGGTCGAGGTGCCTTGCAACGAAGCGGGCGAAGTTTGGATCCGAGGATTCAATATTTTCAGCTGCTACTTGGGCGAAGAAGCTAAAACGAAAGAAGTTATCACGCCGTCGCGATGGTATCGTAGCGGTGACATGGGCGTTATGGATAACGAGGGTTACGTGAACATCGTCGGCCGACTCAAGGATCTTATCATCCGGGGCGGCGAAAACATTCACCCCATCGACATTGAGGTGGAACTAGACAGCCACCCGGCTGTGGAGGAGTCACATGTGATCGGAGTCCCCGACAAGCGTTTAGGTGAAGAAATCTGTGCTGTGATCGTGCTCAACGATGGTGCCAAAGTCACTCCCGAAGAGCTCCAAGCTTTCCTCAAGGGCAAGCTCGCTTATTTCAAGATTCCCAAGTATTTCCTGTTCGAGCTGGACGTTCCAAAAACAGCTATCGGCAAAGCCCAGAAGAACAAAATGCGGGAGACCGCGACGAAGAAGCTTGGTCTATGAAACATCCTTGAGATCGACTGGTGTTGGAGCTTATCGCACGTATACAGCCGTTCAACGTCGACTCCCAGGTGTAGTCCAGCCTATACATACTCGGGAGGGCGGATGCGGATCCCTGTTTGTTTGTTGTTGTAACATACCCCCTGTAAATACTTCCACCCCAAATTACCACCGTGGGATCATTCCGAAGACCCGAATACCTGATTTCACGAATAAACTTATCATCCGCGGTCGATTTGACGAAAAAAAATCAGAACCACTGTCATGATTGTTTTTGAGTGCCACCGGCCACGCGCAGAATCGGAAGGGGAAAAATGTCAGAATTCCGCGAGACTAAGAATATTTCATACTTTGACTTCAAATCAGACTGCATGGGGATGATCATTTCCACCCCACCGGGGAATCAAGATCCGAGAGGCTGTTGAAGAAGGTATATCGGGGAAGGAATTTCTGCGATACTCGCAGATATATACGAGCTTGGCCCAGAAAAATCTAGAATCAACCCTATAGCTTAAAAATTATGCTGCGATCGAATTATGGTCCGAAGCGGTTTCCTGTAGCTCAACGACGTGTCAGCAACTCATTTTGGAGCGCTTTTTAAAACTTCGAGGCCCAGCGTCCTCTCATATGAGAAGCTCTCCGCCGCGGCTTCGGTAAACGGCATGAAACTGGGAAGCGTGGTCCTCATTCGATGTGATTCTAACGGAGTTGAGCGGCACCGGAATCTAGGGGCAGTCCTCAGGAAGCCACGTGACGACGAGGAGAGAACTCATCGGAGGTGTCAGCTCAATCAACCTGCCACCTCATTGAGCTCAAGAGCCGTGATCATAGGTGGTCGTTACCTTTCTGAAATGGAACGCTCGCGAGTGAACGTGAGACCCGATCGCAAAGCGGGTCCCTGCACGCAATCCCGCCATTCGATCGGCGCCACTGATCATCATCGGTTGTTTTCTGTGTGGGTGAAGATACTCAGACGCAAACTCAAACAATCCGCTAACGGGTAACAAGCGGTGACTCTCCGTCGCGCCTAGTCAGAAATGCGTGAGCATTTGAGAGCAGGTCAGGGTAAGCTGCATACCACACGCGCTGGTTACGGCTCTTCGAGTGAGACTGTAAATTGGGCGGAATGTCTCCGCGGCAGAGGTTGCATGCAATTTGGGAACTCGGAGTCAGGGAGTTCTGGCTACTTCAACGAACCGGTCATTTGCAAAAGCGCCATGGGCATTCGGAACGAATGACAGACCGCGATCACGATTCTGGTGATGGAACCGAGTATCGAGGCCCGGTGTCATGGCTATGGTTATGGTTTATAGAGCATCTCAGCCGAAGATGACCCTTTCATCCAGCTCCAGCTCACCCTCCAAGCTCTGCGGACGCCGGTCACAGTTTTTGGGGGAATGGACACCGTTGAACCCACTCTCGACTGACGCTCATATCGTGTCAGTGGATGCACACCTTGGACGCGCTCTTGCACGTCACATGTGATGCATCCCGGCAGCAGTCGAGATTCGAACCGCCGCCATCGAGTTTTTGGTTACGGGATATGCACTGACAATCGGCCGTTTGATCCCTTTTTCGGACACACGGGTTGAATCAACTCCAACCAACGGTGCCTAGGTGAGGGGAATGTCTTTTCGGACACAGCCCGACACCAGAGGGAACGATCGGAAGTAGTCATCTGTGCTCCTCGACCCCAAATCTCAGCCCCGCCGAAGCACGGTTACAGTCCCATGCCAAGGGGACCGGTTTCGATGTGTCAAGCCCTCCAAAGAAATCCTGCAGCGAGATTGAGAGACCAACCACGAGGATTGCGAAACACTCCTGGTGCGTATAGATCAGATAATTAGGACACAAGAGGAGTATCTCCAGTTTCACCCACCGTTGGCGACCTCCGGAGCGATATCACGTCGAGATATGCCCAACGAAACCTCCAAGAAGTAAAGATCGTCCTAGAAAACCTCTTCAGCAAGTGCGTCGACTGGTTTTCGAGGATGAAGCTAGGTACTATATCCATCTCGGAGCATTTGCCGAATTCGAGCGCACCGCGCTTGATGGTATGGTGCCGCACGATGCGGAATAGGTTGCCGGCTCCCGGCGCGGTCGGCCGAAGGCTTGCGTTGAGAGTCGACGACGAAGCCGATCGACAGCCTCCATATATCCTGGGAAAACTTGACGCGCAGGGGTGACCATCATGCTGGGTTACCTCAGCAGCTTTCTTTGTTTGCTCCTCCTGGGTTCGTGCTGTCGGAGCTGCTGTTGCTGGATTCAGTTGTTGGTGATCTACTTCTTTCTAATAGTTTGGTATAACATCGATCCAGAACCACTCGACACGTGTGTTTCTATGGCGACCGAAAAGTTCGACCGATATCTTGCTTCCCTGAAGTCGGATTCCAAGTATGGCTAGCTGTTACAGTGTAAATGGACGGGTGCTTCCGTTCATGGAAAGGTCTACTGCTTCACGGAGTTTAAGCGCATAGTGATTTGAGGTCCCTGCTCAACTACGCCGGACGTGTGACTTGAATACATATTTCGTCCACATCAAGTTCAATATCCGCCTCATCCTTCCTATTGTGTCTCGGGAAACTGAGATTTCATCGAATTTCAGGCTGAAATCTCAGTTTCCTGGTCAAGATTCGAGACATCGCGAAAGCGACATGATGTGTCGGGAAATCGTAATTGAATATGGATAAACGAAGAGGTACATGGCCGGCTCGGATATCAGAATATCTTGTCTAATAGTCCCCGGTATACTTCGGAATATCGGATCCACGAATCAAGGTTAGGGTGAATCTCAAGGTAGTCAGGGTCTCGGAGTTCTCTCCCCCTAGAGACGGGCCACCAAACGCCTATGATATCAATCAGCCTGAAACTAATGTAGATCAATGAGTGACCAAGCTCTGCCGACAACAACGAGACACGCGGGGGGAACAGAGAGGCTTCGCGGCTTCCCTCGTGTCGTCAATCCGAGTCACTTAGGGAACAGGTTGTCATGAGAATTCGCAATGTTTCCTCGAAGGCACAAATTCCTCGAAATCTCCCCGGAGCGAGTTCAGCACTGCTTGCCAGAAAGGTGCTCAGGATCGTCTCCCTCTGGGCAGTAGGAGTCCAATCAAGTCGAGATAGAACGCATCTTGGCTTTTCGAACGTCACCGGAAGAAAATCCGTCGTCCAGGTTTTCAAGCACTGCAGCGCGCGCACCACTTCGTCCGAGGCGGGTCCCGCAACGCATCGAATTCCCACTCCCTCCGAGATAATGTCTGCGGATCAGG
This sequence comes from Neoseiulus californicus, assembly GCA_028455905.1. Taxonomy (NCBI): domain Eukaryota; kingdom Metazoa; phylum Arthropoda; class Arachnida; order Mesostigmata; family Phytoseiidae; genus Neoseiulus; species Neoseiulus californicus. The sequence goes on along the minus strand of JAMQGS010000006.1, from coordinate 9,787,944 downwards.
AAGAAGCCAGCTTCCTCGCTGAATTGCTACATTTGCGCGGATCGGATTGAGTTTTATGACTGATCTCATGCCGCTGGTGCGATTAAACATCGCTGACTTCTCAGCTGACTGGATACAGTGGAGGGAACTGCGCATCGAGAATGCGTTCGACCAGCCAGAGGGTTCGGAAGAATCTGGGGTTCGTGAACCTGTCATATTCTATAAGTTTTCGCATGCTGACCACGAAGCCTTTGGGCGACTTCTTGGAAGTACTTCGTTTTCATGCTGCAGGAACCAATGATCGCTGCGGATTTTGCCGCTTGTTCGTCGAAGAAGATCGGTTTGACGTCATCTCTCCTCAAAACCAAGCTCCCATCTTGCTAGACGAGGAAAGCAACTTTATTTCCCTCTTTCGTTGGTATTTTCGAGGGTCTCTAGTTCTATGAAAACACCCCGGACAAGATCACGAGTTGGACATGGGAGCAGAAATCCGACACCCTCTTGGGACATGAGGGAATAATATCCCGAGAGAACTCAACGGCTTGATTGTTGCAACATTTGGACGATTTGGACGTTGAACTGGGCTAGCATCACGGTGTAAGTTATGACCGCGGCCATGATGGCGACGTAGAGATCTAGATCCACTCGGAAGAAGCGAACGGCATCTATTCGGAAATTTTCTGACAGTCCCGCCCTGCTCAGGAGAACGAGATGCGCTGCGAGCGTTGACGGAGCCTTCCTGAGCACAAAGGACTCCATATTGATGTTCAGCATTTTCAGAACACGAGAGAGCCTCACCGCTACCAGAATCGGGACGAGTAAACTGAGAGCATGGGCGAAGCCGAAGGCCGAGAAGTAGATGCGAACTTTCATATTCATGTCCGGCATTGTGACGAAATAGCCGGCGATGCAGAGCAGGGGGACAGTAGATCCGTATCCGACGAATATTCCGAGACCAATAACCTCGGAGATGCTGTCCGAAACTTCACGGACCGCGTTCAATTGAACCCTCATCCGAGCAACCGTCTCGATCTTCACGTCCTCCGGGGCGTGACTGTTGAGGACGATCAGAAGTATCTCTTCTATGCGACGGACATAAACACAAAACAGGTTCGAGAAGTACGTGAGCCAGATTCGACACGTCGTTGCGTTGCTGGGTATCATGAAAGCTCCAACGAGGCTGAACATCAACGACACGACTTCAGCGTTCGGCGGGAGAGGAGTGTCGAGATCCGACCAAATGCCCAACCCGAAATCGTTGTAGCCATTGATGACAAAATTGAAGAGAATCACAAGTGTTTGAATTAGGAGACTCAAGCTCGCTCCAGAGTTGGCAGCACGAAACATTTCAGGGGTCGCGGACAATTCCTGCTCGATGTTCTCACATATCTTCAGTATTCCTAGCCACTGGTGTCGGCGTCGCTTCATCAGCTGAGCTGCTACGAAAGCTTCCATGGTAGTGACGAACACCAGAAACCCGAAAGCCATGACATTGAAACGGTCCCTGTTGCTGAGTTTTTCGAGACTTTCTTCCATGAGCTTGGTCACGAAGTGAGCGAGGCCCCAACACATTGCCCATTGCAGCCAATAAACGGCAACAAAGGTTTTCGAAGTCTCCAACTGCGGAGCTTGTCGCGGTTTCAGTCGCAGAAACGAACACTTGTACCATCTGTGAAAGTTCGCAACTCGCCGGAACGTTGGGAGGCAGACTCGAATCTGAGGGATTCCACGTTCGAAGTAAATGTTTCTCTGGATCACAGACGAGGAGGTTTTCCTCGATTTCCTGCCGAAGCAAAGCATTTCGGCTGACTTCAGATAGAGGTCGGGAAAGAAACTCCGGGAACGATCGGAACGGAAACAGTTCGAGAGATGACTTCTAAGGCACTTCGAAGCACTGCCGAGGCTTTCTAACGTTCCTTATCGGATATTCTCTGGCGCGGACGCTTCTCGGCCTCTCGAGGGTGACGGAACCCCACGAGCTGTCGTGGTCTGTCGCGATTATGATTGATCGCCCGAAATAGGAACGCGATGGATTCGAGAGTATCGTGAATCTCGATGCAAGAAGTCCGCGCAGAGCGGTGCCGGTCAAATTTCATCACACAGCGTATACTTGACGACGGAAATATCGGCTCTTATCCACAGCAGTGCTCATGATGTACATACAATTCGAGTCGAAAACTTTCCCTCCAATCACGGGAATCTTCTCGAGATATCTCCAAGCAACTCTCGGGAACCCGAAACCGGTGATGATTCTAATTTTATTCATCCCGAAATAGGCGAACCGTATCAGTAATAGAACACACAATGTTTTACAGTTGACACCGACGGTCGGAAATACCAATGAGACTGGCACAAAGATGTTCCACAGCGGCAACAAGTGGAGATCGAGAGCCATGGTAGTTGACTTACTTACCGAAGTAACAAATGGTACCGGAGGATGAGAGCCGGGGAGAATTGCATTTTTCCACCGCAAATCCCTCGATAAGAGGGCAAGCACCAAAGATCGGGCAGCTCGGATGAGCCGCCCGAAGGCAACTTTCAAGAACTACGGTACATAAGCGATAAATACATACTGTGGTTCCCAAACAACGGGGCTCTGTGTAACCCTCAGGTTATGATGATGATGCATGCCCTCGAATCCGGATGAGAAACACCTAAATGAACTTCTGTGGGTTCCTACGGAAAATGCGTTCTAGAACCTTCGCAGTTCAAGTAATGTACGTAACAAACGAAAGCAATTCCATGAGTTTATGCAATGGATGGGTTCTCTATCAGAGAGGGATATTTTGATCCGGCACGCGATCGGAGTTGACTGAAAATTTTCCAATAAGTGGATGGACTGGACTTGATGGTTTCTCCGGTCAACATTGTCCCATGCTCGCAGATTCCGCGTACGCAAAGCGTTTGAATTTCGGCCTTCCACTTGCCCCTACGCTTACCATGCTTACTCTGGGATAGAAGTCACTAACCCGCGAGTGTGGTCTCGCTGTAGAGTCGGGCAGCCTCCGATAAGACGGCACTCGGGGAGAATTTGGAAAATAAACTCAATTCCATTCCATTCAGAAGATTTACGATAGTCCCGATTAGCGTGCTGGCAACGCTATCCCGTTTCGGTGATGTTTTTACTTCACAACGTGCAGCAAGGGACCATACAGTTTGAATTTGATCGAGATCGATTCATTGAAGTTCAGTTCGAACACGGGGGGTGCCAGTGAGTTCCAAGTCTGGAGACCAAAAACGATATTAGCATATTAGGCAGATGAATTTCCTCGGGCCGCGCTGTGTTCTTCGATTTCGATTCTATCATCCTCATGCAATGCCGGCTCGTAGAGCTGGAGCCCAGTTTCGCAATCTTGTCCGGCTTGAACAGGCTGTTGCAGCGGAAGCCCGAGCTCCGGGCAAATCGGTCGATCGGTGGGACCGCGCACATGATTAAACGACGAGAATGTCACTCAGAAGAAGAGTTTCAGGTAGAAATGGTATTTCTCTGAAGACGCGTTTCTCCAAAGAGAAACATTGACGACTCGTAAGCGGCCAATCGAAAGTCAGCCACTGCTGTACATTAGCGAAGGGCGATTCAGCGGACCCGTCTCTACAAAGTCAGCGTCGAACGATTCGCGTCGATGTTGCATAAAGCTCTTCTGCAGTGTCCTCGCGGGATGGCACTCGAAAGAGATTCCCAAGGACCTCTAAGATTGGACGAGCGCATAATCAACGGTGGTTCCGCAACACGACACGATCAAAACAGACACGGGATCGTGAGACCGTCAGAACTAATCCGTGATATTTCTATCAGGTTGACTCCGTAAACGCCTGAGTGGAAGTTTAATAGCATGTGTTCGTCGCGTGTTCTCGTCTCGAGGTCTTTCGGTGACTCACAGTTCGGAAAGTAACAAATTCGTTCCCCCTCGATCCAAAGACAACTGTTGCACAGGCTCAAACAGCTGCGAGCAATCAAAGTCGTCTCCTGTAGAATGATTAACAATGACCGCGGAGAGGAGGGTCCGATCATTAAGCGAACTCGTCGACTCAAATCTCCGGTGACCTTGGGTCTCTCAGAAGACCCGAATTGAAAAATTGGATTTGGATTTCGTATAATTCTGAGCAGGAGAGTTTCGGATTTGGCCACGGTTTGGACTACTAGTAGATGATATGCACGAGATCGATGCTGGGCTTCGGTTTTCGAGGATGCCGGCACTTCTCGAAGGGTGCCGCCCCACACGATACGCAGTCTCCGCCCCTCGTGTCTGATGATGCCGAGAGGAGGGATGTGACTACAGAAGCGTTAGACCGGAGTTAGATCGGCGAGAATCAAGGAATGAATCGATGCTAAACCCCAGAAGTTCAACCCCAAACACCCCTCGAATTCGATACCCCCGCTTGAGAGCAATTTCGAAAACCAATTTCGACAAGCAACCCGGCCGTTCTTACGTCACGATTCCGCTCGCAATCCATGAGTGTGAGGAATCCACTGCAGTTCAGAAATCGGTCCGGGACGTTACCGAACGGGGAAAACACCCTGCGAACGGGCTCATGTTCTTGGAAGATTTCCGGACCAGTGGAGGGGAAATCTTCCAGAGAGCTGGAAAATGCCGGCAAACTTGTGCGGTGCATTGGTGAGTCGAATTTGAAAAAGAGCGCGGAGGGTTTCGCTTCCTTCCCTCTCCGGACCCATCGCTCGCTCCAGCTCGGCCGCCTTCTTTCCCCTCTCTCTCCGTACGATCGCCACCGCGGTGTGTTAGTGCTGGTGGTGATGGTGGAGCATCAATTGCGGTGTTGTTGTAGTGCTTGAAACCCACTGACTCGCCGTGCGCTACGACAGCTCGGCCGGCAGTCATATTTAACCGAACGTCTCGAAGTTGCCCGTACTCCGGAGTGTCTACTGCCGATTCCAGCAGCAACGTTGTCAACAACACAGCACCATGCTCGATGAGTACTGCGACCCACTGTGAGTACACGCGTGGAACATACGTACGGAAGCTGTCATAGTCACCTGGCCCGGTATCGTGGACTTTCTGAATGGCTTCGCAACGAGAACTTCTCTAAAATCTTCTCTGACATTGACTCCGGTCTTTGCGAACGGGGCTCCGATGCGGCTTGACCTGAACACCTCCGACCTCGATTTTCTAAGAGAAGTAGGGTGACTTAGCTCTGGACACTTCCCGCTGTCCGTTCTAATTCTCGTGTTCAACGAAACTTTGCTTCGGTTTTGGCGGTATTTGGTAGAATGTTTTCTTTATTCTCCGATTTTCTCCTATCTCCCCATAAGCCACCCGAAGGATTAGGGAAGTTTTGTTTATAGCTTTGTAGTGATTTGCCAACAAGGTAGCACATGGTGAGCTACGTTGCCCCGAAGGTTACAGGATGTCAGAATTGCGGTTTTCTGTCGGCTTCGACAGAAAAAGTGGGGAATTGGGCACTGTTTGCCAACCCTTTGGATCGCTGCGGTTGGCGAGCCGCGGTAAACTGGAATGTTGGAATCCGAGTTCGTCCAGAGGAGTCCAGAGTCGGCTCGGTGGGTGTACTGTGTTTACGAATGGTTCAATGAACGCAACGTGAATCCGACGGGTGCGAACACATCGCGCGCCACCACCACCACCGGAAGTAGAGATGATGCCGTTTGCGTCGACTAAGTATGTATAAGAAAATTGATTGTTGAACGCGATCGTTTGGCCAAGCTCCACCGTACGAGAGAGATCGAGCAGAGTAGGGTAAGGAAGGTATGTTTTATTCAAGGGAGATAATCAAGGCGCTCGCGCAAAATCGCGCCATTCTACCGATTACGGTTGAGAGAGCTGTCCATCGGTTTACCGGCCGCTACCTTGGTCGGTTGCCGGGCCCGCCTGGCTAACCGCCGGCCGGCCGGCCGGCGCTCATTCGACTATCTCCACGTCAAGGTCAACGAAATTGCTCGCACAGCTGTGAATCATCTCTTGAAAAGAGCGAGAAAAAAAAAGAAAAACTCCGCGCGATGTCGAGTGGTCTTGGGAATTCCAGGGGAAAAGGTTACGAAGAGCGGGAAGAGAAGCGACATTCGTATTCGAGTGGACTACATCTTCGCAGGGTTGAGCCATTCCACTCGAAGATTCTCTTCACGTTCAGAAACACGAGAGAAACGATAAACGCGTCGATTCCCTTTCTGTGTTTATATCGTACATCAATCGGAAACTAACACGTGTCGACGCCGCCAACGAGCGGGCAGACGAGACGTCGCGAAATCGGCTCGAAGACTCCTAGACAGACCCTGATCGATTCAGCTGGTTTCGCTTGTTGTCGCAGTGGTGTCCACAGCGAGTTGCAAGCTCAGGTGTCGATGAGCATCCGATGACGGAATCTTGATTCACGAATGACAAGATACGAACATCAGATTTATTTTCGTCATAATGACTCTGCTGTAATAGATTGGATTTCTTTGCGGGAGAATGACACGCGGCGTGCGAGACTGCGGCCCGCCGCGCGATTAGCGGCTAGAAGTTTCCGATTGAATTTCTACACTTGATGCGGATGTTTTCTTTCCGAATCGCGTTGCTGTCGCAGATCCGTGGTAGAATTCCTGTGATAAGGCAGCTCTACTTCAAACCCAAGATTTGTCCCTCTCTTATTGACATTGGCTTGACACCGACAGTGAATTTCCTCAACTCTTTACTTTTGCAAAAGCATATGGTTCCGGGAGCGATGGTATCGTAGATCGCAGTGCGTAATGGTATCAAGGACAGAAAACAGAAATCGTATCGTTTCTCATAACTTTCGATCTATTTCAGGAATGCCACTTGCTTCGTGGCTCAATCGGGAGTCGACATCGACACCGTAAAACCACAATACTCGTTTCTGTTCGAATTTGAGGAGAAATTCGACAAAGATGCCAACCGACTGTGGATGCATCAAAACTGGCACACATCCTTTTACTGGTCTACTCTGTACATTTCGTTGGTTTTCGGAATCAAATGGTGAGTCAGGGTTTAGGGGTTTAAGGTCACTTCTCAGGGATATGACCACAGACCCGGGAGAAAACGTCTCGTTTTTTTTTCTGTCTTTCGGGAGAAGGTCAGAGCTAGGGTTCAGAACAGTTGCATGCTCCCGACCTGCATCCATCGCTCAAGTTTTGTGCGCTTGAACTCGAACTTTTAGTGCGAAATACAACGTGCACTCATCAACCGTCCGCCGATTTTCCGTTTATCGAGATAGACGAGTGGTGTTGACGATGAAGTTTCGTCGAACTTCCGTCTGTTGTGAGTTTAATCCGATCAAAGCTCGGCCTGGATCCGCTTGTTCCTTATGGTAGTCGTCATTTGGTCGGTGCGGATGGCTTCCTTATATGTTTCCTCGATTCTCACGATGTACGTCAAACGAGCTCGAACGATTCGTGAGAGTTCAAGGTGAAGAAACGACGAGTCGCGTAAAGGTACAGAAACCTCGATAATATTCGGGTCTCGATCGATCCACGTGGCGTTGATGGAGAAAGAAGTCGCGATCGGGATCCATCCGCTTGACAGGGAAAGCATGGCGAGCGTTTTTGGCGCTTACCGCCGCTCGTGGGTGGAAAACGATGACGGAATCGCGCGTTGAGAAAACGACATTGCTTGACCACGAGCGCTTGCGCCACGCGGATTGGCGGCGTCGCGGGATTTGTGTTGGCCCAGTATTTTCGTTTCAATGCCTCCTCTTAAACGTCCGTACGAATGCACACGTGCCTAAACTGATAAGAATAGAGGAAGACGCTGAGATAGGCCGTCGCGCGAGGTTATTCTTTGCTCGGTTTGGTATTTCTAGCAGCTGATATCGAGCCGAAGCAATCGGTCTCGGAGAGTTCACTAGAAGTACCTTCTGAGATTTAGAAGTACTAGCCACCACAATCACCATAGAACGGCTAGTGGACAGTGCTTTGTCAGGGCTCTTTTGGAATCGTTTTTGCATCTGACCAGAATTCGCTACATCCAACCGCTTCTGATAAGATAATCCTTAGTGGAGACTCTCGGCGGTGCACACCCTTTCTTGACTGTGTGAGACCGTCCCCGAGCATACGGCGCGAAGTGCCGTCCTACCTCGATCTATTTTCGGAAGCAATGAACTCTTCAAGAACAGTCAGTCATCCATAGATCGACAGAAATTATCGCAGGATCGTGATCCCAGGGGTCTTGGCGCTCTTTTCTGTTCCACCGACGCGCTATGTCCCGTGCCGCTTGAGGTACTTTGATTGATTTCACGAACGAATAGCTTGAATTCATTGCAACCTCCTTGAGAGCGATCCGCTGCGGCCGCGTCGAATGTTTGGACACAGCTCTTGTTGACAACTCACAGTACAGAGAAGAAGTTGGAGAAAAGAAGAACAATTTTAAGAAAACTGAGAGCGTGAAACTCGGGCCAAACAGAGGCGTGCGCGCGGAGGGAGTTCCTGCGGAATCATCTTTTCTCCCCGTCCTGCGGGCAGTTCCCAAGTCAAGAATCTGAAACCTTCTGAGGTAGGTTCCGAAGAAAGCGGCATGGGTCTCCAAGGGGGGAGATCGATTCTCGCATTTCCCGCCGCAGATTAGCAAACCAAGACACCCCTACATCACCCTCACCACGTGGGTACCAGCGACCGGGATTTGTTTCACCGTCGGTCTGTGAAGGCAATTTACCATTGTTACCAATAGGCGACGAAAACTTTTCCCCGGGGCTTATCCCGCAGCGAATGAAAACGCATGCCCAACATACGCGGTGCGGCGCCGAAGCGGTTTTACTGTACAACGAGTTAAGAAACGCCGCATTAAGGTTGTGCCATTCCCTTATTAGCGAACGGATAGATCGATTTCGTCGCTCACAGTCACCGCTGATGCTAAGAAAGACTTCAATGTTGCGGAAGCTTCGGCTCGTCGGACAAAACTGTCCTTGAATGTGACGTTCGATCGGAAGGTGGTAGTAAAATTATGGTTCGCAACGATAGCGCGAAGCAGCTCAATAAGCCATCCTGTGATCGCAAAATGTGACGTCGAATCCGTTTGTGGCCGGGAAACCATTATTCTTGCATATTCGAAGACAAGGCACACCATTCCAAGACTGAACGCTCCGCATTGGGTTATCGCGGACCTTTCTCATAAACAAAACAACTTCGATCAAACCATGAGCTGAGTGGTGCACAACGCGGGAGTTTCTGCAACCCGGATTCTTCACTGAAGGGTTGTGATGCGCTTGAACTTGACCTTGAACTCAGCCCTGACGGAACACAGAAAACTGGACTTCTTGATGCATCCAGCTCCGAAGATGAGCTGCATGCGAGTTCTTCTGTGTGTTCTTCTAGTGTTCTAGTCCAATAATGTCGATTTCCGTTCGTTTTGAATGCTCAAGTCGTGTCTTCGGTTGCGAAGGAGCCTTGCCCGCACCTTCGTCTTACTACATCGGGAAAGTCAACTGGGAGTGTTTTTTGTCAAGTTCACGAACGTCAAAACAACGTTGCGGTCGTTTATCCACGCGTCAGAATCGAATTCATTTTGCCGACTGAATTGTGAAACGCTCGACCGACCATTAAAAGCATCGGATATAGCTTGACGTCAGAGTGAAAGTGATTGCACTTCTGCTGCCGAAGATACCGTCGTGTGTTGCGGAGGAAGTCAGCTGCGAATGACCCGAGCAAGCAGTAAACCTACTGCGTTTGAGGAAAACAAGTTCTGGAATGGAAAACTGCGATTTCGAGCGTTTGTTGCCGCGTCGCCGGAGATGTCCTGGATAAAACTGTGGTTATCGCGATGCGTTCGATAAAGAAAAAATATCATTCCGACCTTCATCGCTTGAACGATTGAGATTTCCTGTCTGCGTGGCTCAGTCTTGGCAGGATGTCGACTTCGACGATTTTTCTTCTCATCGATTCTGTCTCGGCCGTGCTGCGGTCAATGCTGCGTTTCCCAAGCGGAAACGTTGCCTCATGGTGTTCCTGAGCATGCTGCCGAGTGCGCGCTGAAAGCTCCTTGCTCGAGTCCAAGGACTCCCCTTTCTTGCGGATAGACGGAACTCCTTGCAAATGAAAAGACTTGAAAAAGAAGAACAGACCTAGCAGGATTGATGTCGAATTTGTCGACTCCAGACGAGCACTGCTGAATTTGAGGAGCCTTTCGCGGAGATTCCGGTGTCGGTGCCCGTGGGATTCTCGAAGACGGAAACTCAGCAATAACTAAATGCTGCTCGCCGGTCATGTTGACGAGTTCGGTCGTCCACCAGCTTCCTCATAAGAATCAAAGAAACAGATAAATCGACGGAATGCATGAAAACGTTGTCATGATCGACTGCTCCATCGAACCGCATCCAATGCGATTCAATCGCGAAAACTGCTCCTTCTACCGAGCTGACGCGATCGAGAACCTCAGCTACAATGGTCTCCAGAGAGTCACGAAGTTGGGAGCAAGTTTCTAGCTTCCCCGTAATGAAAGTCCCAGCCGAAATCGAAGGCTTTGATGTGGTTGTCAGAGTTGTTTCAGGCGGGCTTTCATCTAGTACCGTGTTAACTTATTGGGCCGACAAGTTTGAAGGCGAACCCCGTTAAACGCACGAATCGGCGAAAATATTGCCAACAATCCTCGTCGTGACCCTGTTCAGTCGGTGTGCCGAATGGAACCTCAGCGGCCCATGGCGCGAACCCAGACAGAAAATGCGGCAGAATTCTTGAAATCGAAGTTTCAGGTTTCCATTGTATCCTTGTTCCTTTCAACCATCCCGAAGTTTTCGAACTTTCCTTTTTGGTCTCTTTCTCAATCCGATTCAGAAATGTGAAGCGATGTGAAGGCCCCACACGGTGCTTTCCATGCTTTATGCGCTCCGTTTCGCGCTCCGCCGACCGAACTATCTGGTAAATCGTCGACAGAGAATAATCGCTGTTTTCTGAACTTTTCCAGGTGTATGCGGAATCGCAACGCATTCGAGCTGAAGAAACCTCTGGTGATATGGAATCTTCTCCTGGCGTGTTTCTCCATTCTCGGCGCGTGCCGAACAGTTCCTGAGTTGGCCTACGTCCTGAAAAAGTTCGGCTTCCAACACTCCGTGTGTAATCCGTCCTACATCGAGTACGACCGCGTCGCCGGATTCTGGACGTGGATGTTCGTCCTGAGCAAGCTCCCCGAGCTTGTCGACACGATTTTCCTCGTGCTCCGTAAGCGTCCGCTCATCTTCCTCCACTGGTATCACCACATCACCGTGCTGTGCTTCAGTTGGTACTTCTACCAACAGCATATAGCTCCAGCACGTTGGTACGTCGTGATGAACTACACGATCCACAGTTTTATGTACAGCTACTATGCCGCTAGGGCTCTCCACGTGAAACTGCCGGCCTGGTCGAACTGGTCGATCACCCTGCTCCAGATCCTCCAAATGGCAGTAGGCTTCTACGTCACCCTGCACGCCTACCTTACGGGACCGACGTGCGCCATCGTCCCGCAAACTGCATTGTGGTCCATTTACATGTATTTGTCGTACTTTGCCCTCTTTGCTCTGTTCTTCTACCGGGCGTACATTGGAGGAACCAAGGCCAAGAGGCAACCGCGAGTCGACGGCAAGAAACCCTCGTCGAAAATTCAGTAAACAAAGAAATTGGCTGCCCGCGAGAGGAAACCAAGGCTCACCACAAACACACACACACACAGACAGATAGGGAGATATAGAGAGTAATTTTTCCATACAAACAACTTTCATTTGGTAGGCAGACCTGACGCGCAGTCACCCGGTCCGCGCGGCGGGAATTTCTGGCACTTTGACGTGCCAACCGATGGAGAGAAATGACTATCAACGAGTAAGCAGCGTAATCACTCGTGTTTTACTTCGTCCGACACGGTCTGTGTTTCGGATCAGTCATTGCTCTGGACAGAGAACTCCTTCGCGGACGAAAACAAAATTACAGCTGAATACCTTTTGAGACATGAAAGAGAACCCAGTAATGTAGCACTTGGATACGAGTTCAAGGAATCGTGATTTCCCTGGATTAACAGGTTTCCTCGTTGCGTCAGAGGCCAGGTTAGGCTTAGCTAGGCTAACAAACGGTCACCAAATCAGCAAGATGTGCTGACAAGGAGAGTCGACACAAAAGAAGGAAGAGTGAAAGGAGAACAACGCCTCTCCATATCAAGAAATCCAACCCGTTGAGACTATGGAAGGCTCCACGCAGAAGCTGACCCGGGGTAACGACCATGAGTGAGAATGAGGATGTGGTTCGACTCCGAACGCGTGTTACGTACCAGATTGTCATAGAGGCTGTCGTAGGCGGGTTGAGTCGTAGGGATGTATGGGATTATTTATGATGACGAAAGACCTATGTTTCGAAACGCTTCGACTGACATGAGTGCTATACCAAAGCTAGGCTGGTGGCTAGGGTGCCGACCAGTTCTCAAGATAATCTTTTGGTTCCGGTCTTACAGATTTACACAGAGTTTAGTGATTTGATTCGTGTACGAAGACGAACAACGACATACTTAACGAAAATGACAATAACAATAACAAAAACTCACGAAGATATATCACATCGAAAATATGAGAATCACATCGGGATGAGGCCTGAAATACAGAGGGGGAGAAAAGGAAGACAAACTATAGATGGATGCTTTTAGGGGGGAATCTGACGGCAGTTTCTCTCTGAACGAAAGCTCAGCTCCGCCAAAACAAAGAGTCGAACCTAAAGTTTGTTGTAGGCCAGTTTTTAAAAGGGGTGGTTGAAATAAACAAATTCCCTCGTCACGAGTTCCATTTTGTTGTTCTTATTCGATTTCCCGAGGGGGACGTTATTCGGGAAGGCTGCTCAAGACGTTGTCGCCAAATCCTTGTCCGTGTAGATACAGGATGTAGCATAACAAGCCGCCGTCATGATTCTGGATTTAGAAGCCGAAAGTCTCGAAACAAACGCTGAACGGAGACGAGTGAACCTCCTTGAGAGTGATGCGGACGTCATTTTCGGTTATCGTCACGGCGTCATGATCGCCGAGCAACGAACGTCCGTTGCGAAGTGATTTTCTGGCTGGCTAAGTTTTGCAGCGGAATCCGCACAACGGTTCTCATGGTTTTCTTCTTTTCCACTTCTCCCGAGGAAGCTTACAACTACCTCGACCATCGCGGCTGTCAAATCAGATCGTACCTGTAAGCATTTGCTTCAAAACAGCGTTCCAACCGACAACCCGAAAAAAAAAAGAATGCGTGTCTGTTGTCGAGCTTCGATCGGGTTCTATCGTTTTCCGGTATTAGATGACTCTCGGAATCGATTCTAGGCGATAGTTGGAAACTTGATCTGGCGTCATTGTTCCGTCCCGGCTCTGACCAGAGCGAAAGTGAGTCCGCGAATCGCAAGAAAAGATTCCAGCACGCAAGAGAAACTTCTGTGAATGCTTGAATGCCTTGAGCTCTGCGTCAGGCGGACAACCAATGAGAGAAGCGAATCGTTACGCGAGTCAGAAAAAAATGGTTCAGGACACAACATTGGGTCTCAAACGAACCCCTCATCTGCCCCGATATCAGAACACTATCAGCGCGGAAGTGCGCAATCGGGAGCGATGAGGAGGGAATTCCATAGCTGGCTGAGAGCGATCGTTATCCTTTGCAGAGAAGCTCTTCAGCTTCGGGAATTTTGTCCGAGAGTCAACGACCTCGTCAAGGGTGCTGCGGCATGCAAAGCCGTGACTTACCTCCGCAGTTCCAAGAAGCAAAGTTAAAGCGATCTGCACGATCTGGGGATTCCGTGAGTGTTTGAACTTGATTTTACAAACCTAATAAAGAGCCAAGTCAAGAAAATGGAACGCTGTCAAGCGGCAGAAGAACCATGGAGGGATGTAATTGCCTTTCGGAGTTTTCCTCGCCGACATCCAAGTGTTCGTGCTATCGACGAATATACAGACCGATACAGGGTTGGGAAATGCTCCGAAATACATGAACGTAGCGCAATCTTCTTGCTGCTGGGGCGTATATGGGTCGTGGGTTGTTTCAAGCAATGCGCGTAGAGACTCCCGAAGTTAAAAACACGAGACGCAGGAGGAGTATCGCGCGTAACTTCAGCTAAGCCTTATCGCGAATGAGAACACTGTCAGAGGCTGAAACCACGCAACATACCCCAACCGATGACGAAATTTTTCGACTCCAAAACGGAATGAGCCGACTAGAATCCTCAACTGCTCGGAGTCATGAAACATTCACTCCTGCTCGACTTGCTTTTTCCCTTCAGATTTGGACGGGCCGCGACTCGAATCCCAGGAGCTCGCTTTGACAACAGGGCCCTGAGTTATTAGAATCATAGACACGGGAACAGCAATGGAAGATGAGGAACATCAGAGAATACACAGTCGGCAGCCGACCTGGAAGATTTACGATAATTGGATTAGTCCGGGGTAGCATTGCGTGGTAGCGAATCAGTACTTGCCGATACGCGGCGACGGAACACCATCATCATTTCATTTCAATCTCGAACTCGGACTCAACCATCCATCTGCCCTTTCCAAGCAGAAAGAACGCGTCTGAAACTCACTGGCTCATCGTGCTCAATATCGATTTGATGATTTTCCTCATCCGAGGCAGGAACTTCCATACGCGAACAGGAAGAAAATCGAACCCGGGAAGGCCCCAGTCGAGGGGAACGTCATCAGCCTCTGTTCGCGAGTTTATCTATCCTCCCACGCTCTGCAAACCTGGACACGGGGAATCGCAATGGTCTGTAGCTTGAGCGGTGCGATCAGCCAGCGGAAAGTGTCGACGATCGTTCCAGAAAAGACCTTTCCGCGCTTACATTCCACTTCTCGATTTGTCATTAACATCGCCTGCTGATAAACGAATGGCAAAGGTCGAATCTTGTCAGCCATCCAAAACCGTTCTCAAACACTCGATTGCAGAAAATGTTTGAACATGCCCTCATATGGAATTAGGCACTGAAAGTCTGCCCGGAAAAAGGAGCTTTTAGACAGGCGCGGCGATTTTCTATGCAAACTTCTGCTTTGTTAGTGACTGCTTAAGCATCCTAATTGGGACAAGGTATTGCTCGACGAGAACATCTGTGGGCCGCGCGGCATTGAGAATCGCTCCACGGAATTGTGATAGTTTTTCGTTGCGGGAGCCGCTTCTGGCTCACAAAAGCGCGCTCCGGTACTGCCCTCTGCGCGACCTGGCCCTTGGAATCTCTGTTCGCTGACACGAGATTTATCGCTGCGATTTTCTGAAAACTCTCACGGTGAGACGCGCTTCCTCGTATGAAAGACCGCATCTTGCGTCAAGACACAAAGTACCGTTACCTCCCAAAGCATGAAGAGCCCAACTTTGGTTGTTATCGTTTTTAGAACTGTTCGATATCGAAAGCGAATGTTCTGGCGTCGGAAGCGATCACAATTGACCGGATGACCTATACATTCGTTGACCTTGTCTTCACACTTGCACCCGGAGAGCTTCAGGTAATTACCAAGGATTGGCTTTCATGTTTCTCAGCTAACCCGGGGCGTGTGTTGAAGGAATCTTCTTGAAGTTGTCTGCTTCACGTCAAGTTTCCGACGTCGATTCGTAGATGTTTCCTATCCATCATCCCTTGGGACTACTATGACCCCGCGTTTGATATAACATGACAGCCGGTGAGAAGTTACACTGGGTGAAATGTTCACGAAGTCGGCCATGAAATCGAAACTCCTTGACATCGAAGCTCGCTTCAGGTTTCGTTGTCTTGTAGCACCATTCCGAATTCGTAACATTTCCTTCATTCGAGCTGTTGGGCTGGACGCTACACTTTTTGCTTTGCGGTACATAGCATGTGGCCAAAAAGGATGCCCATCGGGACCCACCGCGATAACATTTTTCGTAGGCTCTGTGGGCATATTGATACATGAAGGTTTTCGGTTGAATGTTCATTATCACGGCAGGCTTTATCTCTTTCAAGCTACGGGGGGACGCACACAACATCCACTGGCAGCTTCGACGACCAGTGAAGTCGGATAATAGACTAGATAATAGACTCGGATAATAGAATGGGAGGAGGAAATTCTTCAGTTTTCCAATAAATTTCGAGGCTGAAATGAGCGTAGGAGTTCAACTCCGCGGTGAATATCACAAAAATTCCACAATTGGTCCCAGGTAAGCTGAGGCATGGAGAAGTCTCAACGCGCGGTGTCTACTCACATTCCCGACTCCCATATTCCCGACTCCCATATTCCCGACTCCCATATTCCCGACTCCCATATTCCCGAATCCCATATTCCCGAATCCCATATTCCCGAATCCCATATTCCCGACTCGCGTGTTCCCGACCCCAAGATTCCCGAATGGCTTATTCCCGATTCGCATATTCCCGAATCGCAGATTCCCGATTCTTGGAGTCGCATGACTTGCCACTCTCAGTGTGATACCGCGTAGATTGAAACTTCCATGAACCTGAGGAAGACTGACAGAGTACAGTCTTGCATTTTCTACGCATGGGGCAGAAAGCGGCCCGGGAAAATTGCAAGTACGAACGGATAGATGACGCTTCGATAAAACTTCAGAGACAGCTTAGCTCAAAAGAAATCACATTGTCCGATTACATGAGCAAGGCTTCTTACAACATCTGAGAAAGAGTCGAGAGAGCTGACATTTCAACCGCTATAGTCCGGTAACGGGTTCTTTTGATGTTATGCCCGTCGACAGGCGCGTAGCCAGGATTTTTTCTTGGGGGGGGCCAAGACCATTTCTGCGCCATCTTGGGGGGGGCCAATGGACGATGATGCTGAGCTTTAACATGGAGCCCTATGGGCGAGCCAAAAATCTTGGGGGGGGCCATGGCCCCCTCGGCCCCCCCCCTGGCTACGCTAGTGCCCGTCGAGAATCGTTGTGCATAAATAATTCAATGTCCAGCTCGTTCATACCTATGCTGTTGTTGTTGTTCCTATGGAAGCAGTCGTTCATGCAGTGAGCCACACCGTGGAGGGTTAGGCCGACCTCGAAAAAAGAATCCGGGGAGACGGGTAGCTCATCGAGAGCTCGTGGAAATTCTAAAAATCGGGAATCTGAGAGTCGGGAATATGAAAATCGGGAATATGCGACTCGGGAATATTGTAGTCGGGAAACTGAGAGTCGGGAATACGCGATTCGGGAATATGAGAGTCGGGAATACGCGATCCGGGAATATGAGAGTCGGGAATATGAGAGTCGGGAATATGGGAGTCGGGAATGGGAGAGTCGGGAATACGGTAGTCGGGAATGTGGTACCTAACCTAACGCGCTCAGGTCGGAATCTGACCGATACTCTGTATGTCCGACTCGCCTCCGTGTTCTGTCAACGTACCTCTGTGCAACGGAATATGGAGCTCCCGGAGAGGGAGAGCGTTGCGGAACCTTCGTCGATCCCCGCAGGAATCTGGATAACACAACGGATTTTCTCATCAACTGCCGAGAATCTCGGACTCTATAAAGCGGGGATACGGGGGAATGTCTGGAAACCGGATGCTGTCACTTCTAAAACAGCCTCGGATCAGTAACCCTCATCGATCTCGAAGCGTCAATGGTCTCCGGATGAGACTTCCAGGTTTTCTGTCAGCTAAGGGACCTCGACGTAAGTATCGGAGCCAAAATATGGGATTTCTAGTTGCGTGTGGGACCAATGACGCGGTAGAAGCGTCACTTGTAATATGATAGCACTCCCTCCATCTCGAATATCTCCCGGGAGCTGATAATTATCAGCTCCAATTGAAAGTTCCATACACATGGAACCTTCCTTGACTAGCACCACTTGTGAGATCCGCGACTTATTCGCTCGAGCCTAGGCAGGCCTCGAACTTCTTATGAGCTACCTGGACACCAGGTCAATAATTGGAGCTGATATGGATTAGGAACTTCTAGCAGTTTGAGTGAGGTTTCATTCCTACCACTGACAACGTCTGTTGTTCGAGAAGGAACGATAGGGCCTTGTTCCGGCATCGCTCACGAAGCAGACACTGCTGCACAATGAAAGGGATTTCCATGAACAAAGATCTCGATGACAAAATCCAGAAGCATGCGTTCAGGATCTGTTTGGATCGAGGGGCCGGAAATGCATCTTCCGGCCAGCCGGAAGACATGAAAAATCATTCCAGAGCGTTGAAATAAGCGGAAACTAGTTCTCTAGGTGGTTCATTTGTTCAAGTTCGAGCGGTAGTGCCTCGACCTGTGGAGGCATTCTCTAGGAGACGCGTCGTTTCGAAAGGAGGAGATTCGGATCACATTCGTCCGCATTAATCCAGCTTCTGTGCCCAGATATTAACTCATGCTGTGCATGGATTTCGATGGACGAGACAAAATCCTCCTGTTAGATCGCAGATAATCCGTCACTGCCGGAACCGGCCCTTCCGATTCCACCCTCAGATACATACACATTCTCTGGACAACCGGAACTCGACAAACTATGGAGAGCTCTCCTGTCGGCACCGCTTCCTTCCGAAACTACTTCGATCATTTCTCCGACTTCCCCCGTGTCACGATTCCTAACTCGAGTGGGTGATAACTATCTTATCCCGAGCTCCAATTCATCGAAGTTGTGAGTTCGAGGAACACTTTTATTCTCGAAAGTTCGACAAGTTTGGGAGTGCTTCATCAACTTCCCTGGGACGCGCAGCTCCGAGCCGATGGAGCGGGACGCTCGTGAAGACATCTGATCCACCGTCGATTTCGTCATCTTCGGACAACCGATCGCAGCTTTCAGTTCTCCAATCTCAACGTCAGCCGGATATGCACCTCTAGCACCTGGGAGGACGATAGTTTGGATCATCTGGAAAGGAGAACGGTTGAACTCAGTTGCGAAGTTGGAAGCGATTACAACGGGACTGACTTCCAGGAAAACTGACTGCATGTCACGTCACAGCTATTTGCGACGTCCACGATCATTCCACAGAATAATATTGTCTGCGCAGCGTACGAAAACAGAAAACTACATTCGTCTAGACATTGTCGATAATTCCATTCTCAACTGGATACTTCCTCAATGACACATTGCAAGTACCCCGGTTCATCGATTCGCGGACGGATCAGCTGATCATTGCCTCAACTCTACGAAGCCAAGGTGAAAGAAAGATTTTTTTTTGTGGATGACGTGCTCAACTGAATGCTATTCCCGCGAGCTATAGAGAAAGCAACGGGAAGAGAGCGGATGAGAACCAGGCCATGTGTCGCCGGAAGAGCGTGAGAAGCTCGAATTCGCACGAAAAGATCTCGATCAATGTCTCTCACCGAGTTTTACGCGACCATCTAACTCGAGGAGAAACTCCGGCGGAAAACTCAAGAACCTGACTGAACGGGGGCAAACTGAATCGTAATTCGAATTTCGCTCCAAGCTTGTCCGTTGCTGATCCTTGCAATCAACTCCGACATCTTGTGAGTCGACCAGCTTCACGTCATTGCCAAGCTATCCAGAATAGCAGGCCAGTCGATGGTACTCACGGATGTGTGGGTCGCGGTGGTGCTCGTGGTGGTGATCATGATGCGCGTGACCCATTGGCGGTAGGAAGGATGGAACATGGTGATGATGGTTGTGGTGATGTCCTGGATTGAAAGGCGGTGGAGTGGGGTACACGGTCCGAGTCGTCGCTTCATGGTGGGGATGCCCGTGGGGATGATGGTGGCCATCATGGTGGTGTTGGTGGTGTTGATGATGGTGGTCCTGCCCTAGCGAGCAGAATGGAACCGCACAAATTGGAGGGCCTCGCCTGGGGTCCATTTCGAGAAAAGTGTTCGTCCTTAGGCAGCAACGGAAACTTTGCTCGAGAATGCGGTCAACTGGCTTTAAATACCTTCTCCAAGAGCTGAAATGGCTCCCTCATCCTGTCACTAAGTCAATCTGAGATAGCGATGAATCATTCACTCGCCAGTGGGGCTTTAGCATTGGTAAGTACCAGAATCGGCCTCCTAGATGCAAAGAAAAAAGTTTGGATCAGCCAATGGAGCAACTTGACAGTCATTCGGGGCGCCAAAAGTAGCAGAAGAGACGACGACAAGATTTTTCAGAAGATCCAGCTTTCCTACTCAGGCCTCGCATAGAGCTCGCGACTATGATGTGGGTTGCTGACAGGCGCCAAGTTTTCTAGCATACGCGCGGCAAGAAACCAGGAGGGAACCACGACGGCGTGATAATAATTAGCGACTTGGCGACCGCTGCGGAGCAGATTCGGATGATCGAGATCCCGGACGGCACTGATAGTGCTGATAAGGCTGATCTCAATAATCCGCTGAACTTGTTGAATTCTTTATTGTGCTCTACGTCGTCTTTCGAGTCGAAAGTTCAAAAAAGCGGGGTCGGTATATCGACTAGCAGTTCTGGCTGGAGTTTTCGCATTTTCCTCAGTTGCTGGCCCTGTAGCCGTCTTCCCTAGGGTTCATTCGTCGATTTCCCCAGCAATGTTCTCACAGTTTTTTCCCCGTGCGGAGCCATGAGGGTTGCTCCTTATCCATTTTGAACCTTTCTTAGAGATCGAGTGACTACAGATCCTCATCTAGACTCTACTCGTTCAATGCAACGAATCCTCCGGTGAAGGACAAATAATCCTCCCCCTCGAGATTCATGGACCAGCTATTTACGATATGACTACTCTTCCATAATATAATTAATGGCGAGGAAACTATGAAAATCAACTGAATGACGAAGCTCGTATCGCAAGGATTCAATTTTATTCCAATCAGCCCCCGATTTCGACTCTCTCCCCGCATTTTCTTTAAACAATGGCTGCCAACTGCGTTTCACGTCGTGCGGACTCCCCGAAATCACTCGATGAACTCATCTAACACCTCGGGGGATGGTAATGAGGATCATCTGGAAAGAGAAACCGTGCTTGTAATGAATTGAAATCCAGAATCCAGCGGAGCCGGACACAGTTCATGGGATGACTCGGTATTACGTCACCGGTGTTCTGCCGTGGGACGTTCCAAGCGGACTCAGAATTTACAGCAACAAAGAGTTCCTCTACTTGATAAATGTCTCGATGTCATTGGGTATATCCCCAATCCTCTTTCAACCATACGATTCGTGCCGACTCCATCAGCTGCGTCGATTTGCTCTTAGGTCGAATTCCAAGCGAAACATTTCCCGAAGAGATCGTCTATATGAAATGAGTTCGTACTCACAGTGATGGGGTCCATGGTGAGGATCATAGTGGGGTCCATGGTGGGGTCCGTGGTGGCTGTGATGATGACTTCGGTGATGCTCGTGGGGGTAAACTGGCGCAGTGTACTGAGGAGCGTGATGATGATGGTGGTCGTGGTGATGAGGGTTGAATGGCGGCGGAGGAGGCATGATCACCGTTGTAGTTGTTCCATGGGGGTAGTGATGACCATCATTGTGGTGGTGGTGGTGCTGGTGATGACCGTGACGGTGGTGATGACTTTCGTCGTTGCCCATCTTTAGGATAATGTTTGTTCTTTGGCAGCAACAAACGTTATACTCGAAGGCTCGATCGACCGACTCTAAATACCAACATTGACGGCCACGGTGTTTCTCCCTTTCTGACACTAAGTCTATCCCAGATTTGAATCACCCATGACTCACGTCGCGTTTGCTTTGGCATGTCGATCTCTCGCCGTTTTCGTCGAGGACCTAGGCTGATCGGTTTGGGGAATGTATGAGTAACCCTGTCGATACTGCTCTCGAAAACTATCCCATCGAGTGAATTGTTGAATAAAGCGTAGCGGGAACAAAATCGTCATCCGTCTGTATCACGATCTCGCAGGGCAAGAAGCAGGGAAGTAGTTGAGTATTTTCCTCCAGAGTCTTGAGCCCGAGTCGTCTCGCATTTCCCCTGACTTGGCGATCGAGAGAATAATGCCCTGGTCTATTTGAGAACTAGCCCAAGTACGGAAGTTTGCAGTGCTCATGAAAGATGGATGCCGAGCATGCGATAAGTTCATCCAGTACGCCATCAACCATCTTTCACCTTACAAATCAATTGGTCAAAGCTTCTGTAATCCGATTCCCCTGTATCCAAGCTTTGCATCTCCTGAAACTCGACCTAAAGCGCCGTGGAGTGCCTCAGGGCGATACCGGACTTGATGGTAATTCACAAACCGCGACGGAGCGGACGTCAAAGGTCCAGATTTGAACTCGCCGTGACGGAACTGGCCTCGTTAGTCCCGTGATTTGTTTGACGCTGACCTCATGCCATATTTGAGGTCGGCTTTAGACCGAATGATAGCTCGAGTATGATTCCGGGCAGCAGCTCAAGTGATCCACCTTCGCATCCTTCGCTCGTCGCCCTGAGAATCTCCGGAGAATGCATCCTAAGTACATAAGTTATCGATCACGCGGAATCAGCGTCGCACAAGGATGAAATTCGGTGCGGGCCAATCTCAGCGCAGGGTCGATTCCAGCGCAGGGCCGATTTCACCGCAGGGACGATCTCAGTTACATTTCGTATCACACCGTTTGTGTGAGACGCCTTCTGTGCGCTGAAATTGGCCCCCTTGCTGAAATTGGCCCAGCGCTGAAATCGGCCCTGCGCTGAAATCGGCCTCCATACTCCAACACTCTTCCCATACTTCCCAGTGGTGTGTAGACCCTGCAGCGGTTTTTCACCGCGGTTTTAAAACCGCAAAACCGCAAGCTTTTTTGGCTCAAAACCGAAACCGAAACCGCAAAAGCTTGCGGTTTTAAACCGCGGTTTTGGATCACGCGGCCGAAGGTTCTTTTTCTGCTCTGAAAGACTCGACAAACGCGAAGTGTAATGAATGTTCCAAGGTGGGCTTTTTGGATCGATTCCGAAGAGATGACTCCGTTTCACACTCTCGATTTGTTGTTGTGTAACACTCTTTTGGCGCTCCGACAAGAGGTCGTATTCGTCACAGGAGGCGGACGCGGGAGGGAAGGCCTCTCCTCGGACGCTGCCGGAGAATTCTGCTCTCAATTCCTCCGACATCGGTTCAGGCAAAACGCGATTTCAGCGTCCTTCGTTTTCTGTTGGGACAAAACAGAGCAAGCTCAAATCCTACAACTCTCGACGACATGTTTATCGTACGTAATTTGTACAAACGACAATCGAAGACGACATAGTGATACGGAACGATCTATGATAAGTTGTAACACAACAGGGAAGTTTCCGTGAAGATCTCTTAACTTTTAGTTAATCCGGAGTGATCGGTTTTTCAAAGTGATCCGGTTCAAATGACAAAGCTACGCCCAGTTTGGTGTCGTGGAGATCATTTCTCTACGCGAATCCTTGCAGGAGAACTCATTTGAGACGGAAATACTTTGTCCAACTACTTGCGTTTTTTTGCGGTTTCAAACCGCGGTTTTGGAATTTGGATTTGCGGTTAAACCGAAACCGCGGTTTTGCGAATTGCGGTTTTTTGCAGGGTCTAGTGGTGTGAAGCAAGCCATCGACTCCAAACCGGATTCAATTTCTTTTCCTTCGTTTCACGAGTGAAAAGGAAAAAGGTTAGCGATGGAGATGAGATTTGAAACCCGTTGAGGGGAGTGTGAAAAGCGGTACAGGAAGATGTTCCATCGGAGAAACGGCTTCGTGTTCAACTCAGTACCTAGTATGAACTCACTCCCGGTAGTTTTCGATAATGGTTTCCACATTCGGTGCTTCCTAGCGCTGACTCGTCAGCTTGAGTAATGACTGCCATCGGTGAGATTTTCCAGATTCTTGACCAAATTTAGGGATTCTAAATCGCAATTAGATCCGTCGTTAGTGCGTGTTTCCTCGCCTTCCTAAGCCTCGATGAGCGGGAGACAACGACAAACGAATCTTGTGGTCTCAGTTAGTTCGCCAGATATCATTCTCTTGATGAATTTCCCAAGAGAGTATGTACTCCAAGAAGCTTCATCACAAGAAAACAGACAATGGATAAGGACGTGAGTTCCTTGCGTGCGAGACCCCGTGGTCGGGCGTGGGTCTGTAGCGAGCTTATTGCTTTCAACAGCTATACTCGAGAATACATCGTTGCTTCTTGGGTCAATAGCTGACGTCGCGTCGGGAAACGGACCCACGGCTTGACAGATTTTCCATTATGTCGGTGTGACGAAGTTTGGAGCATTTCCATTCCCCTCGTCCCCTGTCCCCACACAGCAGATCGAATTACTCAAACATTGATTCAGGAATCGTTAAATGCATCCTCCACGTAAAATGAGCATAGATGTAATGCTCTCTTCAATCGCTACTCGAAACCCTCGCTGAGCTTTCCTGCTCTTAATTCGTGTCGTCGTTTTCCGGTGTGCGTCCGTGTTGAGACTTCGAATCCTATTCTCGTGGCGCAGATGCACGCGAAATGAGGGATTTTCCAAGGAATATACAAGAGTCTGCATTCGATTTTGCTCGCCGGGATCCTCCCAATCTACCCTGGTTTGCTCGGCCGATGGTTGGGAGCGCGACGCACTCTGTCATTGTGGAGAAAACGTCTCAACGAAATTCAAAATATCGGATTTATTACTGATACGAATTCATTTCACATCAACTTCAGACGACTCCGTCTCAGGCGGCCGAGGATGCATCGTTTCGGACATTACTGCAAGATATCGGGAAATCAGAACTTGAACGAGGCAAAGCTTTCAAATCTTTGAGAGCGGTGGGTCCTGAGGTTGCGCATTCACTCACCTCGTCGCGAGCTCAGATCGATGTGAATCGTCCTCCTGGTGTCCATTCTTCCTTTTGAAATCAAGCTTCCTAAGAGATGTGAGCGTCACGCCACCCCGGACACGAGGGTTCTCTTCACTAATCGTTCGTTCAAAAAGTCCGTCGACACCAAGATCCACCTCGAAAAACTGTGGTGCCCCGTCTTCGGGCACAGTTTGATTCGGCGTCTTGAGGTCGTAACTCTGGCGGCATCCCATCGAGATTCACGTGTGGCTTCTCCTTTCCGGTATCACGTCGTCGGAGGACGCAAGCCTCTCGTTCGGTCAGAGTTGAATTAGACGAGCGGTTTCTTCGTAAGATATGGTGACTCCGAGGATGTCACGTGAGATCCGCGCTGTATCTAGCCGCGGGTTCTCCTGGACACTTCCAGAAACTCTGTCAGAGGCCGCAGAGTTGTAGAGCTGGAACCGGAAGGCTGATATCACCGTTGAAAATGTTCTGTGATTGACGTAGATCCGTTCCCGGCGGAGAGAGAGAAAAGAATACCCTGGGAGGGCGCGGTAGGTGACTCCTAATCTGTCATCAAATATTGAGCACGACCAAACGCCGTAAAACGGAATTACACACTCTCAAAACCACAGGCTGTTGTACATTCGTCGAGAGGATGTTGAGTCAATCATCCGTGGCTCCTCAAAACCCAACACGGGCAAAGGCACTCAGAGTCGTGAAAACATGGATCAGCAAATTTAGCAGGGAATCACCGCAGGATCATGCCAAGCCTCCGAGGAGCGAATTGAACTAATGATGGTGACCTTTCGCGAGCGATCATAGAGGATCGGCCGATCCAGAGGAGAAACACAAGTAGGTCCAACAGCAAGCCCACATTCGAGTATGAGTTGGCCCTCCGCTGGAACTGTTTTGGCATCGGAAAGACTCTGAATTCAACAATCTGTTGCGCACCGACTCGAAACTGTGCTGTAAAGAGCTACCTTACGCGTTCCAGAGAGGAATTCGGGGAATTTTCTCAATCTCGACCGGTCTGCTCCGGCTCGCAACTCATCGACTGCGCTTGCTCGCCATATGAGCATTCGAATTCCTGACGACAATCCGTCAATTTTCCAAACCAAACAAGGTGTCTGTGAAGCGCGGAGCGCATGAAGAAAAGCTTCGGGATCGTTTGAATATTTTATTGAATCTTCTCGGATGAATCTCCTCGTTGTCCATGCAGAAATATCTCCTTATTGATATTAGCCACGGTTTTATACAGATCTCCCTCATTGGCTGGGAGGAGGCGGAGGAGGTGGTGGGGGAGGTGCCATCATCCTCGGCGGCGCTGGAGGCATGCCGCCCCAGCCTGGTCTGCCGAACGGTAGCTGTCCCATGTTGGGGCTCAAGCCCGGAGGGGGTGCCATGTTTGGCGGTGGTATGGGGGGTATGGATGGCGGGGCCATGGCCATCATGTTGACACCGCGCATCATCGGAGGTGGGGGTGGTGGCATGATGCCGAAAGGAGAGCCGCCCACTGCAAATGAAGATGAATCGTTGAGATCGACGCACACATCAAATTCAAAACAAAACTGTATGAAAATTCGATTCGGAGTAAGTGAAGAAATGGATGGAGTTTTGATCAAGCCCCGTTGAAAATGACTTACTCCCTTGGAAGCTCGGCGGTGGAACCATTCCCGGCGGTGGCGGGGGCATTGGTGTCATGAAGCCAGGAGGAGGTGGAGGCGGTGGTGGAGGTGCTGCGCTCGGATTCCCGTCTGAATCTGGAACGGGAAACGGTTCAGAAAAAGGAATAGTTAAACGAATTACTCCTCGACCCGCCAGGCGGGTGGAATCGTCACAGGTTAATAAGATTAGCCCATGGTCCACGGCTTCCACAGCGATACTGAACGAGAATGGAAAACGAACGTCAAATACAAACCCAGGTACATAAAGAACCTTGAAAACCCTATGAAAGCAATTCAAACGCGTCAATTCATCTGACACCTGTTCGTTCCTTGGGGTATCTACATCGAATCTCGGATTTGTAGAGCTCGAGATTCTCGGGGGGTACTCACCGACTGGAGGGGCGTCCGCGAACAATTGGTGAGGTCGATCCCCGATACTGAGAGGGTTTTGTGCCGCCAAGAGTCTTTCAGCCGCAGATCCATGTCTCTCGCCCTTGGAATCTTTCTTGAAGGCGTACGAGATACTGATCGCCCTGTTACACAAATATTGTCCGTTCATGGCATCAATGGCAGCGTCGGATGCTTCGAATGATGCAAAGTTCACGAAGGCGAAACCTTTAGAATTTCCGGTTTCGGGATCTCTCATGATCTGTGAAGGTCTAAATGTCAATACCAGGCGCTCCCAAGCTAGGAGAGGAAGTTGATTGTGGTACGGTTAGAAGACCTACCTTGGGGGTCTGTAGTATGACGCCGAAAGCGCTGAATGTGTCGTAGAGGAGCTTTTCGTCGACTTCGGGATCAAGGTTCCCGATGAAGATATTGGCACCGACATCGAGGTTCTTCTGATGCGCCGAAGCTTTGTTCACGCGGACGGGCTTCCCGTAAAGTTTGATCATATTCATTACTTTGATGGCGTAGTCGGCATCTTCCTCGCCGAGGAATTCCACGAAGCCATAGCCCTGATGCAAACCTGTGATGCGATCTTTGGGCATGTGAACGGACACTGCAATGGAAATGAGCCGGTTAGCGATTCTGTCCTTTCGTGATTCTTCCGTGGCTATTCCTCATGAAGTTCCTACGGGAGCCACGAAATTCAGCGAATCTCGCCACGAAAAGTGTACAGCCCAAATTATGATGAATGCGATATCACTCTTTTCTGGCAAGTAATTTTATCGGTCGTTTCGTTTGCTCCGATTCGAAATCGGAAGAGGTCGGAGCTGAATGTACGGTGAGGATTGGAATACAATTCGAGCTCATCTTACCGATCGGTCCAGCTTGTACGAAGAGTTCCCAAAGCAGGTTGTCGCTGACTTTCTCGTCGAGACCACCAACGTAGATGGTGGCATCTGCAACCAATGAACAATTCCATGAGATCCTTGATTGTGAGTTCACGAGGAAAGATGTTTCACCGGCAGCAAGGAGCTTCAAGAAGCCGGCGACCGATGTCAACAAAACGAAATGAAGCGGCGTTCGAGATTGACTCCCGACCCACTTCTCCGAGGAATCACAAATAGCTTCTCAGTACTTCCCGAAGGTATGAATAACGACCAGAGACGAGAACAAGTATGTTGGATATGTATGGGCTTACCTTGATTCCGTTCTGCGATCGGCCCCGCGGCCATGATTCACGTTGTGATGTTCGAACCGCGCTTCAATCGAGTCTCGTCTTATTTCTCGGAGCCGACTTCTCTAACCGACGGAGTGTCGTCAAGGTGTTTACAGAGAGGGGGGATCTGAGTTTCTGAGGGTGAGGAGAACGAGGAGGAGGAGGACTGACTACGAGATACGATACGCGCGAATGAGCTTATCGAGTTGTCGCGCACTTTGTGGGAGGAGACAGCGGGTAATTCCAATCGAAGAGAACCCGCAACTGTATTCAGGATAGATGATCCAATCCCGGATGCTCACCAGCTTGAGCAACTCATACACTGATTCACCGACTGGTCACGGCTCCAGTAGGATACGCACGCGTGATAGGTTAACAGTGAGTCCAAGGAGGATAATATTGTTTCATATGGGCACTGGATGTGAAACGGATCGTGATCACTCACCTGGGTTCAGAGATCCCAGGGTCTAGAAAGTGCTTGCAACAGGTGTTTCGTGTGATCCAGTGTTCCAGAGTGTTCGGAGTTGATTTCCTTCTATAACTGGCGCCGTAAGTGAGTGTTCCAAGAGCCGTTCCCAGCGTCAGCTGAGGGTGGGTTTCATAGATCAAGATGTGAGACATTGAAACTAACATCTCGACTCAAACCTCGATGAACGGACAGCCTTTTCAGCGAATGAATCCTTCGAGAAATTCTCCGTTCGGGAAGAATCAATCTCGAGGCGCGGATACTGATTCGACTCTCGCGCCGATTCTATCGGGTCTTGTGAAGGGTAGTCACAGGAAAAATACATTTTTCACGAGACGGAATGTCTTGATAGATTATTCTGTTTAAATAACCGTTGGGAATCCAATCGTCTCCATGACGAAGAGAGAATCTTTTTGATTACGCTGGAAGAGTGTGAAGAGAAAACTGAAAAGTGCAACTGGGAGATCTTCAAGATCGGGTATCCGAATGGTCTTTATTTAGAAATTGCCACATCACGCCTTCTGGCCATGAAATTCCGTTCAAAGTCAATTGAAATTGAACACGCTTCCAATTCATGATCGATGTAATTTTTTTCAGGTCTTTTTACATGCTTTCCCCTTCATCGTCCATCCTCATAAATAGTTTCATCCATTTCAGTTTTCATAGTCTCTGCATACCATTGGGAACATTGGGACAGATTCCGCGAAAGAATCTTCAACACGGTCTGAGGAGAAGACGACACTTACCCCTCTTTCAATTTTTCTAAAACATTTTCGACGTACACGTATTTCTGACGGTGTCGGTATCGAGGTGTAAAACCTCCGACGCGAACCGGGTTTTAAAATAAAATATAATATTTCTAGATCTGACCTATTCTTCCAGGGCTATAATTGAGTCCGACGTTGCCTTGTGTTGACGGTGAAGTTTGGGACATCTCCGAGTTGAGCAGCGATCGCGTTCATGATATCCTAATGCATCATCATTTCTAGATCTGAACCTCGGTCAAATCGACTCGAACTGCGGCTCGTTTGCCTTCGCGTGGAGGATGGATACAGTCGATTGGATTGAGAGAAAAAATCTGTATGTGTGGGGATCCAGGGAAACGAGAGGTGGGCATGCATTCTACCCAGAGGTGAGGGAGGATCTAAGTATGTTTGGAGGCTTCGATACGTGTTTTGAACGAGTTGGTCTCATCGAACACGAGTTTCTTGAGAATCTCCTTCGGAAACTCGTCAAGCTCCATTTCGACCCGAAAAGGTTCTTCGGCAACGGGTTCATCCTCCGGATCGTAGTACTGCTCCAAATACGGATGAGCTAAAGCGGCTTCGACTGTGATTCTGGAATTCAGGCAGATGGAAACTTAGCGGATCCGATTCGGAGCCGGTGAATGAAAGAATGAAGTACCTGTGTTCGAGTTCTCGATCGCGTCCATGTTTCAAGCTCACCTTTTGCGGGGATTGAAGGTGAGAAGCTTGTCTAGCAAATCGAGAGCGTTGGGATCGGCTTCAGGATAGAGCCTGTAATGAGGAAACCGAATGCGTGACGCGTGAGATTTCGACCTACGAGACAAATCAATCAAGTGCGAACGAGACGGAGTGGGATTCTAAACTCACTTGTCCCAGGGAACCTTCGGCTTGGGCGGAAGGCTTTGGAGGTAGGAACGAGCCTTATCACTGAGAATACATTTTAGATCCTCTTCACAGGGTGAACCGAGGACGCTAAGAATACGATTCAGCTCGTCGAGGTAATCTTTCCCGGGGAAGATGGGCCGGTTCGATAACATCTCGGCCAGGATGCAGCCTACACTCCAGATGTCGATGGATTTCGTGTATCTGTATGGGGGATAGGAAGGGTTCGTGACCAGGGCCGCATTTAGGAAATGGCCGCCCCTAGGCACGGAAAATCTGCCGCCCCCCTCCCGCAAAGCACAGTCTCCTTCCCCCCTCCTCCAACTTCCTTGCTCCCCGGAAAATGAGTGGGAGTTTCTTCAGTTGGAGGTCGATTCTTCCCATCGAAGTGAATGATAAGATATGACTATCCTCCACCACGGCGCATGCTGATCGTGAGCTTCAAACAAACTTTCGTTTGAGCCTGCCTTCAAAGATGTCTTGGATTGTTTTTTCGAAAAAATGGACTCAACAGAAGCTGGAAAAGCTGGAGGAAACCAGACAACTGGAGATTCGCGGCTCCCCTCCAAATATTGCCGCCCCCAGAATTTGCCGCCCTAGGCCCGGGCCTAGTTGGCCTAATGGGAAATACGGCCCTGTTCGTGACCACAAGTTTCAACCCTCCTCCATGTCATCTTTACTTCCCCGAAAAAACTGGGCTGAGAAGTGCTCGTCGGGATCGATCCTAGATGCAGTCATTGTAAGATTTCGTTTTTTTCGACTGTGGACTCACCCCTTGGAGTCGACCATGATCTCAGGCGCGCGATACCAACGCGTCGCAACGTACTCCGTCAGGAAACCTTGATGGTCATGTTCGGGGTCCGCTACGCGGGCGAGACCGAAATCACAAATTTTCAGATCACAAGTCGTGTTCAGTAGAAGATTACTTGGTTTCAGGTCGCGGTGAAGAACGTTTGCCGAGTGGATGTACTTCAGTCCGCGCAGAATTTGGTATAAGAAATAACACACGTGATCGTTGGAAAGTTTCTGGGACCTCAACAGTTTATAGAGGTCCGTTTCCATCAGGCACTGCAAGGAGAGTAGATTTAATAAGCGTGCAATATTGAGCAGCCTAGCCGTGTCCATAAATCATTGGGAGGGATCTCCATCTTGGGATGTCTCAAAGAGCGAGCTCCTGGCAGAACTACTCTTGGGAGCTTCGTTCTAAGTTCAGGCACCGAGGCCGCCACCCGAGGGTTTTCCGAGAAACCTATACACGAACTTCTTCGAAGAAAATCCGAACGAAGGCAACTCGTGGCTGTATCGTGATCTGACCAAATCATCGAGCAACTTTTGAGCTTGGACGTATCACTCCCGGAAGATCGATACCCATACGCAGCTGGAGTGCTATGCGGAAAGTTTCCGTTCGGCAAAGTTCGGTCTCTCTGAAGGAGAGCGATTAGCTCTAATGTTGCTCGCCTTCGAACACTCCAGGAGAGTTAACAAGGCAGTTGAACTCACTTGCACAATGTAGACGTCCTTCATCTGATCGACAGATGGGGCTCGGATTATGTCTCGGATGTCGATGATGTTCTCATGACGAAACCGCGTGAGAATTTTGATTTCCCTTAAGGTACGCTGGCAGTAGGTTTTATGTTCGAAAGGTGAAATCTTCTTGATCGCGACTTTTTCGTTCGACTCCGTGTCCCGCGCGGACCTGGAATAAGGAGACGCCCATGATGACTTCACCGTCGCGTTGAACTCCGTCCATTGCGGTTCAAAAAGGAATCTGGGAATTTTACCTAATGGGGGGAAGCGAATCGGCAGGAAGCGCGGGATTGATTCAAGCTCGAGTTTCAAGATGCATTAGACTCCAACAAAGAACGGGAGAATGTTTTCCATTCCCGGAAACATGATCTCATCCAGCGCTCTTTCAGTCTCTCCGGAGAATTCCCCCCTCTTCGCTGAAACTGATCCCTCGCACCGCCACCGGGGCCGCAACGCAGCTCCGCATAAATAGCAATTATCTCTCGCGGTTTTCATGGGGAGAGCGTGAAATTTATTCGCCTCCGTTGTCCTACGAAGTTTCAGGCAGCGCGTGATTGTTTGCACAGCCAGCGTTGCGAGCGAGACGTGCCTCGCATTGAAAGGCGGACTCGAATCCTTCGGCTACTTTTCTTCCGTCGCAGAAAGAATGACACAGAACTTATCTTACTTACACGACCATTCCGTAAGCTCCTTCTCCGATGTAAGCGAGATCTTTGTACCGCGGCCCGACTTCGAACGATTGGCCGCGTATGATCTCGACGTCTCCCATTTTGATCGTTAACTGGAACGTGATTGATGCCGTGCAGGTCACCGAAGTTGAAATTCCGAACTCCTCGGAGTCCTGCCAGAACTTTCGTCAGGAATGGCGCCTGCAGCCAGACCACGGCCTCGGTTTTCTTTGGGACAAATTCCAAACTTCGATCAGGATTGTTGACAGTTCACAAAGCACTCGTGGCGCGAATTTCCAGATCTTGACGTTGCACCGAAGATTGGTTTCTCCTCCCCGAAATGATTATCCTGAAGCGGTTCAAGGAAGAGCGGTCCTCCTCCGCACGAATCAGGAGCTCTTCGAACGACGAGAGCGGCGATGGATTCGCAGCTGGCGTCCAGCGTTAAGATGCAGCTGATTCTGAATCGCAGGATCCTTGTACCGCTCAAGATTTTGCGTGCAAATCACCCACGCGGAGGAAAACGGAACAGATTGCGCACGCTCTTCATCATCCGCCTCCGGATTCCAGCGGACACCTGTACTGCACAAGGCGCAACCGTGTCCTCTGCTCGGTTTTGTTCGATTTCCGCCGAAAGACGTCGCGTAGCTTGGATTCCCTCCTGCACTCGTTGCTCCACCTCGCATGCACCTTTAGGAACGCGCAATGTTGTGCACTAGAAAATGGGTCGTGATTCGGTGGTTGGCGCTCGGCTTGTGCTTCTTGCTACGGGTGCGCGGACCTAAGCTTAAACGGCTCGATTCAGCTAGAGAGCGCCCTTTCCTTCTGCGAGTGCGCGGATGGCGTGCGTATCCTTGCTCCTGATAGCAGGGACGGTGGCCAAGGAGTTGTGAGGAGCCTTGCTGCACGAGGAGAGGGCTCCCACCGGCCCGCGTTCCTGGGTTCCGAGCTCGGGAGGCGGGAGACCGTTCAAACCCCGGCCCGCCAAACCGCACAGGCTCGACACAAATCGCTCGAAGTCCTCAAACCCATCCGAATCCCAGATCTATGGATCATCCGACCCAAAACGGGAAGAAGGAGGTTTGGAATCATTAATGCGACTCGGGCCGCCGCCGCATCTTCGTTCGAAATCCTCCAGACAGAGGAAACTCTTCGGAGACATACCACGACTTCGTCAAGCGTTACGTCAGTGTCTGCTGCTGCTGAACTTTGCGACCCCGATGACCAACGATTGCGATCAGCCTTCTTCGGGCTGAGTTCA
The DNA here is from genome assembly GCA_028455905.1 of Neoseiulus californicus. Taxonomy (NCBI): domain Eukaryota; kingdom Metazoa; phylum Arthropoda; class Arachnida; order Mesostigmata; family Phytoseiidae; genus Neoseiulus; species Neoseiulus californicus. The sequence goes on along the minus strand of JAMQGS010000006.1, from coordinate 9,754,660 downwards.
GCTAGGTCCAACTCTCCCGTGCGACGCTCCATATGCTGTAGTTTTCTAGAAGAGCAAACGTGATGGATTGGTTCGATGTTTCCTTCATATGACGTCTACTATCGCCCTGAAATTCCACCACCGCTAGCATCCCGCTTGACAATGGTGGGAATAACTCTGACTCAATTCGGAAGAATTTTCGCCTATTCGCTTGGAATCGCATTTTAGAGCTTCTCGATAGTCAGTAGCTGTCGGTGGCATTGACACACCGATCTTGTGAGTCGTTCCCGAACGGTCTCGATGATGCCCTAGTCTGAAAACTCCTATCGCCATTCCATACAATATGGATATCTTTGTGCTTGAAATACTCTTCCAAGCAACTCGCGCGACCTTGTTGAATGAGCAGGTGGGATGCCCCCCGCCTCTGCGCGGGTTCTTGCCCTCGGAATTTCGGGATGTGCTCGCCGATCAGTTCCGAGTAGCTCGCACCCGTTATCTCCCCACAAATGAACACGATACCAGTCTTGTCGTCTTAGCCGGTCGCGCCATGGACCATGAGCTATGGTGAGAACCCGCAAATAACCGTGAATTCGGAGAATATCCGCGGTTAACCGCGAGAAATCTGCGGAAAACCCGGTGGGAAAAACAGTTGGAGTGACTATTGATAATGTCCCCAGTCTTTACCACCGCGGCCCGCAGTTTCGCTCAATTCCTCTGCAATAGCTGGAAATTTCGTCTCAAGAAAAAACCGCGGTTGATAACCGCGCGGGCTCTAGGTATGGTCCATAACGCTACCGCAGTTCAATCGCCGATTGTCGAGGCGTTGAAGGCTTGACCTACTCTTCTCAGGTTCCGGGCACCAGCCGTTATAGCGGCGGCCTTCACAATCAGTCTGGGGGGGGGAGAGTCGATGAATATAATATAGTTCCATGCAGCTTGGAGGGGAGCTCGATTCTGACTTTCGGTGATCGTTTGAAATCCACGACCATTCGCCTGCTCCGCCTCCAAGCCTCATGGATTTTTCCGATCGTCATTCTATGCTCCTGAGGCAGAGTTAGATCACTTTACGACTGGTAAGGATACATGACCTCATGAATCGTCGGGGCTGATATTGTCTCGCCGCACTCGCAACCTATACTCCTTCTGAATCAATAACGCTGGCTCCCTCTCAGAAGCTCAATATACGGACTCCGATACAGTTTCAGGATAGAAATCACCTTTCAGGGGCGCACCGGAATTATCCGGTGGGTTTGTTTGCATCGCGTTCGACCGGCAGATGGATTGACCCTCTAAAATGTGAGTCTCCCAACGCTCGGAGCACCAGATGACAGCTCCGGCTCCAACGCGGGGCTCATGACCGGACTCCCATCAGAATCGCGGTTCTCAGCCACAACGGAAGGACAACAAGTACAACAAGGACGACGACAACGGAAGGACAACAAGTCCTCGACTCATTCAATGGGAAATTTCAATAAAGCATAATCAGTCGCTCTCCTTTCGAATCCGGAACTTCGTTTCTCAATGATCGGAAATTCTTCGTTTGATATCCATGCCCGAATGCTTCCCAAAATTAGCGCGATCCCGTTTTCTTCACGAGTCTCTCGAGTTGTCAAGAGCTGGTCATCCAACTTTTCTCTGAACATTTCTCCTGATATCCCATCAGATGCGTTCTCCCATGGAATACCATCACGGGATTCCATAACTGTCAACCAAAATACAAACTCAGGTTTAAGGAGTAAGAACAAGCGTTTATATACAGCTTCAATGCTTCGCCCGACGGCATCAAGCTGGAGAGGGAGCTCACTGACTACTCACTATTGAGCTACCTCCCACACCGTGCAAGATTCAGACCGGAAGAAATCGACACTCCTTGCGAGGCTGCGAACATGTTTTGTGAGGACATTCTGCGAAATGACCTCTTCGGAAACCGAATCACTCGTTTTCATTCATCCTAGCCGTAGAGCATGGTGCTGCTACCACCTACGGATCTGAGGAAGAATTGAGGAAAACATTCGTCGGAATGCCGGAACACTCTCACGTACACACAACTCAAACTCATTTACATGTTCGCAAGTAGCGAATCGCTCTGTCGATGTCATGACTCATGAGCATCAATCCAATATCGTTAAGGATTTCGAGCGGTGACAATTTACTCCACTATTGAACTAGTCCTGTTATCTAATGGCATGAGGTCGCGGGTGAAATGGGATAACACCGCTCCCCACAATCCCCCCGAAGTACTTTTCGTGCCACTCTGCTACATGTCGGGCATTTACTCGATGCTTCCAAACAAATTCCAAGTTTTTCAGGCAGTAACCATTCAAGAAAGACTCCAGTACGGTGGAGTCGTTGTGGAGGTGGAAATAACCGGGTAGAAGTATCACGCCGTCGGCTTCGCTAGCGACTTCATAGTTGAAAAGGTGTTCTGTGCAACCGGCCTCCTCATCGAGCCGGAAAATGTGCAGCCGGTCCTGATATCTCCACAGTATATATAGTTGTTCTCGGATGAAATACAGGTCGATTTTGAAAGCAATCAGTTCGTTATAGCCGCTCTGTCGCAGCTTATTCATCTCTATGGGATAATGTGCTTCCCATTTCTTCTGCGCGAGATCGTAGACCCTGATTTTATCGAAGTGAGAGAAGGGCTGTGAGAAATCGTGGAGGTGCACGGGGCATTCACTGTAGTCGAACACGTAGAGCTTGTTTTCACGCCGAGCAATCTGGAGGTACTTCGGTTCGGAGCTGTCAGCTGGCGACAGTTGCCTCAATGTATCGGTGTCAGTCGCGTAGATGAGAATCTCGGCGTCGAAAGTCAAAATGCAGATGAAGTCCTCGCGATAGATCATGCGCTTCGCGCCCACGTTTTCAACAGAGGGAGGTAGTTGCACTCGCTTCTTCGCCAAAGCGTGATCACTTAGAATTTCGCACTTGAATACTGAAAGCCGTCGAGGCCCCCGACAAGAGAGGAAGAAACTATCCTTGTCCACGTCCACACCGATGACGAGCTGCGAATGTTCGAAATCTTCCGAAGTGTCATGGCGATCCGGGGTGGCCGTCAGCAGGGGCCACCCTTCTTTGAAAGTGATTTTGTTCAGCCTCAGCGAAGGATTGATGCAATAGACGTGGTTTGCGTTGGCCACGAAAGCCGCAGCCTCGAAGATTTGATTCTCACCCGAGAACCTAGTTTCGCGGGATAGGATATCTGCGATGGTCACGGGTTGCGATACCCTCTGGGCCTTGATGCAAAGTGGTCGTAGCGATACCGATACTCCGTTCTGCCTCGACATCGATGTAGGCAGAAACTGAAAGAAAGCAGAGGTCTTAGCTCTCAACTTCAAAATATGAGCCGGATCGATATTAGTAAGGTCTCGTTGTGAGCTCTGGCGGAAGCCTCGATGAGTGAAGCTCTAAAACTACCGACGAGATTTCAGCGCATCACACATCTCGCTCATGTAATCCCTCAAGTCACTCGATTGGTGACTGATGGAGTTCAAAGAGGGGATGACTGCTGCGCACACTTATAAGTTCTAGTTATCACAAAACAACAATCCAGCACCCGTATCCGGATGAACTTAGGGGCTCATGAGGATGAATAGAGTCACTGGCCTGACGATATTGCTAATGAGTAACCAGACATGCGGGATTCAAGCATTATCATTCCTCCATCCGTCTCAATGGATAGATAGAGCCTGGATGATGATCGGAACCCCAGCCCTCAATGACTAGCCATGGATCATGAACCGCGAGTTACGGGCGAGATATACTGATTCCAATGAAACTCTTTTCGAAAGCGGGCACACGGTGCCGATAGTACCTCTTTCTGCTTAATCCAGAGCATTGTTATGTGGATGTTGTTTCCAGCTCTCGGTCGGAGCTGATCTTCATCGACTTCTTCGATGAATTGATGGCGATGCAATCTTGAGTTTGAAACTGTTTCGAAAGACTTCGTACTCTTGATCTCGCGAAGGAAAATCGCAGCTTTCTCGAACGCTCTGCGAGTCAACCGGGGCTGGCGAACACCCTCCAGGAGCTCAACTCGACGCCCAGCATCAAGCTCCCAGCGATCGCAGTACTCCTCCACAAACTTAAGCACCTGGTCCTCACAAGACGACTCAAGATCATCACGACGCAGCATAGATGCGACGACATTGAAACTGAGGCCGAGCATACGTTCACTGACGAGGTGTTTCCCAATAAGTCTTCCAGCGATATCGGCCAGGCCCGGATGGATCCGCGTCGTGAAGAGCTCGCTGACGTCATTTTGTGTGATGTTCAGGAACTCGAGCTCGAGGTATCTCTTCAGAATATCGATCAAAGATTGGCATTGGAAACGGCTCCCGAGCTGGACGAGGGAAAAGAACGAGTCCCCGCCAACAACGACGCTTCCCGTGCAGGTGTAGGACAGGAATCTCTCCAAGGCCACTGAATCGATATCGGGGAATTCGACTGTGTTGTTCTGCTGTTCTGACATTCCCGACGCACAGAGCGCGGCGAAATAATCACTTTGAGACACCAAGGCACTGGAGTGGATTCGGAACTTGACATCATCCGAGGAGATGAGGGTCCAATCGTAACTCAGAGCCGAGCGTTCGATGTAAAATGTCTGCGGATCACCGCGGTCGGGGTTCACGAACTTTCTGCATGGTTTCCCAATGGAAAGTTCCGACATACTGCCTGAGAGTTGGCGCGAATCCGGATTTGCTGCTCAGAGTTTCGCGCCTTTATCGCTCTTGAAAATCTGACGGTCGCGTTACGCTGGGAAGGATGGCATCTCTAACTCTTCCTATCGAGTGATCGCGTCACCCATAAAGAGATAAGAGCGGTGCACTCGTAACTTGCTTCGACGCATTCGACTTGCTTCGACTTGCGTTCGACGACAACTGGGAAACGCACATGGAGTCCGATGATGACTGTGATTTGTGGTTGCTGCTGTCATTTGAGTTCTCTTCTGCTGGAAATGCATGTGAAGGAGAGAGCCATCCGTTTCGTTGTTTCTCCAAACAAGTTGTGCGCGAATCAGCTGACTGTTCATTCTCGCATCTGCTAATCAGATCCATGATACGAAATTCGACTTCCGGGATACTAATAACAGCTGTCTGTGTCTGGTCGATCATCATGATGTGAAGTTCCTCCTGGGCTCACGTACTTGATTTCGTGATATTGAATCAGCAGCGGCGCCAGATTCCCTTCCCGACGAGGCTAATCTTTACCTCTCGTTGGCGTGTTGTGCTCATTCTAGCTAGCCCGTGCATTCTAAAGTACATATACCTCGATATGTTCACGAATGACGAGAAGCTTCGGGAGAACGCGGAATTGCTCCGGTCGCGAGTAGAATGAAGAAGTAGAAGATCCGGTGAGCCGCTCCCTGAAAGTTGTCGATCTCGAAGGTAGCGGCTCCTAGGATGCGACTTCTGAGCAATCCAACGATCTTCGTTCGGGAATGTTACGGCGAGAGTTCTTGTCAGTCTGAATTCACCATCACTACACCCCAGCTCCGGCGTGGACGGCTCGCAGTCCGGCGGAGAAGCAGGCATAGCGATCCGACCTTTGTTTCTATGCCACCAGATGGAGAGTTCGGTGACTTCCCACCGGTCGCTTCAGATGCTCATGCAACGTTCAAATCCCGACACGATCCTGAATCCTTGTGTTGGGGAAGAGACGGAGGTCGAAACTCCTTGGATTGCTTCGGAGATTCAGTCGTCGACCTCGCAACAACCGCCGGAGTGCAAAAAGCTCACCGTTCGGTAGCGAGGAATGGAGGGTCATCACAAGAGTCTCCCTAACGCAGATTGAGTTCACAGAGCTGACCGCGCTGCTTGTGAAAAAAATCCACACTGTAACGCCCGACACGGGCTCTAAGCTCGAAGGATACAGGGCAGAAACCCTTTGATAGGGAAAGTCATTGCGGTTGGGCAACCGGCGAGCTGCCGAACGATTATGCAACAATCTAAAATCTAAAATCCATTCGGATATACTGTCTCGTTGAAGTTCCGAGAACTTAGGAATGGGCCGGTTTTGGCAATATTCCCTCCGAATGTCGAATATCTCACTCTAAGTTTGGAGTGCGACTCCTACGGGGCTCGAGCAAGACACTTCCGGGTCCCTAGCGTAGGCGAGTTCCGACATCGGTAGAATGGGATGAAGCATTGAACTGTCACCTCTTCCATGATGCTGGGCCGGGACGGCCCTGTGGGAACGTTGTTAGGTGACAAGTTGACACGTTGTCCTCTCAAACTTTTCCACCGACTTAAAGCTGCTTTCGAACCGGAATGGGGAGGGGGCAAGGAACTTATTATAAGTTTGCCTCGAGTAAAGGCTCTCACAGCCAGAGATTGACTCAATGCGAACTTGAGGGGTGGATTTGACAGAGAACGTCCGCTTCGCGACGCGTGGTACAACCGAACGAATCGAAATAATCGCCTGGAAATGCCTCGTTCAGCCTCCCACACAGGATCTAAGACTCTGTATTGTTTGGGACAGGTCAAGATCCAAGAACGGTCGACGCTGATCGCAGTATCGACTATATGGAGAGAATCTGACCGTAATTTCAAGTTTTAGAGCCGCAATATTCAAACGTTTCCACCCGTGGATCCCTCAACGAACTTCCCTTCCATTCGAGGTCCGGCAGCTTGATAAAAAAAACGTTTGTCATAGCATTTCAGCTTCATTTATATTCAACACCTCCGGAACCTTATTCTTCTATTCGAATACGCACGCGAATCTACATACCCATCGAGTGAATCATCTCTCATCTCTCGCCTCTCGCCCCTTATCGCCACCCTCAGATCAGTCTTTGGGCTCGGGAATAGATTCGAGACATCCTGACGGATCTGGAACCGCCAATAGCCTCTCCTGGAATGCATTCTCAGTTCTTCTTTTGTCACACGCTCGATAAGCTCTCCTGACAGTTCCATGGTAGATTGTTCGGCGTAGAGGAAGAAATTAACCATCCATTCAGTTGTGCAACACATCTGCGACCCTCATAGTTAAATACCGGGTGGGAGACTCGAGAAAATGAACATGAATTTTGTCCTGTTCGTCATCATCATCGCATACCTCGAGCAGAGCGTGGAGGTCGGGAACGACGATATCTCGTTTCAGGTCGTTTCCTCCCCCGTGAGCTCACGTTTGGCCACAACAAAACCGACAATCGACTTCGAGCTCCGGAACAGATTCTCCCGGTAGACTCCCATGAATCTCCTATGACCCCCTGACGACCGTCTTAGAACCCTTTCCTGACTGTTATGAATCGTGGACACTCCGAATGGTAGAATTGACCTTCAGGGGTTTATTTGGACCCGTCTGAAAGCAACTGTGCTGGAGGATGGATGAACGATCATGTGATTCGGAGGAGCGGTGATAGGCTCGCTGATCCCACCGGCCTACCTCTCCGTTCCCCTCATCTGATATATGGAGACGTTCCCGCTTTCGAAACGCATAAAACTCCCCAATCGAATCTAGAGCTCCCGGTCGTGAGGGACGTACTCCAACAGCGTCGCTCATTTTGGATACTGCAGTGATCCACGCAACCCTCGACTTGTCCGAAGTTGATAACCAATCAATCTCGGGTTGGGAATCTCTCTCACGAGATCCGTATGGGAATGATGAAGGTTTCTCGATGAGTTTCCATTTGCAGGCGACTGTCAGACTCGTGCTCTAACATATGCATTATTGCGTACCATTGCGAGTGAAAAGTTTCTTCCGAAGTTATTCTCGAGGCACGAGACTGTCCCTAGGGTACAGGGGCGCATCCCGGGCAATGTTTCCTGGGACCTCTCTGAACTCGCTCACCTTTGACAGAATAGATTTTCCACAAGTCGCAAGTGTCGGGAATATCACAAATCCCAAAACCAACGAGTGGGTTCTAAAAGGTATCATTGACGGACGCTCTGATAAGTTCTAAGATCTTTCTGCGAACACATCCAGTTTGACCGCGAATGAACAATTCCATCGAGCTTTACAAAAAATCATGGCCTTCCCCCCTCCCCTGCTACGCTACTGCTTTCCACCTCCATGCGCAAAAATGCAACATTTGAAAACGATCTGAATTCACACTGATTTGGTAACCTTCACCGTGACCGATGACCGAGAGCCGTTCGTTAGTGAGTCCTGATTCACTACGAGATGAAAGCCAAAGGAAATCGCCCTACGCCTGCTTTTAAATAATGGGTCGTAAATCGGAGAAAAGCTAGAAACAATCGTGATTCATCGAAGCTACTGAGGGTCAATCATAGTGCACTATGGTCCAGCTACAGTGGTAACCAACCGCGACCCGAATGGATACTCTAGAGTCCATCGGCGTAGTATGAGTGGAGGGCGGCGGGGGGCGCATCCATCGTTAGTGCACAGACCATGGTTCATGGCGCGTGAAAGCCCCGTTCGCGTCAGTCACCCTAGTCCGAACACGAGTCGTAATTTCTGTGCGGTCCCTTTCGGGAAGGGCTTCCCCGAGTCAAGAGTGCGTTGTCCTTTTGAAAGCAAAACTGGTTGTTGCATCGAACGCCGCAGACGCCCAGCCTTGGACGAGCGCGCGAGAGGGCATCGCCCGCCGCCGGCGCCGCATCAGAAGAATCGTGGAGAAATGATTTGCCCCTTTTCCCGCCAAGATTTCAAAATTAGTTGCCATCTGCTACGGATAAAGCAACATTATCCACAGTGGAGACAACCGGCTTCCGATAGGATCGTATCTGAGATTTCATCAAGTTTCGTAGAAGTCGGTGCCACATGGTAGGGTTTGTCGCCACGAGATACCGCAATTCGATCACCTGGAGGCGATCTTTGGTTCGGGGAATTCTCGCGATCGCCCGTTCGGTGTAACTCGCGTTTCTCGACGACCTCCGAGTTGTCTGCATTGATCGAGGTCTGCTCGGTGACGCGGCCCCGTGTTTCTTCGTGATTGGTCGGCTCTCAACCAATCCGCGTCGTCCATGTCGCTCCCCTGAAGCCGACAGCTCTGTCACATAGTCGGCAGCAGAGCGATACAGAGGGACATAGTTGGCAGTGTGCTTAACCATCTTGTAGGACTTGTCCTTAGGAAGGAAGTATGAAGTACTTCGTCTTTGCCGCCGCCGTACTGGCGCTCGCGGTGGCCGACCCGACGGTCTACTTCAAGGAAGAATTTCTCGATGGAGGTATGCCAAACTAAAATACAATTGATCAGAGTGTTCAGAATGCGTGGCTGCGTGGTCCCTCCGCTTCCTTCGTCGATGCCGGCCCCACGCGCTGTCGACTTGATGGGCTTTCGGAGCCTACCCGGTGTAGATATGGTGTGATTTCACTTTCAATGTCGTGCCCAAGCATCAGAAATCCTTGAGCATTGTTCTCCAATAGCACCAAGAATCGAGAATGTTTGATTGAGCTATATTTAGTGAGACATCGCTTCCGAGTCCGCTACCGTGGGCGTATGTTGTCACGGTGGCACTCAGGCATCGAATCAGCTGGGAGGCTATTGTCCAACTCTTTGTGTATTGTGGTCTAAGCCCTCGAAGTCATTGAGGCTGTGACGCCGCACGTCTTGACTGCGCACGCCGGGTTCAAAACCATTTCGTGCGCTTCACGAACATTCGCGAATGAATGCCGACGTGGCGTCAGGGACGCCCCCAACGTGAATTCGGTTACTCGTCTCTGACTTTCGCTCTCTCGATCTCGGATGCGTAGCTCGATTCAGAGATTTCGTCGAAGCCGGCTCACGCGTCTAATATTCAAGCCGCTACCAGTCTGAACGTGGCAATGTTGTTATCATAACGTCTGGGCTCACTCGCTCGCTGGCTGGCTGGCTAGCCCGCACGCTGGCTTGCTTGCTCGCTGTGAGGACGATGACCTTTTTTGGCCTCCGTTTTTTTGTGAACTCTGATGAGACACGGCACGAAGTACGTTAGAATAAGCGTTCTCGAGAATATCCCTTGGGTGGAATCCGGGAGCCTACCCATCGTGAACACGGAGGCGTGTTTCGGCTCTCGGTGCACGGAGGCCCAGTTTGGCCAGGCGCCGATCGATATCCACCGACAAACAGAGTTTAGAGAGGAAGTTTTATGCGCGGAAACTGGTTTCGCTGCAAAGCGAAAGTGTCTGGTTAGAGGTCCGCTGTCAAGTGAAATCTTCCGGTGGTTTGATGTGTGGTCGGCAGAGCGCTCGAGATGCCGGCTGATTTCTTGCCGTTCGTAAAAGTCGCCGACCGTGTCGCGAGGGACGTTGTTGTCGCCCCCATCCTCGTCGGTGTTTGAGCAGGAAGCAATCCTGACTTCACTTTGGAGATTGCACGCGAAGTCGTTCGAAGTCGGGTGGAGTGAGGATCCGGAAGCATGGGGAGCAGAACCCGTTTCTTCTCAGTGGTTCTCGATCAAAAACGGTGAAATCGAGTGAGAGTTTTCATCGACACCGGAATTTCGAGAATCTTGACACCGCCTTCACTCATTTTGATCAGCCTGAATCTTGCAGAAGCATAGTGAAGTGCTTTAGAGTTAGAACCTGAAGATGTAAGCGGGCCGAATCGGAGCCCGTTCGCTTTGGGAGGATTTCGAAACCTCAAAGCATGGCATCAAAAATTTCTAGGACCGATCGCCAAACAGCCAAATCGTTGAATCCGCGTTAACTAACTGTGGGTTTCCGTTTCTTTCCAGCTGGCTGGGAGCAGCGTTGGGTGCAGTCGACTTTCAAAGGCGACCAACAGGGAAAATTCGTGCTAGCCTCGGGTAAATGGTACGGAGATGCCGAGAAAGACAAGGGACTGCAGACATCTGAGGATGCGAGGTTCTACGGAGCTTCGGCCAAGTTCGAAGCTTTCAGCAACAGGGACAAGCCGCTCATCATCCAGTTCACGGTTAAACACGAGCAGAACATCGACTGCGGAGGTGGTTACGTGAAACTGTTCGACTGCTCGCTAGACCAGACGCAGATGCACGGTGACTCTCCATACGCGATCATGTTTGGTCCCGACATCTGCGGACCTGGAACCAAGAAAGTTCACGTCATCTTCAACTACAAGGGCAAGAACTTCTTGATCAACAAGGACATCCGCTGCAAGGATGACGTGTTCACCCATCTCTACACTCTCATCGTCAACCCGGACCAGACCTACGAGGTCCGCATCGATAACGAGAAGGTCGAAAGCGGAGAGCTCGAGAAGGACTGGGACTTCCTTCCACCCAAGACCATCAAGGATCCTGAGGCCAAGAAGCCCGAAGATTGGGACGATAAGGAGAAGATCGACGATCCTGAAGACACCAAACCCGAGGATTGGGATCAGCCCGAGTACATCCCCGACCCGGATGCCAAGAAACCCGAGGATTGGGACGATGAGATGGACGGCGAGTGGGAACCTCCCCAGATCAACAACCCTGAGTTCAAAGGAGAATGGTCCCCGAAGAAAATCGACAACCCCAACTACCAAGGGGTCTGGGTTCACCCCGAGATCGAAAATCCTGAGTATCAGGCTGATGATGAGATCTACCTCCAGAAGGAGATCTGCCATGTGGGTTTCGATCTTTGGCAAGTGAAGTCTGGGTCGATTTTCGACAACATTCTCATCACCGATGATGCGGACTTCGCTCGCGAGTACGGAGACGAGACCTGGGGCGTGACCCGAGATGCCGAGAAACAGGCCAAGGACGCCTTCGATGCCGCCGAGAAAGCTAAGGAGGAGGAAGCCACCAAGAAGGAGAAGGAGGAGACAGAAAAGGATAACCAGGACGACGAGGCTGACGACGAAACCGAGGAAAAGGATCACGATGAGTTGTAAACAGTATCCTACAGAATTCAATTTTCGACCAACGAAATGAAGAAACTGCGAGGTACACACGAAAATACGGACTGGAACGCTCGAAACACACAGACAAACAGAAAACTGGAGAAAGAAACGAACACACTCAAACACACACGAGAAGAAACACGGAACAAGTCCGTCGGAGGAATTGGTTAGTTTTTTCACGTACAAGATGATATTATTAAGTTAATTTAAGTCAACAAGTGCCGGTCGTTTTTTTGAACGCGAGGGGAAACAAAAAAGGGACGAGAGAGAATCAGGATCTGTCTTATTCTCCACCCGTTACGGGGATGGTCTTCTTGCGGAAGTCCATTTATACATAAATGTTTACAAATCTTGCGTCAGACGAACAAAAACCATGCAGGGAGAAGTGTTTAAATTCTGATCGGTTTCGCCGGAGCCCTGTCGTCTGGGTTCAGCGAGAAACGGGAGCGAGATGAAACGTCGCGACCTGCTCTCTTCGTGCCGTCATGATATTTCCAGTTGTAAATACATTTTAGGCAAATAAAAATGAAACAACAACAACACCGAGAAACACGAGGAATCTGTTTTGGTAACATCTACGAACGAATGTAAGAAGCAAGAGAGCAATTTAAATAAACGGTGCTACCGTGTTTGGAATTGTTGCTTTCTCTTTTGAACTTTTATCGATTTCGACCTCGAAACGAAAGAGCGACTTTTCTCAGATTCACGGTCGAGGTGCATATGTGAATCGATTGGGTCATTCGTGAGATCCCATCTCCGACTCAGCGAGAACGAAATGTTTTGCATCAATTCTTCAAGAGTCTCGAATCCCGACTAGTAATGCCGATCCATGGGTTCAAAATCGGAGTTCGTAGAAAGATATCTTGTAGCGTCACCGCCATCCAACCTTAACATCGAGAATTCCAAAATTTTGAATGCTAACCGTTTGCCGGATCGATCTGAATCGATCCCTATCCAGAGCCGCCTATGGCCTCTCGCGCTCGAATTCGTCCTGATTCGCGAACTCGACCCAATCTGTGAGCATATAGATTCGAAGCTCCTGATATCTAGAGAGTGGCTAGTAGCTATGCCTCTGACTGATCCTAGTCAGGGTCTCTTGCTGTGGTGTTTGATTGTATTTCAATCGGGACCACATTGAATTAACTCACGCGGAGTTGGTGAGCCGCCGCACATCTCGAGGCAACCGATAAACAGTCAACATGACCGACTTGGATTTTGGCTAAGGCATTGACTCTAAGCACAATCGATTGGTTCCGGTGTTTGTGCCGAGGCTGCTGGATAGAATTCATTGATCGGATTGAGCACGCGTGAGCATTTCGAAGCGATGTCGAGCTCATGTTGCATCGAACGAATATCTCCATCCGGAACATTGATAAATCGACACTACTCACGTTTCTGGCGAGAGCTCCGATCAGATTCTGAGTTTCGCTTGAGCTCATTTGCATGATATCTGCTGTTTTCTCGAAGTGTGATGATGTTCTCGATCCACGCTGACTTTCAGATACTTCGGAATCATATGACCACGAGATGAAACCTTCGGGGCTCGATTTCCCACGACCGAATTGGAAACACGACGCCTCTTTGGGGAACCGCGCGTCGTGATCGCTGAAACACCTTCGATCCGGATGCCGAATCGTATGGCTCATTCCGAACGAGTTTCCCCCGAGATGGGCATTTCGTGGTCAACTTCCATCCAAACATGAGGAAGGGATCCTCCCATGTCAGTTCACTATAGGGAAGAACCTGAGTTCTTCCCCATTTTGAGAGCTTGCTACACATTCGAGAGGAAAACTTGTGGAATAGCAACTTCGATTGATCTTCCGACCCCGAAATCTGAAGCCGGACTCGTAAATTGCTTTTAAACTCAGGAATCGCTCCTTGTCAGCGGAATATCTTCCTAAATTATGGAATTTGAACCGAGCTGTCGGATTGTAATTCATCTGATTCTAGGTGGAACACACATCCGCTGTTTCCATGGTCATTCTCTGGTCACCCGCACGTGGTTTCTACTTCAACCTTGAGGTTATCAACCTCTCGGTTCTTCGGCTGGCAACTTCAAGAGCTTGCTTGTCGAGCGTAGAAACAAACACGAGAGAAATTTCGTAAGAAAAATCGCTAATTTCTGGGATACATAGCTCGCGGACCTCCATGCACCCTTATTGCATAGTTTCCACTGAGGGATCTGATCACGATTTCCGCGACAACTACTCCGGCAAGCAAGCCTTGAGCTGAACATCGAGGGACTGTTGCGCAATCGTCAGTTCGGTGCGTTTCAAATCGAGAACTTTTCGAGGCTCCCGATAACGTCGCCAGGGAGTTGCTGCGGGTTTGCCATGCGTACCCTCGTGGTTCGAAGCAAAAACTTAGCACGGCCTTGGAGTCGGCGAGTTTGACCAGCTGCCGACAACATCGACGACTATGAGGAAACGAAGTCCATTAGCGCGGCTTCAGTCTTCAGGAACGCTCTGGTAAAGAATGCGCCAAGCTCGACCGAAGTGAACCATTGTCCATATAGAGAGAGGGAGAGGCTCAAGATCTGTATCCTGTGATATCAAAGCTCAAACGGCGTGATGTCCTCAACGCCGTGAGAGCCCCAGGGAGCCGACACGTTCTCCCGAAGTGAGCATGACCATGGATATAGTGACGTTGATCTCAATAGCTGTGACTCTTTTCCATCCGAGCAGTAAGTAGAGCTCCAGCAACCGTATTTTCGGAGTCTCGACCCCCACCCCTTGACTGATAGCTCTTTGTGGGGTCTTCCGTGGTATGACGAATGGTTGACTCCGTTTTCAGCTTGTGGAAACTACAAAGGCATATTCTATGGAAGGGACTGGGGCTACGAACAGAGCATAGCTCCGAAAGTGTGGCAGAGTAAATTTCCTGCGTGTGCGGGATCGCGGCAGTCGCCTATCAACATCGATCTATCGCACGTAGTGGTAAACTCATCTCTCGGAAGGATACTACTGCATGGATTCAAAGACAAACGCGTCTATAACGTCAAGAATATCGGGTCGACAGTGCTTTTGCTGCCCATAGTAACCGACCCGCCCATTGGACTCGTGAATGGAGAAGACAGGTGAGTTGGAAAGTGCTTTCAACTATCTGAAAGGATCTCTGTCCTCCTTCGCCTCCTGCGTGGGTTGTCAACCTTTTCTTGAGGCCGAACTTGGCTCTGTTGGGAGCTCCAAGTTCCCGGACTATCTCTCGAAATCAAGGACGCGGATTAGGATCCCATGGAGTGTGTTATCAAACGATCAGCCGAGTCCTCATGCTCATGAAGTTTTCAAAAAGTTTCCTCCTAGCGAAAAAGAGACCTCGCGATTTCCCGTTTTTCCGGAGTATTTCTAGCGAACCCTCATCGGAAATCCCCAGCGCAGTATGCTGACGTCAGCGGCGACCACGAGCTGTTTGTCTCAGGTTTCAGGAGATGCGTGGTCAGAGATAGTTTGCGAAGATGGTTTTGTCAATCGGTTCTCCGACCGACAGCTCCGTCACGCACTCACGTTTTCGTTCTCACTACTGCAGATACCACTTGCACAGTGTTCACTTTCATTGGACTTCTGAACATGCTATCAACGGACAGTATTACTCACTTGAATGCCATATGCTGATGTACAATGAGAAGTATGCGGATCTCTACCAAGCCTTCGAGTATCCTGACGGTCTCGAGGTCGTGTCAACCCTTTTTGCGGTGAGGACCACTGACTTTTTTGACGTGGAACATGAAACGACACCTCTGTGATTGACTGAATATTGCGGGCTCGCTCTAGCGATTGCGCAGGAACAGTTGTGCAGAATCGTTTCTCAACAGCTTTCGCCCTATTCGAACAATCCGAGACTGGCAGTGCTAACCGACGCCGTTGCTCATATTTTGGAACCTGAATTTTCTATCAACGTCACAATGGCGCTCGAAGATATACTCCCCAATCACATCTCGGCCTATTTTCGGTATTATGGCTCGCTGACGGTCCCACCGTGTGACGAGGTTTGTCATCCCATCGACCTTCCGCCCCGAATCATACCGAATTTGCCCCTTTCGGCAAAATGAACATGCAGCTCATCAAGTCCTGCCAGTTTCATCCATTGTCAGATCGTTACCTGGACGCTGTTCTATCCGCCAACATACATCGGCCCGAATCAGCTGAGGCTTTTCCGTTATCTGCATCGTTTGTCGCTGAACGACAAACTTGACAGCTGGAAGAAACTCGACAACATAAGGCCGCTGCAGCCATTGAACGATCGGGCGGTGCAGGTGAGTAAAGAGATCCATCCCGGCTCCGTATGTGGTGACAGCTTATCATACTCCTGTAGACCGATCCTGCTTTCGGACGCAGCATGTGCGAGCTTTACATCGATGTTATATGTTCCAGATGTACACTACGAGTAATTACTCGCCTTTATACGCAGCCGGTTGACTTTCGGAAATCGATGGGACACAATCTCTTCTCTCAGTACTTCCAATTGTTCATATAGAGGAAGAATCTATATAAATAAAAGTCAAAACGCTGTCTGTTTGTCTGTCAGTCTGTTTGTCTGTTCGCGATAGACTCGGAAACCAAGCTTGAACGAGCCCGGAGCCAGAGTGTTTCGTGTAGAGGACCCATCCGTGACGGACATAGGGTACCCACCTCCCCTCCCCTCCCCCACCCTCCCCCCTCATCCCTCCTAAAACAACAGCCACTAGCCTATCTCTGATAGGAATCTCTCTCGCTGCAGCCCCTCAATGGAGACGATTACGGGACTCATCTGACCATACACTCGGGAGTCCATGGAAGAATTCTGGGTCATACTGGGTCAGGTCATACTTCCTTGAGCGTATGAGGCAATTTCGAGGTCGGTCTAATCATACTTTCGGGAGTCTATGGGGCGATTCTGGGGTCAGACTGATCACACATCCTGAAACCGATGGAGGCGTTCCAGGGGCAGTCTGATCATGCTTTCTGGAACCCGTGGCAGTGATTCTGGGTCGGTCTGACTATACTTCTGGAAGTCTATGGCAGTACAGGACGGGCATTTTGAAGTCGTTCATATGATACTTTTTTGAGACCATGGGGCGAACCCGGGTCCGTCATAATCATCCTTTTTGGAACCCGCGGATGCGATTCCGGGGTAGGTCACAGGTTTTAGAGTCCATGGAGGTAATTCCGGGGTCGGTTTGACCATACTATTGGGAGTCTATAAGGGTATTTGAGGGCCAATCAGAACATACTTTCCGGGGTCGGTGTGATCATACTTTTTTGAGTCCATGCGGCGATTCCGTAGTGCCTTTGATCATACTTTCAGGAATCTACATGACGTGATCTACATGATTCCGGAGTCGGTTTTTCGGAGTCGTTCAAATGATACGTTTCTGAGTCCATGGGGAGAGATTCTCTCCATGGGGAGTCTATAGGATTTCCGGAGTCTATGGGGCCATCTCGAGGCCACTCAGACCCTACTCCTCTGAGTCCATGGGGCGATATCGTGCTCGCTCTGATCTGGAACCTATGGAGTTGATCCCGGGGTCGGTCTGACCTTAATTTCGAGAGTCTATGAAGGTATCCGTGGGTCTGTCAGATAATACTTTTTTGAGTCCATGGGGAGATTGTGAGCCTTTCTGATCATACTTTTTGAGACCTATAGATGTAATTCCAGGGTAGGTCTGAGCATACTTTTCTAAAGTTATGGGGGGGATTCCGGGGTCGGTCAGATCATACTTTTTGGAATCTTCAGAGGCGACTACGAAGCCGGTCTGATCATAGATTTCGAAGTCCATAAAGATGATATCGGGGTCGGTCTCGCCATGTTTTGGGAGTGTTTGAGAGGAAAAGGCGGGGATTTCGGGGTCGGTCAGATGATACTTTTTGGAGTCCAGGGGGGGATTTCGGGGCCTTTCTAATCGTACTTTTTGAAACCCATAGAAGCGATTCCGGGTTACGTCTGATCATACTTTCCCAAGCTTATGACAATGATTCCGGAGTCGGTCTGATTATACTCTTTGGATTCTATGAAGGTATCTCGGGATCAGTCGGATAATGCTTTTTTGAGTCCATGGGGAGATCTTGGGCCTTTCTTATCATGCTTTTTAGAACCTATAAAAGCGATTCGTGAAAAGGTCCGATAGTATTTTCCTAAGCCATAAATTCCTATGGGGATGATGTCAGGGTCGGTCTGATGAGCCAATGCTGCGCTCGCAAAGTGATATTCGGACTTCTGAAATCAATATCGATTGCCCCTTGGAGTGACACGTTGAAGAAAAAAAACCGTCTACGTCACGTAGTCCACTGTATGCTCTTCAAACCACCCAAAATTATTGTCGCGAAATTCACATCCGACCTCTCCTTTGTCTCTCGCAGTCTTCACTGGCAGCGCAGGGAACGCAAAAAGGCCGCTCGGAGGCCGGGCAGCGTAGTCGGCCGAAGGCCGGCTAGTCTCAAATAAATCCGATAAGGTTCCCAAAGAGTACCATCTCTCCCGTTTCCTGGAAACTCGAACTTGCATTGGAGGAGTTAGTATCGGGGAGCTCCGAGGGGCACGTTAGCTTGTCATTTCAACACCAATCGAAGTTTCAACCAAAACAAGATTCCCGAAGTTCTGGGACAGAAGTCGAACTGGATTTCTTCCAAAGTTTTCCCCGATACCAACCGACATCCAACGGTGCAAAACGCCGGAATCACCCCGGAGCTGGCTCGATCAGGAACTCGGAGCGTTCCCCTCAGGAATCTCCGGAACCGGTGCTTCGCGCGGTTCCAATCATCCTTTGGACGGATGAGAACTGACAGGAAGTCTTCTTCATGTCCTTCAAAAGTGAATCATTCTTTGGGACACTGTTTTTGGCTGAAAAGAGTCACTCGTGAGCAGAAACGCAACGTTTCTTTAACTGAAGAAGCCACTGTATATCATTCTTAGAAGACTCTTCGTACTCTTACCACGGAGGGTTCTCATCCGCATCAACCCTCTTGACACCATCCCATAGCCCATCGCCTCCATCTCGGCGCCGGAGCGCCGTGGATTTCACTCATAGAGCATGGTCTGATCTCTCTCCAAATGATGGCAAGTGAGACGAATTTCATGAGTCTCCGTAGAAAATTGAGACATCCCAATGGACTGAACAAGTTGAGCTGAATTTCTCGTGTACATTTGTGAGAACTGTCAATGGTCGGAGGCGCCTGTTTTGTACTGCGCATGCGTCGCCGCAGCGTCAACGGAAAGGCGACGTCGTGAGCAAGGTTGAATCCATCTGATGGCTCGCGATGTTTCTCTAGTCGGTGCGTTCTAGAGCTAGTACCGCTCGGTCCACGTTAGCCAGCGCGAAGATGTCCGGGGTTTTCAGCAAAATGCGTGCAATCTTCCGGCGGCGGCCGTTGCTCGCGAACACTGCCACCTACACAACGATGATCTGTACAGCGGAGATAACTCAACAGGCTATTCTGAAACGGTATGAGCCGGAGAGGAAATTCGACTTCTCTGTCGTCGCGAGGTAAGTTAATTTTCCGATCATCCCGGTCCCAAACAAATTCAACGACTGTGGATCTTCTCAACGATAGGGACATATTAATCATGTCACAATCTACTCTCTGGTGATGCGCGCAATCGCTCCTGTTGGCCCACATTCAGATCAACAGCGAGGTACTGCTTACGACTAGCGATTGCGTCCCGAAAATTGGAGTTGGCGAAAGCTTGGAATTTCACTTCTCGTTTTGATAAAGCCGACGATTGACATTCCGGAGCTGATACACAATGCTGCTTTTGAGTTCCCGAATCGGGGCAGGTGACGCGTGTCCTGGGACCATCCCCGATCTCACGCTTCGGATATCTTTTCCCGATTGGTTTTCTGTCTGGCGGCCAAATTCCAGGATGTTCAATTGTTTTGAAGTTTTTTCGAAAACTCCAAAAGCAACGCGGCAATTGAAGCCAAATATCGATGAAAACAAACGAAACTTTCAGATACGCATTGATCGGCACGTGTATTTATGGACCATCATTATTCTATTTCTACCGGGCGCTCGATAAAGCACTGCCCGCTACGACGGTCGCCGTATCGCTCCAGAAAGCTCTCATCGACCAGGCAGTCCTCTCATCCACACTGCTGGTCGCTTTCTACACAGGTAATAAACGAGGGCGATGACCACAACGATTTGATCAAAACCTCAATGAAATCACCAGAGACCGCTAACGAGAATCGATTTCTGTTGCAGCCATGAGCGTCCTGGAAGGGAAGGAAGATATTTTCGCTGAAATGAAATCCAAATGGTGGCCCACCTACAAAGTGAGCGCTCTTTTCTGTCTGACTGAGACCGATCGGTGTTTTCCAGCAGTAGTTTGTGATTGATGGATTCTGCGAAATAGAATTGCAGTTGACAAATGTAGTCAATGCAAATCCATCGACACGCTCTGATTCCTATTCCAATCGTACGGACGCGCCGTTGTCCTCGCGCTTTCTCACACACTTCCTCCTCTTACAGCTCTCCTGCCTTTTCTGGATACCGGTACAATGCTGCAATTTCCTCTTCATGCCCCCAGCCGCCCGGGTGGTCACCGTCGGGGCCTGTTCGTTCATCTGGGTGAACATTCTATGCGTATGCAAGAGAAACGTGAGTTGACCACCGACCGCCTCTCGGTTTCTTGCCTCCGAATCCGTCTGGCAACCACCGCTACGGTTCGCGAATAGCGCTAATAGCCCTTCTGAGTCCTTTACGACCGGCAACCACGTGGGATTTTGGTTCCTTATGACCACGTTCTCCGCTGAAGAAGCAGAAAGAATAACCGAGCTCGAGACGAAACACTGGAAGGTCGCTTGCTATCATGGCAACGTCCACTGTAGCTCCCAATTCCAACAATGTCATCATGACTGAAAAATTTGCGAATTTCGTTCCAGACGAGTGTTCCTGGTGCCGAGGAACATGCAAAAGCTTTGGATACAGTGTCTCATACCGTCAAAGCTCCATGAAGTACGACGGAGGAGAATTCTCCGGGTCGGGATTGATGTGTATACGCAAGTCAGGGGATAAGTCAGCTCAAATACGTGGACGATCCCGGTCGGAGGGTTAGCTCGAGTCAACCCTGAAGCAGACTCCCTGATTAACAATGAGAGGCCTCGAGATTCAGCTGCGCTGTCCAATGCAGGTCCGGAATAGGGCACCGAAACTGCCGTTGTGGAGTCTCCAGCCGAAAAACGCTCAAACTTCGCCTATAGGTTATTCAATCGACCATCCGCCAGTCAAAAAGCCAACTCAAGGAAACGCAAGGGAGGGACTGGACATACATTTCCAATGATTACCATATTTTGGAGGCGACGAGCTGTTGTCCCGGCTTATGTTGTGGTCTCACCGAGAATTTGTTTGGTATGACAACTGCTCTGTCTCTCTCTCTTTCTCTCTCACTCGCTGTTAATCCATGGACTCTGGGAGGTTGTTGTATTGTTGGCGCGGAGAAGTTGTCAAATAAAATCATCGATGTTTTTGGTTACGTTTCTAATGCGGATTGTGTTAGCCTCAACGATTTCAGGGTCAAAGCGAGCGATTCCTAGCCTTGGAATTCATTCCCTCGCCAAAAGTATGGCTCGTCGCGTCCGGAATCTGTCTTCTTCTGAGCTCAGCCAAAGAGATACCTCTTTGCCAGGTCTGGTACAAGCGGGAATCTTACGTAGTTGAAGGTAAGGTTCATCGAGATGAATAGCGAACGCTGCTGATTGTGAGATGTGGTGTGCTATCGCGAGTGCGCCTCTTTAACTGGCAATATAGCCATCGGATAACCTCCGTTGAGTCACGAGGAT
The DNA here is from genome assembly GCA_028455905.1 of Neoseiulus californicus. NCBI lineage: Eukaryota > Metazoa > Arthropoda > Arachnida > Mesostigmata > Phytoseiidae > Neoseiulus > Neoseiulus californicus. Next base: position 9,733,181 of record JAMQGS010000006.1, on the reverse strand, counting down.
GCAACAAGGCATCGCTATGAATAGTCATTGATAACCAAGGAAGAGGATACTTCCCCTGTTTGATGTCCTTGGTACCGCATTCATCAACGGGGCTCGTCTGTCGTCGAAAGTATAACACTCTCGCGAGAGGCCCTCCGGAGCAACTGTAAACTCTTGGCATATCTTGCGGACCAGTCGGTAATCCGAATATAATGTGTGAATTTCGGAATCACACGTTCCCCCTACTGGAATCGGGAAGTTCAACCACTGATTCCAGCGATTCCTCAATTAAACGGTGCCATCCCATCATCATTCTCTTCTTTAGCGATCGGTAACGAGCAACAGAACAGCTCCAACCACGAGCACCTATCTCAGCTCAGTTTTGATACGGTTGAACTCGGGCTCGCTGGTGTTTCTCACCGGTCACGTGATGCTATCTCTTGCAGACCGATAAAGTCTGTTTGACGGCCAGTTCGGATAAACCACCGAAGCTAGGTCAAATATTGATTCCTTCGAGTTCTGAATCGCGGCTTCTGATGCGGGAAGGATGGAGGGACGGATCAAGGATATGGAGGGTGCCCAGTGCACCAGAATTTCCGGAATTTCGCCTTTGTCAATTGATCCAGATCACTACGTAGCAGTTCGTCAATTTATTTTTTCTTCGATTTATGAATGTCATCGGTGGAGTTTGCTCGGTGAACGGATTCGGGACGGAACCGAAAATTCGCGAAGATCCTGGGGTTGTTTTCGGTGGAATTCGGCCCTTCCCGCCGGAGTTCAGCTTCACCTTTTGGAATTTGGGTCCTCCAGTCTTGTTGACGATTTCTGCAAAACATCATACGGATCGACAGTGCAAGGAAAACGTTCGGAATCGGAGGAACGTCATTTTGGCAGTGCTGCTGATGCTGTTGCTACCGGTGCTCATTCCGCTGTGGCTGGTGGTGGTTCTGGAGCCGGCGGTTGGTAAAGTTGGCGTCGAGCAAGCCTATGGCAAAGTCCCTCTGGCGGTCGCGGCAAGGCGTCGGCGAGTGGAATAGCGAGGGTTGTGGAGCCGGGGTCTGTGTCGGGGCAGAGGCAGCAGCCGCGGCAAGGGCCCGTTCAGTTAGTCCCGGTCGAAAGCGGTTAGCGGAGGTCACGCGGCTGCCGTGCAAGTGTGTGCTCAGTGTACCTCCTGTGCTGGTGTCAAACTGTCGCCGTCCGTGTTATAGAGCGTCTCCGTACTCCGTCTCTCTACTTCACCTCGTCGTGTAATTCTTGCGTGACGGACGCTTCGGTAGGTTTTGACGTTAATTCTCTCCTTAGCTCAAGTGTCTCTCCTCCAGTGAAGCTAGTTGGTGGTGGTGGTGATGACGACGAGGACGAAGATCGCGATAGGAGGTGCCGTTTCCGACCACCTGTGGATGTGGCTCCAGCCTCGAGTGGAGTTCGGTCGCAGATGGCAGTAGCGGTGTTTCAGTGGCCGGGATTTGGGGTCAACGGTTCGCAGACGGCGCGTAGCGAACTCTCCGCCGCGGGTCCGGGTTTTCTGTCGAGTTCCCGTGACCTCATCTGGAAGTTCGACCCGATGACAGCGAGGTGTGACAGCCTTTGAGCCACCCCCGATCGATATCGACAAGAACCTACTCCCGACTTTCGGTCGGCCACGGTGTCTGTGTCCGACCAGTGATCAAACAACGGAACACAGGTGGGTGACTTCAAAGCAAGTCTGCTCTGTTGCTGCTGCTGCTGCTGCTGCCAGCTCTGACGGCTGTGAGCTGCTGAACGACTGATGGCAACGTAGCCAGCCAGCAAGCCGGCCGGCCGGCTACAAGAGCTTCGGGACGCTGACCCAGCATCGTTGCTCCCGAGACTCCAGAAACCAAACGAAGGAGCTTTCTTGTGTTGTGTGTGAGTGACTGACTGTTCTTCTGTGAGACGTTGCAGTGACGTTCATTGTTGCTTTAAGGAGTTTGCGCAGCTCAGGTCGATTCCGTTTGCCATTTTTCTCGGCTGCCTCAAATTGGTCTAACAGTACGGTCGGCATGGTTATACTTGAACCTAGAGATGCTCTCGAGACCGTACGGCGCCGAGGGATCCGGCGCCATAATCGCAAACTTTTGCGTGACGATGTCAATCGCCCTAAGTATCACTCGGACGGAAGTTTTCCGGCCTGAAGCGCCGGACGAAGCTCGAAGTCACCTTATAACAGATTATCTCGGGCGGTTGTAGGTCATAATCATATCACGAGTTCTCAGGAGCTCACAAGATACAAGGAAATCTCTGGAAATAGGGCATTATCGATCCTTGTTCCGCGATTCTCGCCTTTCGGTTCTTTTCTGGAAGTTCTTCGCGAAGATCCTCAACGATCGCCATTGCCTGCGGATGAAGTCCAGCGACCTCCGTTACGCCCTATTCTGCTCGCCAGGTGGAATCGACGCCTACGTTTGCGCCTACTCATCTGAAGCTGGCAGTACAAGCAACCAAGCAGTGATTCTGCTAACTATATCAATCAAACGGGGAACAATGAGTCGTTCACAGCGGACGGATATTGGGAGCGGTCGGCAGAGAAGTCCCCCCGAAAATCGCAAAAGTCCAGAATCTTTCACAAATTCCAGAATTCTCGAGGAAGAATCCGGGGGCAAGTTACCCCCAAAGCGAAAAAAATTGGAAAACACAACCGTGGTGGCACAAATGGCATACGCATGCAGTTTTGCGGAATTCGTCGCGTGATTCGGTGGGAGAGGATTGAGCGTCACGTGGAATGACGCAAAGATACTGAGCGGATGCGTGAAATCGGCCCTGCCACACACTCGCGCTTCTCGCGATCCTGACCCACAGAAAAACCGGCCGACCGCCCGCTCGCCGAGCAACACTGCGTAGCTATCAGGCAGGAACTTTTCAGAAGTTACTGAAGGCGTTTTCTGTGCTCCCATCTTTTCCGGCGGCTCATCGTCGCGGAGTTGAGTGTGCCTCGTTTCGCACTTGTCAGAAGTGCTCATTTTTCGAATGTTTGCGAAAAATTCTCCTCCTTCACTGACTTTGAAGGAGAAAAAGCTTTGGGATTGATTGGGTCTGGAATGGGGAGGTCGAAAATTGGATTGGGTGCCGAGCTAAGTCGCTGAAGACTAACTGTACGAACTTCTTTCGGAAAAAAAAACTACTTGGCCCGAGCCGAAATAGAGCAAGAGCTTCGTGACCACGTTCTTCCGGCCACCACTTCCCGAAGAACAGTTTGGTCATTCAGAGTGGTGAGCCTCGGCGCGCGGTCAGTTGCAAGAACTCATCCTGAAATCCCTGGAAACCAATGGAAGAGTTGTTCCGGAGGGATTGGCCGACACCGTCAATGAAATCCAAGAGTTCAATGGCCTCGGGGGTCAGGCTAATTTCTTCTCAGACCATCGATTCGCGCCTTGGCTTGCTCATAGCGGCCGTGATATCTATCGGAGCGCCGATATCAAGATACTTGATCGTCTAACGGGGATCGCAAGTTCGTTGTTTGTTGCGTTGTGACGCGTTGGGTCCGAATGATCCACGGTTCACTGTGGCGTAACACGCGCCCTCAGTACATCGGAGGACCGGTTCTCTTCTTCAGCAAGCCCGTCCATCCCACTGCTTTCATATTAGATCCTTGGATGTTTATGATAAAACCCATCCTGAACTTTGTCGGGTCGAACACGTGGCTTTGTGATGACCCCTGCGCGGCCCACGTGTAGAAATCTGGGGAATCGTATCTCGAGAGTCCTCGTGGAACATCTCCTCTCCGGAAGGAGAAGCCAAGAGGAGAACTCGCTTACTTCGCCATGGTCTTGATCATTCTTCACTAATTCGATCTCCGAGGACGAACATCGCTGTAAAGGGTAGAATGATCTGGCAGAGAATCCGGAATCACTGGATCATGGTATTCCGGATGCCTCGTTCCCCCAGACTACATTTTCGCAAAAACGCGAAGGTTGCGGGAAACGATTCGTGTGCGAAATCGGGGAAGATACTGGTGCAGAACCTCACACCATGAGTTACTATGAGTTTCCTGCGCGACAGAAGCAGCCAACGAGCACTCGAACAAAGGCTGACGAGAGCCGTACGAGGACAACCCTCGGAGGACGCTTTGTCCTGATTTCTCTGACAAGAACCTTGGCCTCCAATGAGAGATCTTGCATCGATATTCTCACATTTCTTCCGCCTCGAGCGGATGAAGAGGTCTGTTCCCTTGGAGGGGGGGGGGTGGTTGAGGAGATTTTTCAGGGAGCTACCTTGACTCCTGAGTGGTTTCTTGACGGTCCGTGGGTGGTATGGAAGGTGAGAAGTGTACTACAGGCACTCACTGCGTGGGTGAGTGCAAAATTGTCGAAGCTTGGCGCGCGGCCCGTTCTCGCTGGAGCTATACGCCCAGCGTGTTCTCCAGAAGTCGATTTTCGTCGGCTGCACCATCATCATCATCGTCGTAGTTGTGGCAGCCAAAGTGGCTGGCTGGATGGCGGTGGTGGTGGTGGTGATGGCCTGGTTCGTCCTGTGCCAGGGAGTCTTGGTGGTGCGCAATGCTCAGGCTGACTCGGCGCCAGCGCTCGAGGGAACGCCGTGACCCTGATTCGGTGTTCTGAAGGGCCACGCGTCGGTTCTGTGTGGTCTGTCTGGCGCATCTCCGCCGCAGCTCTTGGCCGGAGCAACTCATGGCCCGCGTTCCGAACACTTCGGCAACGGGTCGCTCGGCAACGCTGTTACAAACTGGGTTGCCGCCGAGAAGCGGACATTGACGTTACCCCAACCAAATGCCTAACAGATGTTTCAAGAGCAGATAGTCGGATTGGGAGAAGCCTCAACGGCCGCGCATGAACGATGACGGACGCAAAGATCTATGGAGCGGTATACAACGAAAGATAATTTGATAAGCAAGGCATTCCAAGTTTACTTTTTATTGAATCTGGAATTCAATGCACGGCACCTCGTATCAAGCTGTGAAGGCTACCTGGGACGGATAGACGAGATGCATGCACTTATACGCAAGCACAATGTGCATTAGAGAGAGTATCCCTCTGAGCACGACAAGCATTAGTGTTCATCCGAGCACGATATGTATCCCGATACTTTGATCCTGAGTGATTTTCCAGGCTCACCGTTTTGATGCGAAAGCGTCTCTGTTTAGGGGACAGAATGCTTGTACGTCGTCATTCATGATCACTTTATTCATTTTGTAATAAAGCAACACCCTCAAACGGCGTACACGTTGCATAGAATGTGTTCCGGTTTCCGTTTTATTCGGTGAGGAAGGGGCGCTCAGCAAACCGGTTTTCAGCAAACTGAGCAAGACCAGGAGCCCGATCAGACATATCACATACTGCGTGTGCAGGACGTCCAATCCTTGGAAAATTCAACCAGGACTCACAGAATTCCGGCGCTGTAAAGGAAAAATCGATCAGCAGCATGATGACGAACATGGCGTTGTGCATTTCTATCAAGTTCGGGCCCCCCAGGTTACGGAGTGACTCCTGACAAAACCACGACGGAACAAGCGGATTTCACATCGAAAACCGAAATTAAGAGTTTCTCCCATGGAGTCACCACCAGAACAACGAAGTCCAGACTGTACGGTTTCACACCCACCGCATCAAAGTGACACGGTCGGTGGTAATCGTCCGAAGACACGAAGTAAGGAGCCTGGAAGTCCACCTATGGGGATTACGAAACCACACAGAAAGAGATCTCTTGCTTTCGTAGCGCCGAATTTCGCTCCTCGAGCAGAGACAGAACATTCGAGATCATCGAATTTACCGTCTTTCCCATTGAGGAATTGGACAGTTGACGCTGTCAGCGCGCTTTCGCGCAACCCCCGACTCTAGTGTACCCTTACTACCTCTGATAATTTTTCCTAGCCCCCGGATTCCTTGGTAATCCTCGAGACTCCTGGAAAGACCTGAGAGGCCCTGGGAGTCCCTCGAAACCCTTGAGAGCCTCGGAAGAATCCTCCGAGCTGTCGAATGGTTCTTCCCCGCTGCTAGTGGTCAAAGTCAGAGTGAAGGAAGGCCGCAATCGCAAACCCGCTGTACAAGAGCAGCGGCCACGAAGACGATGACGACAAAAATGACGGCCAGTTGGAATTGTTGTTGAGAGATGAAGTTCCTCGTGATGGCGAACGCGGCCGTTCGATTCGCTCGGGATTGACCCAGTAGACAGACTAGCGATGGTAAGCGATGATGGCCGCCGCCAGGCGGCTCCGTTCGTTCTTGCTTGGCCGACTGGCAAGCGAAGACGCTACACCGAGTGAAGACTAGACCATGGACGGTTGTTAGACACCGACTAGCGCGCGGCAGGCAGGCAGGCAGGCAAGCAGGCCGCTCGGCCGGTCGCGAGGCAAGCAGGCGAGCGAGCGGACGGCTTCGATGACACACTTACTCACAACATTCCACGGCGCTCCATTGAGACTAGTCTTCCGATAATGAATACCGCCAATCAATCCGATTCATTCTTGACTTTCGTCCCTAGCTACCTTCCGTGCGGATTTGCGAACGGGTTCGCAAATTTCGAATCATCATCGCTGCGTAGCTCGGTCGATGTAAATTATTAGTGCCACCACCGCGGTAACGGTACTTAGCCGGAGAGGTCGTAGACCTCAACCGTTATGTCCGACGGAGACATCAGAGGGTAGATTCCGCTCCTGCGCGCCCCGGGCTCAGCAGATACAACGTGACGTGGCGCCTGAAACAGAAATTCACTCGTGGATTGAATGAGCGTTTTTAAATTGATGAAGTCTTGCTTCACGGAATCAGTGTCATTTAACAAGACTTCGCCAGTTCGGAAGAGCGAGCTAAAACGGCATCAGGCTCGGTTTTCGGAACGGGCCGCCATGGAAAAAAAAACGTGATTTTCTTCACGACGACGCTCGATGCCATTATCGACGCAGTGACCACTGAAAATTCAGTCGTGCGAGAATTTAACGAAAACCTCTCGATTGAACCCGAGATTTCGAACCGGGTTCGTCCGGTTTCGGCAACTGAGGTTTTTCGGAATTCGTTAGCGCAAGGGGACGCTGCTTATTGAGCAGCATCATCATCATCATCGAAAATCGTAGCAGAACTTTGTCGGCAGCACGAAATTTTTTTCGGAAATGAATGTTCTTCCGAAATCTTTGGGGTGAAACATCCGCAGAGCTGGTCGTATTCCACCCGTCTGGACGGAGCGCTGCGATCGAGAATGCGCGAACAAAGAGATTTCGTCGAAAAGCATCATAATTCGATGAAGAAATCACTTTTGAACGAAAACCACGTTCGCGGGCAGAATTTTCGCCCACAGAAGCGGATCGAGAAATTCCGTCAGTCCACAGCGTCGTCAACGACCGGAGCTGCGTACCAGTATCGCCATTGATCATGGCCCATTTTACAGCCGTGCGCTGCGGAACCACTTCGCATTCTCGGAATGAGTTTTGTGTCATGGTATTCTGTTTTCTCCCGAAAGATATCGCGGTAGTCACTCGCGCAGTGCTAAATACAGACGGCTTCGTGCGAAATTTCGCCTCGATCCGTCGCTATATTCCAACTCGAGTTCTTGTCATTTCTCATGGCATGTCACCAACTTCTGCATCGAATGACAGCTAGTGTCATTAAGGCTCGAAAGAGGTTCAGGTGCGAGGATCGGAGGCCTTTTGGGCTCATTTTTCCTTCGGAGAGAATTCCTCAAGTCTCGATCGGAAACTTCCAGCTCTGGAACCCTCGAATCGGTGGCGTTTCGTTGACGAAGTGGGCCTGTCCACATAGGCCGTTCTTTTGGAAACCTCGCGAACATGTCCCTCGACAGACAGATGGGCGGACGGGCAGGCAGGCAGGCAGGCCCGTCGGTTGTTGGAAGATGTGAACCTAGAAGAAGTCAATGAGCGCAGGCGAGAGCGGAGCTTGCTTCGTTGGATAATGACGCGTGTTTCCTGGTGCATCGTGAAAGCAATTGGCCAAAGAGCGTTTCAAGATTCGCCACCGGCACAACTGTTAATCTTCAGAGATACTCAGCACGACCGGCAACGACTCGCTCGTAAACGAGTCTTGGTGTCACCAACTCTGATAGCATCATAGGGTCGCTTCTTATATCGCGCGCAGTGCTCAACCAAACAAGCGACCGGTGGGAGTCTCTCTGTTCGCCTGTCTGTCGGTCGGTCGGTCGGCTTGCACCAGCCGTGACGGGAGAATATCCAACGGGGTCAACTCATTTCGAGATGCTCGCAGACTCATCATAAGAAACCCAGCCCACACGAGTCTGATCAAGAGCTCCGATACATGGCGGTCGCTCGAGTCAGCTGTCGACTCTAATTCGCGAGCTCTACGTTTCGTCGGGATTTTTCGAGCGTCTTCAAAAAAAACCACCGACCCTCTACTTCTCAGCCTCGAGAGCATCATCTCCCACAAAGTCCGCGGACTGGCCCACGAGCCCCGTGCCGTCGAGAACAAAATTGGGTCTCCGCAAAAAGCAGTGGCGATTTTTGCTATTCTCGATACTCGGTCTCGTCTCAGTTTATATTAATGCAGCCCCCTCAGGTTTCCAGAGAGCTTTTTCGAAATTGACTGTCTCGAAAAACGATAGTTCGCTCATGATCTCTCTCGTTTTCAGGTCTGTATGTTTGGCTTCATCCAGTGTGGATAACTCGTCGTGAGGTAGTCGTCGTCGTCTGTATTCGCTCCTCGTCAACCTCATCCAGCTTCAACCTGCCCGAAAACGAGGAAAGCTTTGATATGAGGTCTCCACAGCAGACCCCAATCACCCAAGAGGCTATCGGGTGAGTTCAACCGTCCGGTGTTTCCGATGAGTCCCACAGGAGGGGAAAAAACAAACAAAAAAAACGGTCTCTAGCGACTGCGGTCTCTGTGGCAAACCATCGATAGCGGGAACGGTACCGCTGTATGCGCTAGATGTACAACACCGTCACAATTCAGATTCTGCCGAGTTCTTCGTATCGACTTCTCCTTCTCCATTATCTTCTCTACTAAACATGTTTTCCCCGCGCTAGCAGAGCCATAGCTCAAAACGAGGTCAGCTCCTTACGTCTTGTTGTTGCCCGCTGTAAAGGATACTCCCTTCTTTGCGAAGCGGCGCCGTCGACAAACATTCACGCACCCACTTGCGCAGATTCACAGAAGCATTCATGTCCCACCTCACGTCGTGACCTATCGAATGGAACGAAAACTATAAGAACCGATATTTCTTCTCGCATACATCACGTTTCTGACGTCGTAGAGCTTCGGCTCGATGGAACATCGTTTACTGTTAGGATCGAAGATCTTCTCCTCTTTCTGCGCTTCCTTCTGCTTCGGTTGGCGTTGATACGCGGCCGCGCCAAAACCCTCAGAAGTTCAGTTAGGTGTCGCAAACTTGATCGACTCACTCGCCTACTATGTTTCTCATGATTTGAGAAAGCCTGACGATGACGATCACGAGACGAAGTCAACTATGGTTTCCGCGATCGTTGTTCGATTGTCCCCTTGAGGGATCGTGAGCAGAATGAATAACTTTGGAGCAACCGAGCAATGGTCTCCAACATGATCGTCTGGGAAGTTTTCCTGTTGCTCTTAAACGAGGTTTAATAACCCGCTGATGGTTCTAAGATGAAAACAGCGAAACAAAACATTCTTCATAGAAAACGGTTGAGGATGATGATCTTCGGCTCTCCGCCGGGTACGAACCAAACTTTGTCAAACGGGCGACCGGTCGGAGCTGCAGTCTTCGCATCGCACGATGCGCGGCCGTCTTCGCGGCCGCCGTGTCCCGTCAAGCAATACGGTACGTTGCCGGGGACGAATTCTGGCAGAAAGTATGTAACGTCAACGCGTAGTCGGATAGACGTCATTTCGTCCCCTTGGGCGATGGCCGAGTTCCGTCTTTCGCTTCTGCAGGCCAATCAGGAGCTACTCCGGCTTCTATCGAAGAATTCGCTGTTTGTGCGAGTGAGTGAGCGAACGAACCGACGAATGAACGAACGAACCGAGCGACGATTGCCAGTCTTGCTTCAATGTTACTTCGCGACCTCTCATATTCAATTCGAAACACTTTTGGAGTTCTCCACACCCCTACGTCCAAGTTCTGTCAAACCCTGTCGAATGCCGAGCCCAAATGCCTTGGGACGTCGATTTTGCGCACATTTGCACTCCGCTGGGAAAAAAATCAGTTGATGAGTGTACAGGTCAGAAATATCGATGGATGTGAGAGGACACTCGCGGCGAGAACCGTATATTATCTGTATGGAGGATGAGCTCTTGATGGAACTCCGACTTCGGAATGAATCAAGCTCCAGCCTTCGGGATCAGATCTTGAGTGCGAGATTCTGCGCGGAGTGATTCGCGCCGAATTCTCGAATCTGCGGCGAGATCTTCCGCGGAACTGCCCGAGGAACTGCGTTGGGGGGTCTCATAGTGAGTTTATACTCTCATCGGGTCTGCGTCCGTTCCGAGCGCTCCGTCAAGGGTAAACCCATCGATGACTGGAAACCACTCGCACCGGCCGACCGACCGATAGCTTGAGACCGATGTCGACCGCAACGACATTAACACACGATGATGTCTCGATTGTGAATGGATTGCTCTCCACGAGCATTGTTATCGAACGTTGCTTGTACGCGATGAAGCAACATGTGCGACGGCTTTCGTTTGACTACGAAGCAGGCGGGCAGACTGGTCGGCCAGCAAACAGCCAACATGCCAACAGAGGCAGAATAGCTGCTGCTTGACTTCAGAAGACCAAGTCGGCTCAAACGCCGCCGCCAACACCACCACCACGGATCGCGCTTCTGATCGCCGCTCCAGCAGAGAGTTCAACGACCTCAGCCACAGAAGTAGAACAAATCGCAACGACCCAAGAAGACCCAGCAGAGGAGCCCAAGGGTTCAGGCTGAAGACACGGCGCGCACAGAAACACAAACACACACACAGACACACCGAGAAAAACTGATCCGAAATAACGAAAACTGCGCGTTATCAGCGTCGAAGTTTTATCAACCGATGACATTTGCTCAGCTGTTTTATTACCAGTTCCCTAATTCACTCCGTCGATGACAGTTTGGACGAAATGAGCTCTCCCTGGATTCCGGAGTTGTCAGAAGAAATCGGCAGTGCAGCAAAATATTCTCAACAACGAAAGGCTCCCTGACGCTTTTCTCAAGTTTTTATGGAATTCGTGCGTAGCTGATCTCGTGCACATCTTGAGTCTCATGGGGAAGACTTTGCTCAGGTCCCCCACTCTAAAGAGAAGGGTCTGAAACGTAAATGGAGAGATTTTCCCCCGAAGCAAAGGTTGACAAGCAGAAGTTTGAGTGTTACAATGATGTTCAGCAGCTGCGATCGGTGTTGGGTCGGGCCGTCAGCAGTTCTCCGTTTTATTTTTTACTGTTTCCACTTTGATGATTATCGAATCTTAAGAAAACCAACAGACGCTACAATGAAATCCCTGCAGGTGGAAATTGCCCACAAGAAATAAACCCGATCACAGCATTTATTCCAAAGATTGGAGCTTCGGAGACGGAAAAACAAGAAGAGGAAAAAAAGCCCGAAAGAGAGAAAAACGCGGAATCATTCCTGTGCAGTGTGAGTTCCAACGCTGGCCAGCGCAGGGACGACGAGCGCTCGACGCGCAACTATTCCTCGCAGGTTAAAGTCCCGGTCATTCGAAGCGGCGAGGGTAAGCGAGCCAAGAATGTGTGTCACGGGAATTCTCGCTCCGCGAATCCTGTAACCATTGATTGGAACAAGAGGGGAACATCTTGAAAAAACTAAAATTTCTCAAAAAGTCCACAAACCTTCTTCTGCCATCCATCCAGAAGACGTTTGCTGGCTGGCTGGCTGGCTGGCCGTCCGTCCGTCCGTCCGGCCAGCCAAGCGACCCCTTGTCCGACCGGCAACCAGGGTTGCTTATTTGGCCGTCCCAAATCTCTCAATCATAGAAGCGATTTTGCACCACTGGCACGTCGTCGTTCACCGAAGTTTATCCATATCTACTCTTATTTCTGTTTTTTTTCTTCTTTCTTCGTTCTTTCATCGTTCCTTTCTTCTCCTCCGCCGAACCAGCGATCAAGCGGGTTTTCTTCAGAGAGCCGTGAGCGTCGAACCCTTTCAGAGTGATCGTTGTGTATCTGTTTGTTGAGATCAAACGTCACAATCCTAGGCGAAACTCCTGTCAAAACGAGAATCAGGCGAATCAGACGAAGAAAGGGAGCACGAGAAACGAGTCTGGATAGCTCTTAGCGATGAGATTATCATCTCCGTAACTCCAACACTTGGAGAAAATCGACGCGCCGCTCTTCTCCCGTCTTCCCGAACCGAACCCCACGTCGATCGAAGCTGTGTCCAACAAATTCGATACTTCAGCTTCAGTGATTGTAGATAGTTTTCTTTTTTGCCGAGTACGGACACCTGCCGTAGGTGCTTGACGGCGGTCGGAGGCATTTTTGTCAGCTCTGATGAGCGAGTCGTCGAGCGAGTTTTGACAGCGAGTCGAACAAGATGTCACACGGTTTTACGAAAATTCTCGGCGGCTTGAAAAGTGTCGGCACCAAACCCTGCGAGCTGCGAGCCGTCTATTCATTTATCCCACCGCTCTGCATCACGTTTCGCAAAGTTCACTTACAGGGCGGAGTGTACAGCATGTGACTTTGCGCTGCTTCTGATTCGCTCATACGCTTGGCTGTCGTCGCGTACGACGATCATGTTCGCCCTGCCCGTGGATTCCGAGTCACAATCTCGCATCTTGAAAAACCAGGTTCTCAAATTCTTAATCCTGGATGTTTCGAGTGGAATTTCGGAAATTCCGGAAACACGTAGGTCCATAGTGAACAGAGGCCATGAGGCCGAAGTGTCTTTCGTCGTGAGCCCCATAAGACCTGGAATTCTTCTTGACGCACATCAGAAACCGAAAATTCCTCTCAGTTCATTTAGATCTCAGTAGACATCAGAATCATCGGAATCTGATTTGACCTCTGAGTCGCGCATGAAAACGATTCTCTTTTGAACCGGCATTTGTCGATGGCCGACCTAGAAAAGTTGTTACCTTGGGCTCATGCAACCGATGAAGCGCTCACATTGATTTCTCAAAACAAAGCTCGGGCTGCGGAACAGAGAACTGAGTATGTCAAAATGTTTATTGTGTATCAGATACTATATCAAGGCGTCCGTTCAGTGAGGCGATTTAAAACAGATGTCATTCTCTTTGTGCGCTTGTCCGGCTCGTGAAGATGTACAGCCCGAATCAAGTAGCGAATCTTCATCTTCCCAGTCAGCATTTCAACAGGCAATAGTCGTCTGAAGGGAGGGAGGCAAGGAGGGCAGACAGGCGGGCGGGCGGTTCGTTGGCAAGCAGGCGAACAAGAAGGCTGCCTGAGAGCCGTTCGTCGCTCGACTCGAGATGCTTGTCCACCACCGCCGAGCCGAGGCGGCCGGTGGTTGAATAGAGCTTGCGAGCTCGGTGGCGTGCGTATCGATGTGTCAATCACATGTCTCACGGCCTTGTCTTCTTGCCGCCGCCGCCGCCGCCGCTGTCGCAACTGCCCTTGCGAGAAGATGATCTCGCCGCCATGATCTTTGCGGAGTTACTGTTCTTCTCGTTGACCCGAACGCTGAGATTCGGACAACCGTCACCTGATCGATCTGTCGCGAACCCACGATCTCAACCCTTGAATCAACGAATTCGAAAACCCTGTTGGTCAAGCGTGGCAGTTATTGAATCGAAACATTTGTCTTCGGCCCCCATGTCCTCCGTTGAAGTGAGCCTATAACGAGAGATAAGAGTTTGTCGATAAATCCATCACAGGAGTCTTCGCTGAAAGAAAAAGACCGCTAAATGCAGCACGCTTGCTCATTGACTCCGCATTAAGAATTGATCGAGCGTTTTACACGAGCTTTCGGTTACGAGGATGATCAGGAGGAAGAGGCGGCGGCGGTGCATACAGTCGTAAAGAGAGTAAATAACGAGAGTTTCCGATTCTTAAAGAGCCATTCTAGACTCAGGCCCCTTGCTCTGTTCAACAGGTGCACATTTCCCTTTCTTCCCAGTGGCTGCTCAGTTACACCCTCGGCAGCCAAGCCGGCCGGCCGGCAGGCGGGCGACTCGGTCGAAAACGACTCTTCCAGTCTTCTCCATCGAGACACAACAGCAGTGTGTCTGTTTCATAAGATCATGCCGCCCGGGCTTGTGTATACACGGGCTGCACTGGCTGACTTGTGGGTGTGAACGGACGTGCTTGCCTGACGACTTCTTTTCTGTTTGCGTGCGTGCGTGAGTGCGTGCGAGAGTGCGTCAATGCTCGCGTGGAAGAAGTGCGGGTTCATCAGAAGTCGTTCCGCCCACTCTTCTTCTGCCGTTAGTTCAGTTCGGGTGACAGTGCCAGTGTGGGTTCTGTCGGATCGGTGACAATTGTTCAATGAATTGCGCTGGTCCTCACTCGCGGCAAAATGAGCGACCTTCTCACAGGTACGAGTCTCCAGTTGATTCGCCGCGATCGGAGCACAACTAATCCCTCCTGGCTTCGCCAACTCCTGAACGACGATCGTTCCGAACAAGAAAAAACCACGAGCAACTTTGACTGGAAACCGATTCTTGAAAAAAATTGGGGAAATTCGGAGGATTGCCGGGGGAACTCGGATTCTCCACGCTGAATCGAAACCAAAAGATGAAGATGGTGCATCATTTTCGTACGTGGGAATCCTGGGCTGAAAACCCAACCTCGATCGAAGTCATTCTCCTCGAGAAGCCCGGAACGGTCTCCCTGCAGAAAGGTTGTTGCATCTTGATTCGTTTCTGATACTTTCTCAGATCTGAACTTCAATCCAAGCGTTTGACGAATGTTCCGCAGCGCCCAGTTCCGCGAGGCAGCCGCTCTCAGGAGAACAAGGAGTAGAGAAGTGTCCGGAGGATGAAGACCAACACAGGGGGAGTGGGAGTGAGTCGGTTGGTTGGAGGAAGTCCACTCTATGGTCAGGTAGCACGGAGCGAATAGATGAAGCGGGTTGCCAGGAGTCGGAAAGAGAGCATTCAGGATGAAGGAAATCACGCAATTTCTAAAAATAAAATCCACAAGTTGGCGCTCGAGTCACACGCTCTCGGATCTCTCCGTGGCCGATGGAGCCGCTGGCTCACAATCCTGCCCTCTTACACTTTGCTATCTATCTCTACAAGGGAAAGAAGGAACGCATTGCTTATCAGCACAGCAAGCTTGGAGAGACCGTGTTTGCTGGACCAGCGCGGCATCCATCCATCGACTGAACCACGGAAACAACTGCGTTCGGCGCTATCATCGGTGAAGTGTCGTCCTGTGCCGGAATTCGTTGTGCACTCGGTTTTGTTGTGATTGCTCAACGCAATAATCGGCGAACGAGCAGCAAAAGTGTTGTTTGGCATCATTCATCTTCTTCCGAAACCGAAATCTCCGTTGTTTCGGCGGTGGTCGTCGTCCTCGGTGCCACCGCCACCGCTGTCGCCATCATCAACATCATTCTCGTGCTCGTGGTCACCGTTCCTTCCGCCGTACTAACGTACTATAAAAGCGTAAAGTTTATTTCCGTCAATCTATGTCTGTCCATGTCAGCGACGCAAAAGTCAGAGAGGGCCTAAACTGCGCTTCACAATCGTTTCGGCTTGGGCTAACCGTCAAGTCCTATTCTATGAAATAGCAGAGTATTACGGCAGCTATTCCCGATTGCTCATGAATCTTGTCGCGCCGTTTTCATTGCAATGGCGCGGAAATTCCCAGCTAGGCGTGGTTCTTCGAGTTTTCCGCGATCTCAGCTCCGCATCGGGCTCGAAGACCATTTTCTGACACAGAGGAACGCCATCTTCTGCGCCGTACTCCTTTGGATCCGATTCCTGACCACTCAATGACCATCAATCGCAGATTGATTGAATCTATCAATCGATCAATTAGTCTTGGAACAGCTGATTTTACTCGTCTCCGGGGAACCTCAGGTTGAGGGATCTCTGATTTGACATGGTCTCCCATTTGATGCCGCTCAACCTCTAGGGCTATTGATCCGCCTCGAATCGAATCCAAGTATCTCCGCGAACGAAATCCGAGCTCCCTTTAGCTCTGAGAAATCTGAATGTTCTCTCAAATTCACGAAACTCTCTGTGCACAGAAGCTCGATCTGCGCTCACTCGCTCGAGACGCTGGAAGTGTCGATTTTCAGATCGGTCTTGTGTCTGAAACAGAGCATGGAGTTTGGTTCTTGTTGGCTCAGCTTGAAATTTGGCGAGAATCCCTCGACCGAGTGGATCGGAGGTTCATTTCGGTTCTGAGTTGAAACAAGTGGAACGAGCTTCGTCTCGCGCTGCTCACGGTGTCTCCGCGTAGGTACATATATATATATACTATATCAGACGGAGGTACCCGCTTCCACTGAACCGACGTCACATCTTACAGAACGCTCTCTGATAGATAACGCGGAGATTTTACAAGGAGGCCCTCGGACGAACGAAGCCAAAGTGCATTGCCGACACCGACTGGCACGACGACCACGCTCGTCTGCAGATCTTCAGGTTCTGAGATACGGATGAGAGCATAGAGAGTCCAAGAGAAGATAACGGATCGGTGTTGTGACATCATTGGCTGTATAAGATTAAACCTCATCGTCGGATGAGCCGAGCGAATGAATCTCGCGTTTCTCGCGCCTCGCTGTCACATTGGTATCGAAAGTACCTGATACCTGTTCCAGTTCCTGGCGCGGAAGCGAAACTAAGTGCAACAGAACCGAGTGCCATCATCCGCGTGTGGCTTCGTGCTTGCACGCTCGAAGTCCCCGCGTTCGGGAGATCGGATTCGTCAACGTGCCGGACGTATTGCTAAGTGTACGCTTCCGAATGTTGTCATTTTGCGGGGTTCAGTTGTTCGACTCGTCGGTGGAAGAGTGTCACCAGTGCTCTCTGCTGTTGTTCGTGCGTTGGATGTACTGGATCTTGGACAGTCAACGCGGGCGGTGTTTCCAAGCCCAAAATCCCATTGTTCCAAGGATTGGCTATCTAACGGCTTTTCGAACATACTGACTGAGTGGTCGGCCCTCTCTAACTTTGCGCCTCGTCGTCGTCGGTGGACGTCGTCATTGTCTCTCAACCGGTTGGCTTGCTCCAATCGGTCGCTGAATCGGTCGTTCGTTCGCTAATTCCGTCAATCGGTCGGTCGGTCAGTCATTCAGTCAGTCAGTCAGTCAGTCGTTCGATTGATTGATTGATTGATTGAGCGCTCGATCTATTTTGTGTGAAATTTCCTCGTGAAGGAAAGTGCTGCTTGAGGGGGTGTCTCGTTTGCTGCTGACGGTCATTCATCCTTCGTAGAGTCCGTTGTGTGTCGAGCCCGGTTCGAGGTGCATGTCCTTCAGAGCGACGTCATGAGCTCGGCGAAGGACATCGCTGAAAGTGTTCCCTGTAAGCTGGCAAGGCTTGATGCCATCGCCGGTTCTCTGGTGCACCCCACTCAAGATCATTCGCAGTCCAGGTTTGTCCTCGCTCAAGGTCTCAACGTCTTCTTCACTAAGCATGTGTTGGTTGACTGATCGCTTACATGTTTTCGTTTTGGATGGAGTGGTTTTTATTTCGATGTTCATCTCGCCGCCAAACTCCCACATTAATCCCGCTCCCTCATAATCACTCCCGTTATCGTCCCAACAACCACGATCCATGATCGTATCCGCGTGCCGAGATCGACTCTCGACGGGCAACGGAAAGAATTCCGATGTAGAAAAAAGAAAAAACAAAGAAATCGAAGATAAGCAAGAACAAAACGAGATACTCCTCGGAACATCGTGGTTTTCGGTGACCACGGAAGAAAGATAACCTGTCAGTACTCGGTCTCCCCATATCCGTGTCCTCTTGTTTGGGAGGTACTCTGTAGTTCAAGACAAGTAGCACACTCCGTAGAATAGCACCTTGCTGCCCGTTCGGTATGCCATCGTCCACGTCTGTGTTTCGCTTTTTCGTTGGTTTTGATTCGACTTTGACAGCTTTCGACAACTTCTCTATTTTTTGGGCAGATTTTCGCAGCCAGATATCGGACGACATGGCAGCCGCATGGCACAATCCACTGAGTCGAACTCAGGTAAAAAATACCGAGAGAGAGAGAGAGAAAGAGAAAGAAAGAGGAGAAGAGCAAGCTCACGCCACAACGAATTCATTTAACCCACTTCCCTTACCCCAAACCCTCACCGTGCAATCCTGGGTTGGACACGAGACCTGATTCTCTCCTAAATTTTAAAATCCATCTTGTTTCCAATCTTGATAACGATCCCCCCTGATAGCGGTCGTGTGATCCACCCCAGTTCGACGATGAACTTCCGTGATCTGAACATGAAACCGAAACAAAACAAAACGAAGAGACGCGACGAACCTTTTTGAATTAAACTCGAGCTCATAGTTTACACCACGCACATAAGTGTTGACCTAAACCTAGAACGATAACCCAACGCCGGCTGGGCTTCCAACGGGCCGAATTCGATTCCTTAGTAGAGATGATGGTTTGCCACAGGTTCCCAGGTTGCGGTAGCGCAACAACGAGAACGCAAAAAACTGAAGTGTCGTTTTTTGCCTCTCAGACCGAGCTCGCTAACAAATTCTTGACAGTGCCCAATAAATCGTCGTCGTCGTCGTCGAGCGCACCCTGTGAAGCTCTCTAACGGCGCCGAAGCTATCGGGACGTCGCTAATCAGCCATCGTTATCTTCTTGTTTCTCAGAGAGGAAATGAACTCTCCGGTTCAGCAGCAAGATCTGCAGCCACAACCAGATCCAGATGCGATCAAAATGTTCGTCGGCCAGATCCCCCGTAACTGGGATGAGAACGAACTCAGAAATCTCTTCGAAGAATTCGGAAAGGTCCACTCGATCAACGTGCTTCGCGATAAAGCCACCGGAAACAGTCGAGGTAAGTTCAATGGGCATCCTCATTCATCTCGAGTCCGACAAGTTTGCGGTATCTTCTCTCCAAGTATACCCTCATGCAATACTTTGAGCAAATTCGACGAGCTTGCCGCTGCGAACGACGTAGTTTGTTATTTTGGGAGCTCTTAGGAAACAACAATTCACCAGGCATGGGGGGACGTGTTGTTTCTTCTCCCTGATACCGATAGAATGATTTTCGTAGTGTTTATCACTTTCGGGGCCGACTTTTTCCGTTCTCGATGGCGCAGCGACTGCGCAGTGGATGAGGTATCTCCCTGCTTCGTTACGACGATGACAAGCAATCGTTGTCGATGAAGACGCGAGTGCAGGTGCCCATGGTTTAAGTCGTCGAACGAATGAGCGATATTCGCTAGCTATCCACTTACTTATGTTAGCTACCTAGCGAGCAAGCGTTGTTGAAATCTCTCTTCAATCACGGGCATTGCCTGGTCGCTCATCCAGGCAAGCTGACTGGCTCGCCAGCAAGAGGGCGAACAAGCGGGCAGGCATGTAGGAGAGCCACTTGAGCAGTGGCCACCGTTCGTCTTCCAAGCAGAGCCAGTCGGCTCGCCTCTGGTCGAGAAGAGCTCGTTAGAGGCTGTCGTGGGTTTGTCGTTTTTGAATTGACTAGAAGCTCAGCGGCCGCATCGATATCGCCTCGTCATAAGACAACGGGAAAGATAATGTATTGTTACCTCGTAGACCACGACATTGGGCGGGCTGGGCCGCGCGCTCGGTCCGCTCGTTGGGGACAAGAATCTCTCGCTGACGATTTCGTTGACGATTCAAAGCGTGTTCGCACATGAAACCAACTCTCTTAATGGCCGCGACCGAGCTCTTAAGCTTTAAGCTCGCGTCGAGCAGTCGTCGTATCTGCTATATGTTCTTTCTGCCCGGCAATGCGCTATGCCTGCGTTCCGGCAACCCAGTCAGCCACTCGGCTAGCCAGAGGGTGGATATGGCTGGTCCGCTTATTTATAGAATCGTTGCTCGTTCATAGTGTCATGTGTTTTTGCCCGCCCAACCGAGTGAAGGTTGGCATGGCTCGACTTGACTACTACTTGTAGGATCGTTGTCCTGACCGGCGTTGTTGTCGTCGTCGCCGTCGTCGTCGTCGTTTTTTTTCTCTCGTTGTCAGATATCAACTCGAACGATCCGCCTCTCACTGAATCTATGTTCCTCTTCTTTTTCCTCATGGCAGGATGCTGCTTTGTGACTTTCTACACTCGCAAGTCTGCACTGGACGCCCAAAACGATCTTCACAACATTAAGACGCTGCCCGGCATGCACCATCCCATACAGATGAAGCCTGCCGACAGCGAGAACCGCAACGGTAAGACCGCTAACCGGAAGAAGAGGTCGCCCCGACGACTTAGATCGTATCATCGGAAGTAATGAGAGACAAGTAGTTCGTGCTTTCATATAACACATGAGCTATGCATCGCTGGGCACTGTGGTCTCCCTTGGAAGTCCTCGTTTCTAGCAATCCTGGTTGATCATCATCTGAGAATTGTATCTCTTCGTTTTCAGAACGCAAACTCTTCATCGGAATGCTGTCGAAAGAGTGCGATGAATCCGATGTTCGTCTCATGTTCACGTCGTTTGGAACCATCGAAGAATGCACCGTCCTCCGAGACGGCCAGGGCCAGAGTAAAGGGTGTGCCTTTGTGACGTACTCCACTCGTCAGTGTGCAATCAACGCCATCAAATCAATGAATCACTCGCAGACCATGAAAGGCTGCAGCAATCCTCTGGTTGTGAAATTCGCTGACACTCAGAAAGAGAAAGATCAGAAAAAGCAACAACAGATGATCACCAACCTGTGGAACATGGCGAACATTGTCAACCTCTCACAAACGCCCCAGACGTATATGGTCAGCCCAGCCGTGAGTATCAGGCTCACACTAGATAGCACGTCCTTTATCTCTCTGAAACTTCGAAACAATCTTTCTTCTCGCAAATTCTCAGCCAGAACAGTGGTGTGACTGTGAAATGGTGAATGATGAAGCATGGAAAGCTCCTCAAATCGGTCGTCGCAGAAGATTGATTCCAAGGAAGTTTTGGGACCTTACGGGCAGCGAGAGAGGGAAATCTGACTTGAATTCACCGATTCCAGACTCAGAACAGCTTCGGCGGATTCACCCAGGCAACTCCCGTCCCGAACATCGCTCAATTGGCAACATTGGTTGCAGCCAACGGAGGTGCTGGTCAGTAGAAAACATCAGCCTTCAACAATACATACTCGAACTGATTCGGATCTTCTCCCGAGGATTGTGCCGTTGTAGATTGATCCAATGATCGCAATTCGCGAGTAACCGAAGTTTTTCTCTGACGCAGTTTCGGGATACACAGCCCAACCCTCCGCTCTTTCCGCTCTCACAACACAGGCAAACCCCGGTGGAGGTAAGCTTGGCCACATCGGCTGTTCATTCGTTTTTATCTGGAATCAAATAGAGATTGTGGTTCTTCCTTCCCATACTATCAATAATTCCCACTCGTCGTTCATGCTTGATTGGCGAAGATCCTAAACCTTCACTTGCAGCTGCTCCTAATCAACTACTGATGGGTTTTGTCTTGAAGGACCGAGGGATTATTTTGCAGATGTAAACGCCGCTAATCTCCAGTCGATCGCCGCGTTAGCTCAACTCGCCAATAATCCGCAAGGTGCAGGCGGTCTGAACCCGGTGGTGATGCAGAACATCGCGTCCGCATTGGCTTCGGCTGCCGCTCAAACGAATGGATCTTCATCTGGAAACTCTTCCATGTCCGGAGTGTCTTCTCTCAGTCCCGTTTCACTCAACTCACTCGCCAACGGAATGGCGAACCACCACCAGGGTAAGGGCGTCGTCCGCGGGCGGACCTCCAAGTGTCCCGTTGTTCGGCTGGGAACGAGCTGCTCTCACACCTAAATTTAGTTCTGTCTACAGACCTGACCCAGACCTATCATCCGGCGACGATTCCGGCGTCGTTCGTCAACCTGACAGCGATTCAGAGCCCTGCCGGCAAGCAGATCGAAGGCCCGGACGGAGCCAACCTCTTCATCTATCATCTCCCTCAAGAATTCGCTGACATTGACCTCGTCCAGGCTTTCATGCCGTTCGGACAAGTGATTTCGGCAAAGGTGTTCATAGACAAGCAGACGAACCTATCCAAGTGTTTTGGATTTGTGTCGTACGCGAGTCCAGTGAGCGCCCAAGCTGCCATCCAGTCCATGAACGGTTTCCAAATCGGAGCCAAGAGACTGAAGGTCCAGCTGAAAAGGTCGAAGGATCAAGGCACACCATACTGAGCAATCCATGACCGCAATGATGACGACGACGACGACGACAACGAGATCACCGCCAGCACCAGCATCACCGTCATGAACAATCGCCATCAACGTTACCCTCAATGCCGCAATCGTCGTGATTTCGTCTGAAGACCCTTTCGGTGTCCCCACAGTTCTGCGGTGACACTCAGGGTCGAGATCTTTGAACGTTTGGCGCGAAAACTCGACGACGCGATTGGGGATAACGGTGACGGAGCGCATTGGGAGCGCTCGGTGATGGTGGTGATGATGGTGATAATCGAGATGAACCGCGTCGTCCTTAGGTACTAGATTAATATTATATACTTTAATTCTGAGATGATTCCCGGCTCGAGTGGAGACCGGCGCTGTGATGCTGTAACGACGATCGGACTGTACACACAGACAATTAACGGTAGCGGATCGACCTTTGGAGAGAAGCGAAAAGCTCGACGAAAATGTCGCCGATGTAGTCTTTTCTCGCCGCAACACCGAAACGAAAAGACGATGGTAAAACTTACACAGAGAGAGATAGGGAAACGAGAGAGAGAAAGAGCGAGAAAGGAAGACGAAAGATATTTATTATTCAGAAGACGGAAACAGAATAGGAGGAAAGCCCGTTGCGTGCACCCTGCGCGACGCTCTACAAGTATAACACTAAATGCTCAACGAAGACAAAGGGGTAATATATATATATATATTTTTCTATTGCGACTTCTCTGTTTATTTATTGATCGGCCGCTGCCGGTCTTCCATTCGTTGGTCGCTCACGACGGACAAATTCATGAACTGCTTGATCGAAGGCTTAACTTTTCAATCGTATCGGAGTGCCCGCCTGCCTACATCGTGTCCCGGATCGAAATGGCGCCAAATTCAAATCTCAGCTGTTCGGTGATTGCCCCAGACGGCCGCCGGGATACCGGGCGGCGAATAGGAGTCTCACAGAGCGAAAATTCACGAGAAAAGTCCGCGACGCGATGAGATTTCGTGGAGATATTGGCAGTGCTCCAATCGAACTCGGAAATTCAGGAGGGATTCTTCCCGGATCGCAGATTCAATGAAATACTGACGACAGCACACAAACACAAACACTCACAAACTCTAACTGCTGGAAGTGATCGATGCAGATCTTCCGAGGGCTTCGCTTACCACCTTGACAGCCTGTCGAAGAATACGAATGAAAATCGTAACAACAGTATTAGGACAGTTTTGTCTGGGAGCACAAAAAACGCGTCCCTGCGTCTCCACGCGCCTCTTTCTCGTCCTCGAGACGATGAACCGGCACCAGCGGTGGCCACGGAGTCGACGTCAGCGGAAAAAGCAGTAACAGCATTTTCGGATGCTCTCGGACAGCTATGAACAACCCATTCTAGTCACGAACGAATTCACAAACAACATCAAAACAGAACAAAATACAAAAAATCGCCGAATCATCTTCTCCACGCCTAGCTGCTTCCTATATACCATGTCCGCCCAGTTCAGCAGTGCCACCAGCTGTTGCGCAAGGTATCCGCGACTGTTGCACGAGTCGAAGAGGCTCCTGATCGACTCCTTAGCGATCCAGGAGACCAGAAGCTCTGCGTGAAATGCGGAACTTGCATCGACTGCGGTGGATTCTGCAGAAAGGGGGCGTGAACCCATCTTTCAATTAGCGAAAATCAGTTCTTACACCTCTCCCAGCTCGGTTCTTTCTAATTGTATCGCAGACAGAGCGGTTTTTCATCATCGTGGTGACCGCTCTCTTCCAATCTCCCATTTGCACTGATGTGCGGTGTTTTCCCTGTGTGATGATCCCCATCGTTCGTACTTAAGGCTTAGCGATATTATACTCTGTCGGTCACTGTCTCCGCCTGCCTACCTGCCCGCCTGTCCGTATCGCTCGCTCCCCAGCAAACCCGCCCGTCTCAAACATCGATCTGATCTGATTCGTTTGCGAATGGAGCCGTTTGGGGCGTTCCGTTGGAATGACGGCCCGCGTTGAGGCGGACGTTTCTTCCAGCTTGTGCGAGCGTTTGCGTCCGAAGTGCTCGGAAAACGAGGAAACTGTTGTCGAACGTTATGTGATGCGCCTCCGGATGCGCGATCCGTGAAAATACCTATCGTAAAATGGGGCTAAGCCGATCAGTTTTATAAGTTCTTGTACTAAACCCTAGGGAAGAAAATTTCGGGAACGGTCGAGTTCCTTGGTGGACCCTCATTGAAGCCTAACCGACACGAGCAGGACTGCGACACGAGTTCAGAGTTCTTCTTGAATATGAGAGCTTCCGTCTTCGATGCGGAAAGTGATCGGTTCCACTTCAACCACGGGGAAGAGCCTATCAGGATGATGTGGACGGATACCGCTCGTCGAGGTGGTTTCTTCATGAGCTCGTAGGGCTGACTGCACAAGATGAATCATTTCTATGCATGTTTCCGATACAAGCAGTGTCATCAGAAAGACAAATCGATCACGATCGACTCCGAATTTGAGGAAGTAACCGTTGGTATCGGAATGCTTGGAAGTGATTTGAGCCCTCTTCACAAACAACGGTTCTAAAGGTCGCAGATTGTCTTCTCTTTGAACATCACTAATATCAGGGACACATCTTAGGATGGATAAAAGACCGATCTTCCCTCCCCAGGATCGTCCGCGTAACCGATCTAATCAAAGTTGACTGTATATCTGCGGTGGGATACCTTCGATGGTCTCTTTTAACTTATAGATGTAACGATATTCGAATGTACCGCCATAGCAGTATGGCGCTCCCGATAATGTCAACAATAAATCACTCTCATGTCACAATCCCCAACTACTGGGAGTCATTCTTCAATTTTGTTGAACACGACGATAGAGAAAGGTGGCAGAACACGGGTCTAGGACCCTGTGTCCAGATGAACACACGGCGAACCTCCATTGGAAACCCCCGCATCGAATCAACCGTTCCCGAGTTCTTGATGAGTGATGAACGAACAGCACGGTCTTCCAGATGGCTATCCGTCAAAGAAGAGATCGGCTGATTTCTAGCAGCGGGGACCGCATTATGCCCCCTTGCCCCCCCTCCCCTTCTGGCCCCGCTAGGGACTGCGTCTCATTGACGGAGTCTGAAACCACTTTCTGGATGAGGAAGAGATATTGTATGAGGTACTCGATGTAGCGCATTTCGCCATGGCGAGGATTTTCCATCCTCGAGTCTTCTGAAGACCAAAATTGTACAAGTTTATCTTTCGTCAGCTTCTACGGTTTGGGATAAAGTCGGAGTGGATCTTGGTCCCGCCCATTTCTTCCAACGTTATACGTGGAAGTCGCCGAGTCTTGATCTTCCCGGTGTGACCACAGTCATGTGCGAGATGTTGCTCCATACGCGCGACTGCGGCCTCATTCATGAATTCTTTGTTTTGGATTCAATAGACCGCCTACCGGAAACTTGTCTCTAAATCAGTCGATCGCGTTCCATAAAATGCACGACCAAGAGTGCTGCGACTCGATTGGGCTTCCATCGATATTCTCTCGATCTAGGATCAACACACCAGTAAATTACGCTCAGTGCAGGGAAGTCGTTGAAATGTTCGGATTTTCCCGCTCCGTTTCGCTGGTCCCAGGGCTCATGATAGAATCTGTACCAGCAGTCCCGAACAGGGTCAGACGTCAGACAGCCCCCGATAGAGAAGCACCGGAATTCTCTCGCCCACGCGCATGTATCTTCATTCGACTTGACGCGCTCCTCGCACTTCCTAGCCGCAGATCCTCTGAAAGCGGAAGCTTCGCCTCGCGAAAGCCTTACTTGACCTTTTGCGATAACCGAGGAAGAAAGAGCTTCGGAGGAAAGCCGTTTTCCCTTTTGGTGACCCCTTGAAAACGACCGGAAACCTCCTTCTGAAAACGATTCCGGTCGAAACATCCACTACTTCTCGGCCGGTGCAATTCTTCGTCATCGGGGCACGTCATTGGAGTTTTCGTTCCTGGGGGCGGTCGCACCCCAATATTCTTTTCTTCCCATGTTAAAGTCCTATACCTCTGAGTCCAGAGTGTCGAATCGCCCCACCCATAACCTAGAGTCGCCCCCCCCCCCCCCCCAAAAAATCCTCGATACGTTGCTGAAAAGAAGTCGTCGTTTTTCTAACACTGGTGGATTGAACCGCTTGCTCAGAGGCATGTGGCAAACCGCTCGGGAACAGCCCCCACTTCCCCAGGCCTATCACATGAAAGATCCTCGCAGATCCCCGCGGCCCTCCTTGAATTTGTCCACACAAATAAAGGAGTCATTAACTGAAGATAGCCTGGCAGAGTTGGATCCAATAACTAAGTAGAGAAGATCTGAGTGAACAGCCCCTCCAGAGCAGATCTCTACAAACAACAATTTTCGGAGACATGTGTATCGTTGCTCCCGGGAGAAACAGGCGCGGTCGGCTGGCGTCGTAACTTGAGACGGTTAGAATCACGCGCGGGATGAGGAAAATCAAAGAAGAGAAAACATTTATTGTTTAGACACAGTCCGGAATTCCTCGTAGGTCGAGGCGTCGTACAGCAGGTTGTAACTTTCGATTTTTTTTGATATAACGCTCCTGCTCGCCGTGAACGTGATTTCCTGGAATACCTGACTGACTGAGACCTTCTCGAAACCCATCTTCTTGAACATCTCCTGAGACCCCACGTTGTCGGTCTTGATCCTAGCGATGAAGTTTTTGCTTGCTAGTTCGTCCATGGCAAACCTGGTGGATATTATCTCGAATGAAACACTCATCTCGGTTCATATTGAGTATAAGTCAGATGTGAAACATTGTGGAAAAAAAATCATTCGGTATATAATGTTCGTCAACTCGATCCGGATTCAATTTCAGGAACGGATTCATTTGAAATAATATCACGCCAAAGTTTCGTCTCACCGTAGCATCAGGAACATGGCTTCTCTGCCGAAACCCTTTTTCCGCGAGCTCTCTTCGGCTATCATAACGCTGCATTCTGCGAATTCGAACAGACGTTCTTCTCTAGACTTCTCATTGATTTGTGAGAAGAGGTTGATGTCACCGACCATCGCTTCGACTTCATCCAAAGTCTCTTCGAACACCGCTCGATCAAGAATGATGAAGGTGCATTCTGCGAGAAATCGATTTTTACTCAAACTGGTTTTCGAGCGGAGCTCCCGAATGCCTCTCCATTCTCCATTGACGTGAATTGGGCTCCTATGGACCGCCTCGAAATTCCCTCAGTCAGGAGATTCGGCGAATATAGAGTTTCATGATTCGACATCTCTCAGGAGCGAGGAACCGACAGAGTGTTTCGCCGCAAGTTCATCGATACGTCTCCTCCGCAGCTAAACATCGCAGTGTCTGCCACACAAACAATGTATCCGAAAACCTCGACTTCCATCTTGTTCTACCTGAATTTCCCGCGAATCTCAGCGTTAGATAGTGCCGAGAGTTCCCACCAAAGTTCCTACTCACTGTCTGAATCGGTATTCCAGGTGATTTGCATCTCGAATTCCTCTTCGAGTGTCAGGGGTTCCGATCCTGTGAGTCGCTGTAGAATTGGGTCGAGCATCCACCTGTGATACTTCTCGACGTGTTGCCTTCCATAGGGTATCAGGATGACTTTCTGCCCCCACAGGACCCGATCCAGCTTCATGGTCGACTGCGGGATACTGAGGGGGGATAAACTTTGGGTAAGAGTGAGATAAAATCTGAAAATCAAGATTCTTCCGATAAGTGTGTATCTTGTGTGTTGCGATTGACAAACTGACAGTATTCAGCGGCTGTAGAACGGGTGTAACGCGTCAAAACTCGACTGTGTACCAAGAACAACACCAGATTGAGAGAGAGCGCCGTTTAAAAACTTATTCGCCTTACATAACTGTCAACCACTGTTTTGGAGAAGAATTGGAGCACGCGCGAGAGGAGCAGTTCGGGCGGGTCCGTCGCTTAGCTAATCGTCGGATCGTTCAAAACATTGAGTAAAATGTCGGCAGGCATGCTGCGGTGCGGTGCGCGGATCGGGAAGCTTTTTCGGCCTCGGGCCAGGTATGGACGATGACTTCTGAGTTTTGTTCTGGACGAGGGACCCGGGGGTCATCCGCAGATTCTCCGCATAAAGAGAATGCTGAGCTTTCGCCGACGTGGGATTCGTTGAACCTCTGAACCCTGTTTTCGAATACATGGTAGACTCATGGTCAGAGCTTCTGGATTTTTTCGTCTTTGAGCTGAGTTTCTCTCCCTCTGACGTCGTTTCTGGCTTTCTCGTGATGTTTGGAATCACTCTGTCAGCGATCGTCGACTCGTAATGTTCTGACACAACCTAAGTGCTTGAAGGGTAGTGACCCTTCGAGTTCTCCATGGAGTTGTCCTCGCCGAACTCCGGTTTAGAACGTGCGGATTCCATTTTGCATTGCGGAGATGATAATTCTGGAGACATGCTGGAGGGCGCGAACGATTCTCTTTCGTTGGTTATTCAGAGCCTATCCGGAACACCGCAAGAAGTTCGAGGAGCTGACGCAAGCCATAGCGCGTGGTGGTGGAGCTCCCAATGCCTCAAGAAATTCCCGAAGTCTACAGGCAACTCCTCCTACCTTTGTTTACACCGTCGTGTGCACTGAATGAATTACATTTCTAGACTCTCGGCAAGGTGCTGTCAAACCGCCGCGCCCGACTTGACAAAAGTCCCGCTCTCGGAAGAGCTCCCAGGACTTCCTCAAGTCAGTTATTCGAAGCCGTCACCACACGATGACGAATCTCGAGTTTCCACGCTTGAGAACGGAATCCGGGTAGCATCCCAAAACCGATTCGGGCATTTCTCAACTGTTGGAGGTACGTTGTCGCTTCCTTCAGAGTCGAATGCAATCCTTGGTCAGTTCTCTAAATACGATTTGCCGCCTTTTTGCAGTCGTCATCGACTCCGGGCCGCGATATGAAGTGGCTTTCCGTTCGGGAGTTTCACATTTCTTGGAGAAGCTAGCGTTCGGCGCTACCTCTCGATTCCAGAGCCGCGACGATGTAGTCCAGGTGGGTTCAGTTCGAATTTTCATTCTTCTTGAGGGGTGAACCGTTGCTACGTGCTACGATTATGCTCTGCGATATCAGCGGAAGGTCCATCACTTGGAATTGTGACCGGGATTTATTTTTTTCTCTGAAGGTGCTCGAGAAGCAAGGCGGCATCTGCGATTGCCAAACATCCAGGGACACTATGATCTATGCGGCGTCTGCTGATCCTCGGGGCTTAGACTGTGTGATAGATTTGTTGAGTGAGGTCACGATGAGACCTCAGATAACAGACAATGAACTCTTTTACGCGAGGCAAGCCATCGAATGCGAACTGAAAGACGCCGATATGAAACCCGATCAAGAAGCACTGCTGACGGAGATGATCCACAAGGTGAGACGCTTCTCTCTTAGGATTTGGAGTCACCCGTCCTCATCCTTCGTGGATGACTCATGGCGAAACTCCTCGGAAATCAGAGAAAATGTATCGTTCTACTTCAGGCCGCATACAACAACAACACACTCGGCTTGCCGAAGCTCTGTCCAGAGGAAAACATCGCAGTGATCGATCAGAAGATGATCTTCACGTTCTTGAAGCAGCGGTTCACACCTGAACGGATGGTCGTGGCTGGCGTGGGAGTGGACCACGACAAGCTCGTTGAATCCGTTCAAAAGTGAGTAGGAAACTATTTTGAGTGAGATTCTCGTCGGCAACGAAGACTCTGGGATCGAACGTTCGGCCATAATGGCATAAAACGGACACCATCTCATTATGATCATTGCAGACACTTTGTTGAAAAGAAAGCAATCTGGGTCGAGAATCCTTCGTTAGTCGGCGACCCCTCTCTCGAAGTCGACCAATCGGTCTCTCAGTACACCGGAGGAATCGTCAAGGTGAGTCACAATGTTCTGCAGCATTAGCGAACGATTCTACACTACTAAACTCCCGAAAGGTTGCTTCTAGTCAACATGCACGTCATCGAGTATCCGGTATCACCATCTTAATTCCAAAACTTGATTGTAGGTTACAAAGGATCTCTCAAAAATGTCGTTGGGACCGACGCCGATTCCCAATTTAGCTCACTTCATGCTGGCCCTTGAATCCGCATCGCATAGAGATCCGGAATTCATTACCTACTGTGTATTGAATATACTGATGGGCGGTGGCGGGAGCTTCTCGGCTGGCGGTCCAGGCAAAGGAATGTACAGCCGACTCTACACAAATGTGCTCAATAGGTGAGGGTTACCTCGGACATGCAGTTTCGGAAAGAAGTCGATGTTCGATGTCGAGTAATCCATAATCGAGGTTCTTCGATTTGATCGAGGCAACAACAACAACCGCTGAAGTGTCGAGCGTTTTGTTGTTATCTCGAGATCTCTGACCCTTCACCGAATTCTGGGAGAGAGCCCCACTTATGGTCGCGAGAATATTCCTGTTCATATCCATCAACTGCTTGTTCTTGAAGGTATCACTGGATGTTCAACGCCACTGCATACAACCATGCATACAATGACTCCGGTATATTCTGCATACACGCATCTGCGGATCCATCCGCGTTGGGCGAGCTGGTTGAGATCATCGTCAACGAATTCGCAGTCATGGTCGGACAGATCGGAGACGTAGAACTCCAAAGAGCGAAGAAACAACTGCAAAGCATGCTGCTCATGAATCTGGAGCAGAGGCCCGTTCTTTTTGAAGATATCGGTCGCCAGGTGCTGTCGGTTGGAAAACGGCGTAACGCGGCGTATTACATCGATGCCATCAACAAAATCAATGAAGAAGACATACATAGAGCTGCCCAAAGGATGCTCCGAACGCGAGCCTCAATCGCTGCACTAGGTTAGTCACTCAACAGGGAACGTTCGCGATCTTGCTTTAGAGAGGCTTCCCAAACACGAATTTCCGTTGTGCTCAAAGATCCATCCCTCGCCGCCAGCAAAGTATTGAAAATGCGTTGCTCCTCGATCTTCCGCGTTGGAACTTACATTGAGCTTGTTTCCAGGTGATTTGCAACGACTACCCGCATTGGATGAAATCGAAACTGGTCTAGCTAATCCTCAATCGAAACGCGGCAGGCGATTCTCTCTGTTCCGATGAGAGACGGAGCGTTCTTCTGTTCGAGCTATTGCCCGTTTGTAACTAATTCTGAATCAAGCGATCACATGTACATAACTAGAATCCAATCCGGGACGACTGCATTCTGTGGAATGAAATAGCTGCAATCTCTCAAATAAACGCCCATAGACGTTGGAGACCTTCATCTGGATTACCTCGCTGTCGAGAGGGAGCTTTTCTGTTCTCTGTGGGGATGAAATTGGCGTGCATGAAATTTCAGAGGGTGAACTCCGGCGTTGGGTTAAGTTTATGCGGGACTTCAGCGGGGTATTTCTGTTGTGGAGTCAGAAGCGTTCAGAAGTGGGCGGAAGATGGGAACGGTAGACCAGTTCATTGATCCCGGAATTCCAGATGGCTTTCTTGAGTTCGGCATTAATTCCTTCCGTCGAGACATTTCTGTGAACGTGTGCTCCCCGAGGAAATCCCATTCGACGCTAGGGCTGTGAATCTTATCTGAAGAACTGAATGTTCCCTCAGTTTCTCCCGTCGTGATTTCGTCCCGAAGAAAAAACATCGTTCAATGGTAATCGGTAATAATTTATTAATATATTAAGTGTTAATAAGTTTGATGTGATGGCGGTATAATTGTATCTAAAGCCACTCATGTTTGATTCATTTCGTTTGTCTTGCATCGTAGTATAGTCAGTTAAATCATCATGGTGTACGCGGAAAGTGCTGTTTCGGTAAATACATCTCGACGTATACGTTGCACACTTTTTTCGGTGAATAATGCTCGTTTCTCCAAATGGTAGTGCTGAATCCATCCCCGTCTCCATCGATTCATCGTCGACGATCGACGAGATCACGTGGGACTCGCGTCGAGCGCGCATTCAGTGGTAACTGGCTTGCTTGCTGGCTGGCTGGCTCGCTAGCAGAACATCGGCTGTGTGTCGGTTGTAGTTGATCGTGTATGTAGCAAAGTACCAGAATCAGCATTCTTCCGAAGTTGCTCGAATCCATGATTCTCTTATTCGGGTATTGACTTGCGTTCGGAAATGATCCGGTAAACCTTAATTGAGAACTTGCTTCCTGCTGATGCTGCCACTACGATGACCCGGAGCGCCGGCGGCTCGATCGGATGCTTTCAGACTCTCACGGGACGACCGCTGTTTCACTGATGTTATTCTACCATCGAAGAATAAGTTTTCGTCCACGTGGATATCGTAGAATGAGTATAGTTGCGTAATAAGAACAAAGAAGAAGACGAAGATTAAAGCGGAGTTCCGACGTAAATCTCGTCGGAACCCATGACAGCGTTCTACATCCTCCTGTTACACGAAATATATTGCAGCTAATAATCGGGGTACATCTACCGAATGCTCCTCACGAACGAAATCAAATCTCGGTTGCCTAAACTGGGTTCCAAGACCATCTATTCGCTCTTGTCGCTGTTTTGCAATCAATCGACTGATTCCCAGAAGTTTCTCGTTTCCTCAGTCAATTTTCCGTTAATTTTCGCTTGTGGGCGGCGCGTAGTGTGTCTTTTCCCGCGACCGCGCTCACTCAACGTTGACTCCTGTTCTTCTTCTACGGAAATCGAACTTTTTCGTTCGCTCCGATGATCTGGCTCTCAACTAGGTTTTCAGAGTTAGAGTTAGCCTGCTTTGCTCGCATTTGTTTCTAATATTCTTCTTTTCTCTCTCGCTTCTCTGTTTTCCGTTTCTCCTCCATCTCGATTATCAGCTGGAAGCGTTGTGGCGTTCCCCGCCTCGAGGGCCTACATTCAGTTGCCTTCCGCAAACGGAGGGTGGAACTCGCTGAGGAGTTGTTGTCGCACTAGCTCGTTGGCAATCAGAGCCTACTCCTGAGTATATCTTTGGCAGTATCATGAATTAGGTTGGTTTCTCGTTCTCGTTTTTCTCCTATGGCCCTCCAGACAGGTTTCAAGACAGGATGGAAAGAATCTAGCTCCTGGTTTCCGTCTCCTCGACGTGCTGTTGACCGTCTTTGTCGGTCGTAACCTTGCGAGTGACGGTGATGGTGACGGTTTTCTCGTGCGGATTGCCTTCCGAGTCATAGTCGACTTCGGTGATGGTTCTTGTGGTCACACTTGTTCTGCAACAAACGCAAACGGGACCGGTTTAGACCTGTGATCACGCCTAGCGGATCTACGGGGCTCGGTATGACCTATACTCGATTAATTGCCATCGTTTCAACCCTCTTTTTCTTAATCTTTGGAAGCGGGAAATATCAGAAAATCAAGTCCAATGTGATAGTGGAGAGCAGATTTGTGACTTACTGGACACCGGTGTGTGATTCGGCTGCCGTCATGATATCGCCCATAAGGAGACTCTCTGAAAAGTGAAACACGATGTGCTATGCGGCTCAAAATTTAGGATTAGTTTTCTCGGGACGGCATGCTTTCTCTCGAAAAAAAAAACCAGCTGACTCTCGGAATCGTTTTCTCCGCCTTGGCAGTGTAATCCCGACGCTCACGCTGCGACTCGGGGAGCATGCACTAGTACGGCACCTCACCTACCTCATGGGTTACTCGCGTTCACATTATTACCCAGCGATGCGAAGCCGACGTGAGACACATGCAGAACAATGTGAACGAATTTCTGAACAATTCGAGTGGATGCCAGAGCAGAAAAAAAAAAACACAAATAAAAACAGAATATTTTCCATATCTACAAAACTCTATTATCTTCCGTTCGAGCAAAAATGAAGCCTTCGAATTGCTGCTGCCGTGTGGAAGAGGCTGCGACATGGCGCGTGATCTCGCTCGGTACTGGCTCAGTGCGTGGCGAGATCAATTCAAACTATGTGCAAAGCATCTTTAGTGAGGTAGTAATAACGGTGGTGGTGGGAAGGGTGACTAGTGCCACCCAACTCCAGAGCGTGGACCCTGGCCGCGCGTGACCAGGAAGCAATTATGGAAACTATGGTTCAATCGCTGATAATGAAGACAGTGATGCGTTGTCAACTTAAACACAACTGACTCAGAGCCTAAATAACGGAACTGAAAATGAAATCAACGAAGTTCAACAATAACTCGGTGATTGAATGACGGCGAGTCGTAAGGCCCTCATATTGACTTCCGATCTGTGCGTTCATAGCCCTTGTCCGACCCCAGTGCGCTTAGGTGTCATCTTTGCATCTCGAGTTTGCGTTGTATTCGTTGTTGTTGTTGCTGTTATTATTGTTGCTGCTGCTGCTGTAGTTGTTGTTGTGTAGTTGAACTTTCGCTGTAAGGGATGTGCTCGCCTTGGAATTCTGAAGGAATCGGAACCCGAACCAACCGTACAACCAACCTACCGACCGACCGCCCGACCCGCAGACCGACCAAATAACCAACCAGCCAATCAACCAACCGACGAATCATATATCATCCATATATAAAACAACCAAATAAAATACCAAACGAG
Source organism: Neoseiulus californicus (assembly GCA_028455905.1). Lineage (NCBI taxonomy): Eukaryota > Metazoa > Arthropoda > Arachnida > Mesostigmata > Phytoseiidae > Neoseiulus > Neoseiulus californicus. Next base: position 9,698,628 of record JAMQGS010000006.1, on the reverse strand, counting down.
CAAGATGCAGCGTGGGTCACTCCTTGACAGGAGTCGTTGCAATACTGTCTCTCTCTTTCTCGCTCTTGCTTGCTTTTGCTCGCTCGCTCGCTCGCTCTCTCAGTGTTTGCGATGATGAGCTGGCAATTCGTTCATTTTGCAGCTGCACGATGCGATTGTGGTGCCGGTGGAAGGTGAGGTGCTCTTGGGTAAGGAACGAAGTAGAAGAGTACAAGAAGAAGTAGAAGAAATCACGGAATAAACAATCTACCTGGAATTTGCTTGCAGTCTGCCGGGAGAGGCCCACGGGCTGAGAAAGAGCTGCTCATCGTCACTCGCGGCTGTTGCGGGGGAACGGCGGCTTTCTCATCGTCGCTGTGGAACAGACCCGAATCCGGCTGTTCGCCCCCGCTGAAGCTGCTTCCGAACAGAGTCGTTGTCGTCGTCGTTGTCGAGCGCTGTTCGCCGACGCCCCCGGGTCGTGGAGCGATTTCGGCGAGTTCGTCCCTGCCCTCGTAAAACGAATCCCACTCCCCAATGTCTTTGACTTCGTGCAACGAATCGTACAGAGCCGCCTCCCCACGCGACTGGGTCAACGAATCGGGGAAATCGGGCGTTCGCTCCTGACCGAGCGAATCCGGCTCGATGCCTTTGTCCTCGTCGAGGTGGGCGGCGTCGTCCTTATGCAGCTTTTGGTGCTGGTGTTCGATTTCTTCGATCAGGCTGTCCAGCAGCTCCTCGTTGCGTTGTTCATCGATGTACGTTGACGATGATGCCTCGCGGCGTTGGTGAAAAACTGTCGTGGTGGTGGTGGTGACGGCGGCTGTGGAGTCGTCTTCTGAAAGTGACGACGCTTCCGCCTGGCTTCCGGTTGGACCGAACTGAGAGGAAGACATATCGTGCTCCTGGATGATAGCCATACCCGACGACCGGGTTTCGAATTGTAAACTACTCAAGCTTTCTAGCTGCATTTCCCGTTCGAGTCGCTCGAAATCCGCCGGCTGTTGAGACGAACTCAACGCCGACGGCAGCCCGCCGGCCAACTGGCTGCTCGACTCTAAGCTCGACGGGACGCTGGTTTTGCTGGCAGCCATCTCGGCCTCCAGTCGCTCAAATTCTTGAAGAGAACACACGCTCATATCGTCTCGTTCGCTGCCCCGTCCTAGCGACCTCTTCATCGAAGAGGAGTCCGCGTCGGGAGTGCTTCCGTGATCGTCCAGGATGGGACTCAGTCTCTTCTTCCTAAGCATTCCGCCCATTCCGGACTTGTCGTAGCCGATGCCCTCACCGCCATATCCGCCTCCTCCTCCTTCCTCGTCGTCGGCCTCCATTCCGCTGCTCGGAAGACCGTACGGGTACCTCCGGAGCAGTTCCTCCATCGGGCTGTTGCTCTCTTCGGGCTGATGAGCTTCGCCGAGCGCCAACTCGTGTGGGGGGCTCTGTTTTTGTGAACTTGGGGTCGAAACCTGTTGTTGTTGCTGCTGTTGCTGGTGCTGCTGCGTTTGCTGTTGCTGTCGAAGTTGGGATTCTACGCCCCATAGACCTTCCCGGCGTTCTCCTGCGGGTCCAATGGGTGATTCTAGGATGGTGTCGCTGGCGTCCGATAGATCTCCTGTGAGACCCATGGTCGCCGTGGAGAAATGGCTTGTGGAGTGATCCGAAACGTCGGAAATCGTCGATTGCGTTGACGAATGCGCCGTTTTGTACGTCGTCGACGATGTGGAAATCGTCAACCTCGATCCCTGCGACGCTGTTTCGTACTCGGACGTGAGGGTTGTCGATGAGATCTGCTCGGATGAAGAAGGCACTAGGGTTTGCTTTTCCGAGTCCTTCTCAGAGGAACCTTCCGATAGATAGCTCTGACGCTTGCTCTGGTCTGAGGAGCTGTGGTCCGTCTTCTCGCGCATCTGAACGCCTCCGGCTCGGTTATTGTCGTCGTCGTCATCGTCGTCGTCGTTGTCACCGTCGTCAGCGCCTTCGTCGCCACTGTCCGACGCCGAATGAGTGATGTCTTGCGAAATTGTCGATTCGTCCTTCGACTCCTGCCTCGACGATAGGCCTTGGGCGATCACCGTTTCGCTTCCGCTGGTGACCGTGGTGGACGTCGAGGTGGTTGTGTTCGTGTTATCAGTGATTGTCAACGTTTCGACGCTTGCGGTGAACGTGCTCGAACTCAGGTGCGCCACCGAAGACTGAATACTGAACGGTTGTCCATGCTCCTCGTCATCGCCTCCTTGCTCCTCACCTGGGCGAACGTCTGCGGCGCCGGAGTCCTCCCGGAATGCTGCGTTTTCGAACGCCATTGGATGCTCTTGAATTGTCATGGGGTACTTTCCGCTAGATTCTTCAGAAGATTGGCCGCGCCCATCGTCGGCAGCGTGCTCTGTTGTAAAAACATCGATCAGTTCATCATTCTCGCGACGTTGACTCTTTAGTACATAAGTTCGACCGATTCTTCACGTGTGGATCCGAAACCCTCTCTCTTGTTCTGTCTGGCCGTCCGTATTTTCGCTTTTGTTCCTCGTCAACTTGCTCACTGAGAGAGCGCTCTCCCTTTGGACTGGACTAGACTCCTCGATTTTTGTCGCGCATACCGATCAGGGGCTTTCCGCAAGCAAACGCGACCTCGGCACGAACGGTGCATCGACCGAGAGTCGGAACGGAATATAGGCACGGTTTCGTAACTCTTAATCAAGAGGGATCAGGTAGTTCCAGAGACAGCTCAAGCGTTGAACCAAACAGTCAACCAATCTATCTATCAATCAATCCATCAATCAACAATCAAGGATGACAATGATGATGACGACGACCATAGAAGGAGAGGGACATACCAAAGGATCTCCCTAACATAGAATATTCGGATGGAAAAACGAACTGAGCTCCAAACTCCCCATGGAACGGAGGGAAAAGACAACCATGGATTCAACTATTTTCCGCAAGCTTTTTGACCTTGACGGAGGGAAACGCGGGAAGGGGGATGAAAGGGAATAACACCAGGGAACGGGATGAAGTCGGGAGGTTTCAGGGAAGTACGTTGACAAGGTAGAGCATTGTGGTGATGGTGCTCCTTGGAGAGGCTACACGGGAAGCGATCGTTCCATCGCCAGCCGAGCAGATGATATCTCGAAACGAACGTGCCTGATCCATTCACAAGACGACTGTGCGGACGCACGATGAATGATTACATTCAGACAAACAGACCTACGACGTTTCATCACATACAGCGAAAATGTAAGGTTGGCGTGTCCGATCGAGAAAACGGTCCCGCTAACGGTCTAACAGTACTAACGGTCTATAGGGTATCTACTTCTACAGGGTTCAACATGGGTGCTGGGATCCTCGAGTGTGATCGAGCAACACCGAGCGCCCGAGAACGACGGTATCTATCAGGCATCAGGTACCTAATGGTTCCGAAGCAACGACTCCGTGTGACATTGGAATGTTTGGGAAGCTAGTAGACCGCTGCAAGTTTTGGCGAATCCCGATCCCTAGACTACCGACTTCGAGTGAATTAATTCTCGGCGTTAGATATCGCAGCGAATCTCTGCAAATCGGGGCAAGCGAGGCTCGATCGCCGGCGTTTCCGCCGAGGCCAGAGCCAAGCGGAAGGGCGAATGTTCTCTGCCGCCAGTTTGTTTGCTGACGAACTGCTGTTTGTTTACGAAGGCTTGAAGACAGGAATTTATGAAGCGGATTTATCACTTTTAGATGGAGCTGTTCAACGGACAAATATACACTTGCAGTGCATGGCAGACACAAATGTTCATCACTCGCTTGTGATCTTCTTTTTCTCTCAAAGTTGAGTCGAAAATCGAAGGAAAAAAGTCTCAAAAATCCAGAAGTTTTTTCGAAATGGTCGGAGCGACAGGATGTCGACCGCTGCGCACAAGGAAATCCGAAAGAATACCGATTGCAAGTAAAAGCGGCTTCAGCAACCTGTGTCCAATCAGGGAAGAGTTCAAGCTCTTCGCCATGATGAGATCTGCGGTCACAAACTAAACGAGTTTTGCGAAGAGTAGTGCGCAGAACTCGTCGTGAACCGGGAAGGTCGCAGTACGAAAAGACGGAATTTCCGGAGTCAAGAAGAAGGCGGAGGCGTCCTCGAAGAAAACGAGGGGCATCAACGGATTGAAGGGATGTCTCTAATGTCGTCAGGAGTCGGATCGATCAGAGGAGATCTCAGAACTACGAGGACGAGGAGATGATGAAACTGGGCTCATTGATGCAGATGACGAAAAGGAAGACTCACCACACGCAGGAATGAATCAATCAATCAATCAGTCAATCATTCATTCATCCATCGCTCACTCAAACTATCGATCACTCAAAGCACTACTACTGTTTAGGTAACGAGAGATAGAGAAGGGGGTTTACCTGACGATAGAGCTGCTACTGCTGCAGATGACGATGAGGCTGGTGCGGCTGTGGCTGTTGTTGCTACTACCGCTGCTGCAGCAGATGTCGATGCAGAAGCTGATGTCGAAACTTCAGAGGGCTGATGTACGGATTCCTCTAGCAACTTCTCTTGCACTGTATGGCTTGATTCAGTGGAGGTTGCGGTGTTCAGACGATCGGCCTCGACTACGTCTACGTCGAGGCTGTCTGCGGATCCGGTTTCTAAGATTTCTTCTTCGAGTGAAGAACTGAAGTCGTTCATCGTAAGTAGGATCGTCTTCTCCTTATGTTGTGCTCGGTCTTCTTCGGAGTCGTTTTCTTCGGCTAGTTCCTCGATGATGTCGCGACCTGCGCCCAAGGCGCGGTCCCTTTCGTGATCGATGAAGCTTTCGGTGTCCGGACTTGAGGTCCTTTCCTCGTCCTGGCCTGCTACCTCTCGACCTGGAGCAGAAGCGGCCGCGGCAGCTGCCTCCGCAGCTGCCGCCATCTGCGAAGCGATTTCTGCGGCTCGTTCGGTTACTTCCTGAACGAGGCTCGAGGCTTTTTCGTGAGTGGACCTGACCTCTTCAGAGATCTTCTCCACGTCGGGATGGTGGTATTGAACGTGCGAAGCGAGATCGTGGCGGTTTTCGGCCGCATCGAACTGGACTGATCTCTGCACGCTGCTCGTTTGTTGTTGCAGTTGTTGTTGTAGCTGTTGCTGTTGCAGCTCGATTGTCGTCCTTGAATCTTTCAGCATGTCCTGCATGGCCTCCGGCTCAGGACTTAGTTCTCTCTCGACCATGGAACTCTCACTGATAGCTGTCTCGGACTGCTCTTCCGACAGAGCTCGAGACAGTGGAATGTCTTTGGGAATACTGCTTTGTTGCTGCTCCTTCGCTTCTCCGAGGGTCTCAACGGTGTGCATCTGATGCTCAACGCCTTCCGGTTCGGTGTATTTGACGTCTCTCGTTGTTGTGGTTTTCGTGACGACGGGATCACCGCCCGTTTCGGGTAGAACCACGGTTTCCACCACGGTTTTCGTGGTTTTCATCGTGAATCGAGGAACTTCGGTCTGGTCCATGAGTTCCTCGGGATCCGGGCTCTCGGCCCGCTGTTGAGGATCGAAGTCCTGTCGTGGCATGGCTTCGTCCACTGGAGTACTCGACGACTCCTGGACGGAAGATGTCGTCACTGTGGTCGTGGTGACCTCGGTGGTGAAACTTTGATTCACGGCCGGCTTGACTTCACTGGGCGACAAAGCCTCGGGACTCGAGTCTCGAGCGTGGTGGTCGAGGTCCTTGGCAGAAGACGCTACGCTCGGCTCGTCCGGGCTCAGGGTTTCGTGCTGACGTGTCACAACGGTTTCCTCTTGGGTAATCGTGAGGACCTCGTCGATTTGTTGATGTGAATGAGTCTCCCCTAGGAACGCTGCGTGCGCGCGCAATGTAGGTGATGTGCGGATGTCGTAGGAACTTGGCTCCATAAGTTGCTCCTGACCCTGCTCCTGCAGTTCTTGTTGCTGGAGGACTTCTAGGTACTCTTCTGCGTGGAGTAATCGATCGGCGTCCTCTCCGGTCATTTTTACCGCGTGGGCTCTCATTGTGGGCGAGGTTCGGATGTCAAAACCACTTGACTGCTCAGCTCCGATTGATCCCGAAACGATTTCAGAAACTTCGAGGTCTTCGGCTTTGCCCTGTTGCTGTTGTTGTTGTTGTTCAAGCACTTCCATGTATTCTTCAGCGTGAAGAAGACGATCGGCGTCTTCCTCCGTGAGCTTGACGGCATGTGCTTTCATCGTGGGCGACTTGCGGACGTCGTAGTCCTCGGGGCTCTCTCCTGAAATCGCTGAAGGGGGCGCTGACTCCTGAATCGGTGTGCCCTCCTGGATAGTCAACTCGGGCTGAGCGGCTGCTACCCCAGCGACCTTCTGCGTTATCGTCTCCTGAACAGTAGTTTGTGAGACTCGGACTCCGCTCTCGACTTCTGTCTGCACCCGGAGGACCTCCTCGTACTCCTGCGCGTGAAGAAGACGATCGGCGTCTCCTTCAGTCATCTTGACCGCGTGCGCTCTCATCGTGGGAGATCGGCTTACGTCGTACTCTTCGGTCAGGGTAACCTGTTCTGATAGTTCCGACCTGGAGAAGTCGGACGGTTCTTCTTCTTTCGTGAGATCACTGGAAACTGTTTCTAAACTGGTTTTCTGACTCTCACTGTCATCGGCGGCCGTCGCAGTCGCAGCAGCCTTCCTGTCCGTGTCGCCGAACGATGCGGCCGGGTATTCCGAGTCCGGACTGAGATCTCGCTGCTGAGGGTTGAACTCCTTGGACGACGCAACACTCAGCTCGTCGGGAGACAGGATTCCTTCGGGTCGCGGGGGTGCGCTAGCCGAAGCTTCACTGACGGTGGATCTTGGTTCGACCTCGTCGTTGTCGAGAGCTTCGGGACTCGTGCTCCTCTGAGTTGGATCAAAGTCTTTCCTCGAAGAGGGTTCTTCAGGAGACGAGAAGGCGATCTGTTCGACGCGTTTTTCGAGTTCCTCCTTTGTTGGGCCTTTCTGGGCAGGCGAGACCTTTTCCGAATCTTCGGACACGTCGGGGGTCAGGGGCAGCTCCTCTTCCAGGGTGTGCTCGTGTTCCTGGAGCTTGTGAGCGATTCGCTCGACCTCGCGGGTGAGGAGGGCCTCGTCCTCGGTGATCTCGGTCGTGGCAACAGTCTCGGAGGACGATTTTGCCTGGTGCTCGGATATCGTCTGTGTCACGGTGGTGAGAGTTGATGAAGATGTGATGGTTTTCTGTGAAACGTCACCTCCGCCCACTTTCGAAGCGATTTCGGTTTTCAGAACTTGTGCCTGTTGGAGTTGTTCCTGGGGTTTTTCCGAAATATCCGGAATCTCCACCACCTCGGGGGCCTCGCTCACATCCGGGCTGGTGATATCCTGAGCCGCTCCTTCGTCGGTATCCTCTTCAGGAGACAGCTGACCCATTGAGTGGGTAGTCTCCATCTGGATGGAACCGATCTCCTCCGAGGCGTACTCTACGCGCAGCATGTCGTCGCGTTCCAGTTCGGGGGTAAGTGGCATTTGAACCTTGTGTGCCAACATTGTAGGCGATGACCCGATGTCGTATCCTGTGAAGTCTTTCTGTGGAGATTCTTCCTGCATGACCACTGAGTCTTTCGACTGTTGTATGACGACCGTCTTGCTGGCAGACACCTCGCTGTGCTGTTGCAAGGTGAACGATTCTTCTGCAGAGTGAACGGTGAACTTCTCCAGAGCGGCTTCGTCGAGGAGAGTTGCTTCTCCTTTCGTTGTCGCCGCACTGGGAAAGAGCTTTTCTCCAAACACAGAGCTCAACTTGGTTTCGGCCTGAGGCAGTTCGCTCGATACCTCGTCGGCCTTGTCACTGTCAACGACTCCTGATCTTGATTTGACTTTGCTCTGTTCCATCGCCGTGTCCAACTGCCGTGCGGATTGATTGCTTTTTGTCGTCTCTTTGACGTCGACCTGCTTGATCGGCTGCGGGGCTTCCGGTGCCGACGGCGAAGTCTCGGCGCTGCTTGCACCTTGCTCCTGAATTTCGGCGTGTTCCAATTTGAGTTTTTGTTGTTGTTGTTCGCTCTGGCTTTCTCCTATCCTGGTGGGCGCTTCTGGATGCATCTTCTCGGTCAACTGCGTTTCCTGCTTGATGAGGTCGACGAACTCCTGGACCTCCCGGCCCTCATCAACGGTCTTCACCAGGAGCCTCTTGATCTCCTTCGGTGGCTCCTGCTCCTCACGACGAGGACTCGTGATGCTGACGGCTTGGGCCACGGTGGTTGACGCCTCCTGGGCGGCCGTCTCGATTGCGCTGGTCATCTGACGCTCCTGGGACTGTCTCCTTCCAAAGTCGCCGACGCCTCCTTCCCGCTGTGTCGGTGACAGGACTTCGGCGGTTTCCGTCGCCAGAGTTTCAAAGTACTCCTTCTTCTCTATGAAACTCATAGCCTCGGCTCCTGGTCCCGATTCCTCCTCTTTGGACGTCCTTGCGGCGATACCTGAGTGAACCACACATGAATTCTCTCGCGATCCTCTCGAAATCTCTCTACGCAGCTTCAGAATCGGAAAACTCAAGGTCTTCTCGAAACTCGAGCGAGCGAGCGAGTGAAGGGTGGAAACCCTTACCCGCCGTTCTGCCAGGGTTGGTCCGCTCCCGCTAGATGCAGCGGTGGCAGCAGCGACTGCAGGGCGGCCCCGCAGAGTGCTAAAAGCACTCTAACGAGCGGCACAGCAACCCGTCGTCTCACTCGCTGTCTAGAAGTACGAGTGTCGACCAATCGCCATAGCATCCGTCCATGCATAGATAGATATAGAGATAGAGGATTCAACGAAAAAAGTTTCGATCTGAGCAGCCCGGCGAACTGGACTTGGACCAGGCAAAAACTGAAGCCATGATAATAACCGTTAAGATGGTAGAAAAAAAAACATGTGGAAAAAATGACCCGGGGGACCAAACGGTCGCCCGGTAGCGGCAAATAAGCTCAAAACCGTTTAGACGTTGTTTACTCTGAATGGTGATGGGATGACACAGGGTGGAACCGAGTTTTGAAATTTGGCACGGTATGAAAATGTAGGAATCAACAACGATCGCGCTGAACGTAGGCGGCAAATGGACATTCCAGAGATCGGAATGAAAACTCAATCAAAACGGAAATCAAAAGACATGGTGACACGGAAAATCGTTAACCGAACGTGGAGATTCCAAGATTCCAGGGTGATTTGAGATCCGCAAGAGTACGCTTCCAAGATTGAGTCGTCGATCGATGACAGAGGTCGTGAGAGCGCCGAGCACGATGTCAACGGGACTTTTCCTCCTCTCTCTATCTCTTTCTTTCTCGGTTCGCGTCGGAAGTATCATCTCCGAGCTTACCCAACTCGACTCAAGAGCAACGGGTAGAATCTTCTCCGAGCTCTTGCGGCATGAACTTTTCCGCGAGTCAGAAACACAGCACTCACGCGAGGGGGTTTCGATGACGCCGAGTTTCTTACGCCTAAACATCGTCTGCTGCTAGAAGAACATTAGGCAGAACCATTTTTTCGGAAGCCCAAAAACCAAGCCAAGATGTTTCTTCTCAAGAAGTAAAAAGTCACAAGGAGAAGAAGGACAAAGAGACTCCGGAAGGAAAAGGGGGTCCAATGAACATGGTTTCATTGTTGGAGTATGTGCGAAAAACAAGAAAAAACAAAAACAAAAAAGAGATCGAGATTTCGCCAGGTTCCGAGCGGAAAACGGCGTCTCCGTTGCGAGTGAATGATCATGAGTCACGATCGTGTCCATGATCGATCTGTAGGCTTCCCTTAACCCATGATATGGCGATGATTGATAGCGATGGCTAGGCGTACTCTTCCCTACTACGACTGAGCCGTGATGATTCAGGGTTACACGTGAGGATGATCAGTGGCAATGAATGAACGGATCCACTGCAACGACCTCCACCAATGCTCGAAAACAGCACAAATGCACTCGGACCCGTCGTCCAGGTCCTCGGAACGCTCGATATTATCTGCTATTGCTCCTTGCCCGCGTAACCGTGCACTTCGCTACGTCAGTGATTCGCTGTTGTAAGTGGATGGATGGATGTCAAACCGTGATTCCCGCGTCGCGGGTCGGGTCGTAGAAAATTCTCGCCGCAACTCTCTCTTTCTCTCTCTTTTTCGCCCTCTCGTAGCGATTCTCTCGCGCGCACAAATCTCTTGGTTTCTACCACTTGGTTAAAACTCAAAGCGTCGAACGTTCGTACAGCCAAAGGCGGAAAATTCCCACAACAGACACACAGTCACGCACAGGAACCCCCCTACCCACCCCCTAGACTACTAGGTATGATTCGGCTGACTACTATGGATATGGATACTAACGAAATGGACGACGGGGGGAAGGGAGGAATGAAACGAACCCTACACGCACGTATACAGCCGCGGATGAGACGATGATTGGATGAAATTATGAGCGATTATGATGTTCGATCAACGATTGTGTTTTCTCTGAGCCCCTCTCGACGCAACCGGGAACGCGAACGAGCGCGAACCACGGTCCGACCGAAGACACCACGCACCGTGACCTCGGATCAAAAAGGTCGCCCAGATGGGGCGAACCTCCTGATCGCTAGTGTCCAGGATTATTTTCGGAGATAGAACCGAGCGAAGCTTGCGAGAACGCCTCTCCACATCGGCAGCTCCTCGATGTCATTGTTCTTTTGGTTGTTGTTGCTGTTCTGGTTGATGCTTTTGTTGTTGCACTTGTGGTGACAGTGGTGGAAGTGGTGATGGGATGGTGATAATGATTTTTGCTCCACAGAACTGACGGCAACAAATGAAGGCTCGGACACGGATCAAGCTCACTCCCGGCATCATCGCATCACAGGTATTCTCACAACGATGGGAAACATCTCCATCTCAATTACTTCGGTACATTGTTGCTCGTCTACCGTGGTTTCTGAAGACCAGTGTGAGCGTGCTCCAACGTCCAATCGGTCATGCAGCGAAATGCGGGGTAATATATATACATCTATCTATCTCTCTCTCTATACATCTGTCTATCTATCTCACCACAAACTCATGCACAGGCACGATTCTTCCATGATATTGTACATGGTGAACTTTTCTAGCGACGTATCCTGACAACACCTACCTTGCATATGCTGCAGTCCCGAAGAAACAGTTCCTTCGTCTTCAGGAAGACTGGAAACTGAAACTTGGCTGGTATCTGCGTCAGACGCCCCAGCCTCTGACTCGTGCAATCGTGTCGATAGTTCGACGGGGGGTTGGCCTTCCTCTGTAACGGTAGATTCGGTTGGTCATGTACATGGGGAGGGATCGATGCGCGTTCCGTGATCACCTCTCGATCACCACGAAGGATTTCCTTCCCTCTCTCTCTCTATCACTCTTTCTCTCTCTCTTTTGTCGAGTGAGAAGATGGCAAAGAGAGTGAGGGAGAGGGCGGGGGGGGGGGGCTGTGACAGGGTGGAGGGGGTACTACAGGACACGGGGAGGAATCAGGGGATCGTCTCCCAACACAACCGAGGTGGACCCTCCTCAAATCCGAGGTGTTGGTCGGATCGAACGAAACAAACAAAATCATCAAACTCATAAAGTGCTTGGACCTGTGCGAAGTGCTTGGTACCTTGAACAAATGTAGTCGTCGTCACTTTTGTGATCGTGTGCTGCAGGGTCCCATCGGGAAGCATCTCGTGAGACTCTTGCATGAACGCGCTTGGATCTGGTGATGGCATGCTTTGCAGTTGTTGTTGCTGCGGCTGTTGCTGTTGTAGCTTCGCTTGTTCAGTGATCAAAGCCGCTTCGACATCGCCTATCTCAGTGATGATGGGACCTTGTCGGTCTACGCCATCGTCAAAGTCCTTTAGTGCCGCCCCAAGCTCGCCAATTACCCCTGTAACAGTGCCCCGTAGCTTAGCTGCTGCAGCTGTTGCGGCCGCGATCAGGTCGGCGCGGGTTAGTGGTCGAGACTCGACGAACGAACAGTGAGAAGAGGTAGAAGAATGAGTGAGTGAGTGCAAGGCGACCAATGTAACGGTCGAACGTGAGATAGGAAAGGTTTTCAAAGTTAGTCTCCTTCACCTCCACGCAGTGCTAGACACACCATCTCATTAGTGCAGAACCATCCTTCAAAATGTGGGCTCCCCAGTCCCAAGGTTTCTACCAAGAGCCGTTTCCCTCTCCGCATTTCCTGTGCTCGACCCGTCCGAGGGAAAAGATCTCAAAGAACAAAAACTCAGTGATCCAAGCGACAAGCACCAAAGTGGAGGCGAAAAGCCCGACAAGCGCTCACAACACCGATCTAACCTTCTCTGGTGACGGTTGTTGTCATAGAGGTCGTGGTAACCGTTCGAGTTTCGTGGCGGTACTCCGGAATGACAATTTCTTCGGGCGTGGTCTCCTTCATATATCTTTCAATATCGACGTTCCTACCCATAACACCTCCCGGACCCGCGTCGACGAAGTCTCTCGCCGATTTTTTGGGAGCTCCACCTTCAGTGGTTAAGGGTTTAGTCAAGGCGTAAAGTGCAAGCGATTCGATTCATTTCCTCCAATACACACACAGACTGAGTTTCCAAATTGAAATGTAGAGAAAATAAAACGACGTCTCATGGTCGTCGCGTACCCTTGAGGGCCAGGTCCTGGTCGTCCCTGACGATCTGTTCCAGAAGCTCCGCCGAAAGCTCGTCGACAGGAGTTCCTTCGCGTTTCTTCTGAGGCGAGGCGGTGCTCGGGAGTTCGGTCTTCTGAATCACCTCAGTGACGACGGTCTCCGAAACAGAAACCGCCTGCTCCCTGCGTTCTTCGACCTTTTGCTTCGGGGGCTCGGGTGGAGCTGCCGAGGGACTCTTCATCTTTTTGTCCTCCTTCCTAGGAGCCTCCTTTTTGGGAGAATCTTTCTTAGGCGCTGGTTCAGGTTTTTTCGTCTCCTCCTTCTTCGCTGCCTCCTTTTTAGGTGGCGACGCCTCTTTCTTCGGCGGGGCGGGAGACGGCTCCTTTTTAGGAGGAGATGTCTCCTTCTTGGGAGGCGCGGGGGAGGCCTCCTTCTTCGGCTCCTCCTTCTTTTTCAGCGAAGCCTCTTTCTTAGCGTCCTTCTTAGGAGCAGCAGTGGCAGCGTCCTTCTTGGGAGGGTCCTCCTTTTTCTCCTTCTTAGGAGGCTCCTTTTTAGGAGGTGGGGGAATTTCCCGCTTGGGAGACTGTTTCTTGGAGTCGTCCTTCTTGGGTTCTGGGTCTTTCTTCTTCGAGTCGGCCTTTTGTTTTTCAGGCAACTTCTCCTTGCGAGCTTCGGAAGTCTTCTTAGAGTCTGCATGTTTTACGTCGACAGTGGTCTGATGAACCTCATGAACTTCTGAAAATTTTCCAGCATTTCAACAATACGATAGTGTGCGGAACGAACGCTCGGTGCACTTGCAAATGGAAGTGAATGAAAGCCCATCTACGTGATATTCTGGCAGAATCGACAGAACCCCAGGAATCCGACGACCGATGTTCTCATTCCGGGATTCGGTCGCAATCAACGATGTTCTGATGCGGTAAATGGCATCGATCACAACGTCAATGTATACAGTTGGTGAAGATGAGAATGTTTGCCGACGATGTACGTGAGTTTTTCGTTTCAGAGTTCGCTTATCTAGTGATTTACACATCGACGACGGAGAATACTTCTCCTGCCCGAGATTGAACTTGAGCATTGAGGAAAGCGTGATTTTCGCGGCATGTTATCCTTCCATGTATTTTTTTTTTCATGTCCGCTCTCAAAGCTTTGTGAACTGCGAGTGCTTTTTCGTGGGCAACGTACCTGTCCTGCTTTTCAATACCGTTGTCGCGTGAACTGAACGCAATGACTCGATTAATAACTATTCTCGACCCGTTTTTAAAAATCATCGGAGCCGAGCCAAAATTAACGCATCGGCTACGCCGAGATGGCGGTGGCTCATGGGCATTACGCAGCATGATCCATCGATATTTGTCAGAAGCACTCCGCATTCACACATGAATGAATCAGAAGTCACAAGCACACAAGGGTTCGGGAAAAGAAACGACTGAGGAGCATCGATAAATGAGGCACGAGGATATGTAGAAAATCATGGGGAACTTATGGGTTGAACGGAATTCATGATTTCGGACCGGAACCGAAACTCACGAAGATGAATTGTTCAGTGCTTACCAACAGGTGCAGGGGTCGCAGTCGGCTTTGTTCTTGCAGATCCACTACTTGTATCTTCAGCAGATTCAGCGTCCTGTGACAAACACTCAGCTTCAGATCATATTGAACGTTTACAGAGATAGATGAGACTGCATGTTTGAACTTCGATTATATCTCTGCGTCAAGTGGCAAGCGCGAACACCGGCGAAGCGTTCAACTTGTCGGAGGAGCCTAAGAACCAGCGATGTCAGGGCTTACCTTCATAATGTCTCTTTCGTCTGTGGAACTGGTCGTGATCACGGTGGTCTTAGTAACGCTGGTGATGGAGCCAGGTCCACTGAGGTGGACCTTGGCGACCGCTTTCTCAACGTCATCAGTTACCACCTCGATGTTGGACATGCACTTGTGGACAATATCGTCCCGTCCGATGTTCTGCAGGGCTTTCTCTAGAGCGTTGCCGGTGGCGGCTGGGCCCATGCGCTGGATCCAGATCTTTAGCATGGTAAGGGACTGGGTATCTTTGTCGCTGGCCACTTCGTCTCGGATCTGTTGGATTTCCTGGACGGGAATGCCGAGCTGGCCGGCGAGCGCGGCCCAGTCGTTGCCAACCTCCTTGGCAATGTCGGACAGATGGAGATCAGCGCGATGGATCATTTCGTGAGTTCCGCCCGCTCCGCTCTGTTGAACAAAGCCGTACTTCTTCTCGAGAGGGACGCTCTCGTACTCCACCGGCTCCGGCAGTCTGATGTTGAGATTGCACACAGGAGTCTGAGGGACGTCCTGGTGTTTTCCTCTAGGATCTTTCATGAACGCCACGCGGCCCATCGGCTCTTGGTGCATGTCCTGAAAGATTTGCTTCATAAACCTCTCTGACCGGGCCTCGACTCGAGGTCGGGAAGGACTCGAACAAGGACATGATTTCCAAAATGAAACTTCCGGGAATAATTCTGGAATCGACCTCTATAAATGGAAATTCAGCGACTGGGACGAACCTTGACGCGAGCATTGAAAGACACACGATTCTCTTTGAACGCTTCGAAAGTCAGAGCGAGTTGTTCGCCAGATTTAGTAATGGGCACGAGATTGCCAGCAAATTCGAGGTACTGCTCAGTTCCCTCGAGGACTTCAACGTCGCGACTCTTCGCAACCTCGGCAAAGTGTTCCTGGTTTTCCAGAGTTTTGTCCTCTCGGTCATCTGTCATGCAGAACACCCGAAGCTGAGCTTCGAGCAGCTCGTGGCGCTTGGCGAATACCACAAACTTGGCCATGAACGGGACCAGCACTGCTTCGTGATAGAGCTCTGTCGCGAATTTGGTCACATCGGTGATTTGACGGCAGTCAATCAGCCAGAATCTGGCAGAAACGGTGGTGGTGAACGATACGCATTCGCTCACGAAAGTCAAAGGAGTCGATCCAGTCACATCTTCCCATTGAGCCTTGGTCTGTCCACCTTTGAACGATGAAAAGCGTTAGGTTGAGTTCAACTCCAAAGTCTCGCGGGATCAGCTTCTCATTCACGACTATGTTCAGAATCTAACTGAGTAACAACAATCAGTGGCGAATGCGAGCCGTTGCCATGTCTGGAAAAAATCGGAGGAACGCGCGGAAAATTCTCGACTCCGTATCCATGATGATCAAGGAATTTGAGCAAGGCAGTCATCGCGAAGCGGGGGAATGAGATAATAGTCAAACAAATGGAAGTGCTGAAATCGATGAGATTCCCACTGAAATGGGACAGAAAGGAAAGAAAGCTGCCGATTCGAGCAAAACTCGCCCAATGAAAGTTTCGAGCCTGGATACTCCGAGGCCGGAAGAAAAGCTCTGGAAGCATCGCGAGCTGCGTGAAATCGGTGATTCCTGGAGATCGACTGAACATGTTCGCGGGTGCTCTTGAAGCTGCGAGTGTGCTTCTCGATGAGGATGACGATGAAAAGTGGTATGCGGCTGTGGTGGTGATGGTTACAATCACCGTCAGCGGGAAGAGGCATCGAACGTACATCGTGAGGGGCAGACCAGCTCGTTTCGCGCAATCAGTTAGAGAGTATCAAAACAAACCTGTCCTAGATCCACTACCTGTTATGCTGCAAAGCAATCTGAGCGTAGGTGATTCGTTCTGGTACTGGTTGGTCATCCCTTTATGAGCAGCTTTCGGCAGCGGAATCGTGAGTGTGATCGGCTTGTGGAATTTGCGTCGTCGCGGCTCGACGGTCACAATCGGGCTCACAGCCACCCGGTTGCCCAGCAGTCGAGTGACCATATCGGTGTGGATCGGTTGGGCCTGCAAGTCGACGTCGGAAAACTCGGTTAGCACTCACGAGGTTCGCTACTACACGAACAGAAAAAGAAAAAAAAAATCCTTCTTCTTTTTTCTCCACTTCTTCTTTCTTCTCTGTGATTGTTTCTCACATTCGTTCAGGGATGGCGATCACGTCTCCGGTCTGGAGTGCATGTCTGATGTTAGTAGTATAGATGTAGTATCATTGAGTATTGGCGTGCAGAGTAGCTTTGGAGGTAGAGAAAGGCGGTTCTCATCCCAGCGGCTGGCATGCTGACATTCCACCCGTGCCCCCAACCCGTCATGCACCCACCGGTTACTTACCAACAACAACGGTCTGCTCCATCACCCGTCGGCAGCAAAAGAAACGAAAAACCCTCCGACCAACCAACCAACCACCAATAGCCAATCTAACATCCCCGCTATTAGAACGACTCTAAATTACCCAACTAAACTTCCTACCACCACCACCACCAACATCTACGTGCCCAAAACCCACCCTCCGGGCAGTGCCCTTCTCCTCCTCGCCCAACCCGCCACCATCACCCACCAGCTATGCCCACCCCAGCTTTCACATCACCGTCAACAAGCAATTCTGCCACCCCGCACAGCCAACATGGGCAAGCGACTTCATGGGCAATTAAGATGAGGGAAGTGCTTCGTTCAAGGTCGATCCATTGATTGATTGATTGATTGAATAATGAGCAATCCGTGATCAAAGTCTCTCAAAAAGCACTCAGCTGCTGCAGCCAGTCCGCACCACCGCGTTCTACCTCCAAAACTGCTCTGTGTAGATTGTAACTCGTGTTCTACCTTCTAAGAATGTCCGGTCAACGTGATCATATGTGTAGTGTGTGAGTTCGTGTGGGGCACATTTGGGTTCCAGTGACGTCGCTCACGTTACTCGTGCATCGGTTTCTGATGAAAAACCGGGCCCATCGAGGACCCGGTTCTAGTATGGGTTATGAGTTTCGAAGAGTTCCATGCTGTTTTGTTGATTCTCAGACATTTTCCGATCGTTCGAGGATTCGTTCGTTCGGGTAAACACAACATAGGTATTTAGTATAGGCACAAGGCTAGTAGTAGTAGTAGTAGTAGTGGCAGTATGAGAAGGCGAGCTATGAATGTATGTACTGAGTTTGGAGAGCTTAGTTCAGCCGATTCAGTGGTTCTAAACTCAGTGGCGTCACATTCGGAGGTAGAAAGGAGGCTAGCTGGACTACTCGACTCGACACAAGGGTCAAGGACACCAGACCACACAAAACACATCGAAAGGTGTGGCAACAAAGCTTGTTGGCGGCCATGTTTTTTTTCTCTTAGTCTCTAGGATCTCTATGAGCACTCGGACTGTCTCGGCTCCTTTCGGACAATCAAAACGCACAACGATTGTTTTTTAGTAGAAATAGTGATTTTTGTTAATTTTATTGTTAATATTTTCATACGTAGAGATAGATTCTGTCTCGCTCTCGCTCATAACGGGCTCGGAGCAATTGTCTTAGGTGGTTCTGTTTGTTTTTGTGAATGTTAGTGATTTTGTTGTTTTTGTTGTTTTGTCCATCGTTAAAGCAGTCGTTTCGTTCGGCACTTCTAGTTCGGTAACTATTGGTCTTCAGTACATACAGACACGGCTTCACGGGTGAAGGATGAATGAATGGAATGAATGAAACTTGTCAAGCGAGCATTCGATGATGAGATTCTATATTTCGGTGGAGGAATTGAAAATATCGAAGAGGGTTGTGGAGGTGATGAGGATAATGATGATGCAATGATGAGATGGATGATGTTCTCGCACAAAAAATTTCCCTCCTCCCGCAGATAATTCTCTCAGCTAGTGCTCTCTCAGTGTACATTTGTTCGGGGGTTATTGGGACGGGACGTTTGCGCTTCGAGCGTCACCGTTCCGGGAAAAATGAGAGAAATGCTTTCTGGGCAGAAGCACTTTGATGTTTGGAAGAGAAACGAAGTACGCTCCGTCTACGACTACGTAGCGTTTTGATATCCTTCATCCCACGATTCACTCGAGTACTCGTTAATGGGGAATGTTATTGTTACAAAAAGAGGGTGAGATAATGACTGAAATGCACACGGTAATACCTTCAAACCGCCTTCACCGGGTAAGTAAATCTTCGGGGTTAGTAGCGTAAAAACCGTCGGCATTAGTAAAGCGCAGTATTCTCACAGGTATATCGGATGTAATTGTACAACGGCGAACGTTGATTATTCAGCAGGTATACGTGAGTATCGATCCCTCACTTATTTTCGCGTAAATCTTCTGTCTCTTTGTCTTTCATTCGACTAAACTTCCGATATTTCTCCTCGATCCCATCATGAACGCGGGAACGCACGTTATATCCTCATATTTGTCATCGCCGTCGTTGTCTAATAGAGTATCAACTGTTCAGGCTCGAAAGCTTCGAACAAACTAGTTCAAGAACGTTTAAGTATATGTAAAAATGATGTATAGGCGCGGAATGTATAATTTCTCTCTCATCTTCATCATCAATTGTAAAATGGGGTATAATCCATTAATAAAGTAAGGAATACTGTTTGATCGACACACTGAGGCTTCCGATTTTCTGTTGTGACCGTTCGTCGTCTGCCTAGGCTTCGATTGTAAAGAGATCTGTCTTGAAAGCTGTATAGAAATAAATGAGATCATGGAAGGTGTAGCGTACGTATAAATAAGAATCTTTTCTATTTGTTTCGTTCTCGATTTTGGAAAACTGTTCCCCGAGCGGTCCCGATGCCGTCGGAACAACGCCAGAGGACGGCGGAGGATCTTGGAACGAAAACTTCTCGTTGGAAGCTACCTAGCTGTGTTGAGAAATGGTACGTATTGCCTTCGAAGACAAATTGTTTGAGTGTTTTTGTTTGTGTGTTTTCAGAACAGAGGAGAGTAACGATCCGAGTTTCAAGCCAACGAAAGCCTGCCCTCGCCAGAGCGGTTTTCAACTCTGACAGGGCGGAACCGTGAACACTTTCGTGCGGTTCAGTTTGCAGCCATTGCACTAGGCCGCAAAGCGTCCACCCAGCCTAAACACGGAGTTGGAACTCCCTGTTCGAGAGATTCTTCTCGGCAAACGAACGACCCGAAGTCGCGTATCGAACGTTCGCAGCTCAGAAGCCATATCAACTCGGACGCAGATGAAGAGTCTACGCTTCGAGTATCTCACGATACGGAAACTTCGAAAACAAGGTCGCAGAACAGCGGTTTTTCAACATCGCGATCCGGCGAATAACAGAGGGAACTCGTCGAACCTATTTCGATGGAGCTTCGTTCGAGTATTTCACACCGGGCCATTTGTAAACGTACGTTCGCCCAAAGTGATCATATTTTTTAGATGTGCCAGCCTCTTCAGAGAACCCGTCTTTTTTGACAGCGTCAGTCGTGTCTTTGACTTTCCGCTTGGAAAACCAAGAGAATCGCTTCGTTTTCGCCGCTTTGACTTCGTCTTTAGGCTCGTCTCTCCCAACCTCGAGAACTTCTCCGGACTCAACAGCCTCGGCTTCGGGCTTAGTGTCCCCAGCGGCTTCCCCAGAGTCGCAGTCTTTTTTGATTGAATCGTCGCCTTCAGCTTTGCCCTGTACGTCGGAGCTTTTTGCTGCTTCCTCCGCCACTTCGTTCTCAGGTTTCGTTGTTGCGGTTGTTGTTGATGTACCGCGAACTTTGGGAGCACGAGAGAACCAACTCAGCAAAGACTTCTTCGCAGGCTTCGGGGCGTCCTGGGACTTCCCGTCCTCCACAGAAGACTCATCTTTTCCGGCTTCCTCTCTGATATCTGCTTCCGCAGGCTGAGCATCACCCTCGACTTTTGTGCTCTCCAAGTTTTCGTCGACTTCGGCATCAACTTCCCGCTCTCCATCCGCCGTTCCGGACTTTTCTGTAACCTCAGTTTCAGAGCTTTTGGGCTCAGCTGGCTTCGTTTCGGCTTCCGGAACTGCAGGCTCAGAAGTTTTCTTCTCGCTTGATTCTTTCTTCGAGAATTTGAGGAAATTCAAATTGAGGGTGGGGAGCTTTCTCTGCTTCTTGATAGCTTTCTTTTCGCCAACAGGAGCTTCCTCTTTAATTTCGGAACCCTCATTCGGCTTGTCGGCTTCTTTCCCTTCCTCGATCTTCTCCTTCGAAGCTGGTACTCCTGCCTCCTTGGATGGCTCAGGCTTTTCCGATGGCTCTCCTGCCGTGGCCTCGTCGGCTTTCTTAACTTCTTCGGTCGTTTTCGGAGAATCTTTATCGTCTTTGCCTTCTGTTGGCGGCTGAACATTTGAAACTGTGTGCGCTGATTTCTTCTTGAAACGTTTTGTGATCTTGAAATGTCGTTTCTTCGGTTTGGCGGTATCTCCCAGCTCGACCTTCGGATCTGCCGCTGTCGTCTCCGACTTCGTCAACTCGGTGACTTCCTTCTCCACGCTGCCTTCGACTTCGGTCGTGGTTTTCTTCGACCCAGAAGAAACTTCGGCGTCCTTCGATTTGAAGTAGCCGAGGAAGCTGAAAGCTTTCTTCTTCACGTCAACCGCTTTCTTCTCCGTGTTCTCCGCCACCTTAGCCTCAACAACTTCGGTCTTCCCTTTTCCCGCATCGAGTTCCTCGACAGTTTCTTCGTTCTTCGCTGAAGACTCTTCTCGCATGGACTTTTCGCTCTGCTTGCTTTGGTCGAGTTCTCGTTGAACGGTCTCGGTGACGGAGCTACCTTCAAGAGTCTCACTAGTGGAGACTACGGCAGACGAAGACACAACCGCAGAAGCAGAAGCGCTTGTCTTCGTCACCACGCGTTTCTCACTGACGACCTCGATCTTGGTCACTTCACCCGAACTCGATTCAATCACCATCTCACGGGCTCCCTCCTCGACGAAGCTGGCGGTTTTCTGCTCTCCGCTAGTCTCCCCCTTCCTCAGCTCAACAGAGGCTCTAACCGTTCTGTCATCGACAGCGGACTTCTGCGTCTTGACGACCGTCTCTACTTCGGTAGCGGAACTTCGGACTATGTTCAACTTGTTGTTCTTACGATTCTTGTTCTTCCTCCGACGTCTGCCGCGAGACGCCGTAGGCTCATCGCGTTTGCCTTCACTAGGACTAGACTTAGCCTCTTCGGCTTCCTCTATTTTTACGGAACCGGTTTCCGCGTCGATGGTGATGTCCTGTTTACTGATCAGGACCGGCGAATCGTGTTCTCGGGAGCCGTCGTTGTCAGCTTTGGTGGCGACCTCATCGGACTCGGGCGAATCGGACGTCGGGGACTCGGCGTCTGCCGTGCGCGGTCGGGAACTCGGCTCTTTTGTATCTTGGGTTTTCGCTTCGGCTTGTGCCGTCTCTTGGATGGGTTTCTCAACTTTCTCTTTCTCGGACTTGTCTTCGACGACAATTGCGGGGGCTTCTAGAGGTGTCTTTGGTTTCTTGGAGAAGATTTTCTCAAAAACGCTTGGTTTGCTCTTCTTGACGTCGACTTCGGAGTCTTCTTCCTGAGCGCTTCTCTTACCGAGCTTGAACACCGCGTACATGGTGCGTTGCTTCTCTGAGGATTTGGGTTTGGCTTCAACGGGCTTATCTTGGGGTTCGGTTGCGGCTTCCACCGGCGACGATGTTTCGGGTTGCGCAGCTTCGGTAACTGGCTTCGCTTCTGAGGATTCATCGAGTTTTCCTGCAGGCTTCTGAACATCCTCGCATTTTGCGGTTTCAGTCGTTGGTTTTTTGCGAAGTTTTGGCAGTCGCAGAGACGTGAAGAGGGTTGCTGGTTTGCTGTACCACTTGGACTTTTCCGCCTCGGGACACCCCTCGTCTGTTGGGTCTATCGTTTCTTCTTTCACCTCGGAAGTTTCGGCCTTTTCGGCCTCGACAACTTCCCCGACTTCCGCGGATTCTTGGGTCTCCAACTTGGAATCGGTGGGGACTTCGACTTTCTCCTCGGGTTTTTCAGGAGTCTCGACTTTCTTCGGCTCAGCTTCCGCTACTTTTTCGACTTCCCCAGCTTTTGGCGTTCTCTTCCGCTTCAAGAGCTGAGGCCGATGAAGTCGAAACTCGTAGTCGGCGAGCGGATTTTTGAGCTGGAATCTGGAGGATGTCTTGAGTGACTTCGCTGCAGGCTCTTCTGATTTGCTTGTTTTGGCGACTTCGGTCTCGGTAGCAGTCTCAGCTGAGTCTCCTGCAGGTTCCGCTTCAGCAGTCTCTGATTTTTTGATGGTCCCAGAATCTTCTGCTCGCGCCACAGTTTCCCCATGCTCAGCCGCGATCTTTTCCCCAGCTACGGCGTCCTGTGCTGACTCTTCTGCAAGTCCGGCAACTTCTGCAACTTTTTCTGCCCCGATATCAGCGGTCTTATCTGCTTCAGTCGATTCTGCGCTCTCCGCAGAAGGTTTCTCGGCGGGAACCTCCATCTTGGCGTTCTCGACTTTTTCTGCTGAAACTTCTGCAACTACATCCTCAGCTTGAGTTTCCTCCGCAGGGAGTGCTGTGATTTCTGGCTTCGATTGTTTACGGATTTTCATGAACCCTAGATGGAGCCATTGCTTCTTCTCCTCCTCGTGTTGTTTTTCGGATTCTTCGGGCTCCACCCTTTCTTCGTCAGCCGCGATAGAAGGTTCCTTGTGATCTCGGTCGGTTTCGTCGACAGCGCTGTCCTGCTGAACTTCTTCCCTGGCTTTTTCAACAGGGGTATCGCGGGAAAACGAGAAGTTGGCGAAATTCAGAGTGAAAGTTCTCTTCATCAAACTGGGTTTCGCTTGTTCCGCAGCGTCGATCTCATCGTCTCTCGGCTCAGGAGTTTCCGTGGGCCGATCGGTCAGCATCTGGTCATCAGGAGACTCCGCAGCGTTCTCGGCAGCCGTTTCTTCGGGTTTCGTTTCTTCAGAAGGCTTCTCGGTCTTCTGCTCGCGTCTCCATTTGGGCAATCTCGGGAATTTGAATTTCTTTGCCACGAGGAGCTTGTCGGGCTTATCCGAAGGCTCGGCAAGGTCTTTCTCTGCATCGGGACTTTCGAGAGTTTCCTCCATACCAACGCCCTCGTCTTTCTCGTCCTTGGCCTCGACAGACGCATCAGCAGAGGGCTCTACTATTTCTGCAGTGCCTTTAGACTCTGGCGCTTCCTTCCTCTCCTTCAAGGTAGAAATTTTCTCTCTCTTCGCTGCAGTCTTCTCTTTCTTCGCAGAAGCTTTCTCCTCTTTCTTCGCAGCAGTCTTCTCTTTCTTCGCAGCAGTCTTCTCTTTCTTCGCAGCAGTCTTCTCTTTTTTCGCAGAAGCTTTCTCCTCTTTCTTCGCAGCAGTCTTCTCTTTCTTTGCAGAAGACTTGTCTTCCTTTGCAGATGCTTTCTCCTTCTTCGCTTGCTTCTTCAG